>PIJE02000665.1:42500-87500 GCA_002895965.2 Coryphaenoides rupestris | reverse complement strand
GTAGTAGTAGGAGTAGTAGTAGGACTAGTAGTAGTAGTAGTAGTAGTAGCCACAGAGCTCTGTCCTCATCGCATGCTGAGGAGGCAGGGAGCAGATTAATGACAAATCCTGGAGAGACTCGGACCTTTATCGGACCAACACATCCACCGCCACTCAGCGATTCAGAAGCATCAAGTCAAGACTTTCTGGTGGGGGGGGGGGGAGGGGTGGTGGGTGTAGATGTGGTGAGGGGAGGGTGGGGGGGAGGGTGGGGCGTGGGCATGAGACCTCTGCAAGTGTTTTCAAACCCCCGAAGCCTCGTACGTGATCGGGCGTCCGGTTCTCAAGGAGATAGGGTCAAGATGACATCTGGTTCATGTCACTTGGAGCGGGAACACGGAGCCCCTGTTTCCTGGAGGAAGCCTCTTCAAACCCCTGCGTCGACAGCTTCGGGGGGCCCGCACGTGTGTGTGTTCGCAGTGCGTGTGTGTGTGTGCGTGTGTGTGTGTGTGTGTGTGTGTGTTTGTTTGGGAAGTCAAAGTAGGGGTGTATATATTGCAGAAGTTAGACCGAGAGAGAGAGAGAGAGAGAGAGAGAGAGAGAGAGAGCGAGAGGAAGAGAGACAGCTCATCGTCAAATGTCTGTCCACCATTGTGTCCTCAAGTGTCCTCATAAACCCTGATTTACTGTACATCTGTACCAAACAGGACCACAATTGTATTTCAAATATGTTCTCGATACACATACACACGTTAATTTTTTAATGAATGGCGAAACACATCCACAATACGTATTCCGTATGTATTATGTTTATAAATACAAAAGTGGCATTTCTGCAAGTCACGTGTGACGACCATCTCACCAGTACAGCGTGTATTCCAGACTGTTTAATCTCGCCGCATACAAATCACCTGACCCCAACGCGGACACCATCGCATTTGTGTGTGCGCGCGGGTTTAGATTTACAAAGTAATCTTCTTAGGGTGCATTATCTCCAGCCACTCAGATGTGTTGTTGACTCGCTGATTGAATCATGATCGGATTGAAGATCATTGGAAGCACAAATATGGAGCAGGCCGAAGCCTTAATTGCATAACGGATGATACCCACACTCCCCCACTCACTCCATACGGTGTAATCTCAGCACTTAAACAACTTGAAACCAATTGATCACTTCGGGATGAGTAACCAATTTTCAATTGCACTGTATAATTGTCAATTATACAATGCAAGCCATGACTGATACAGACCCAACAGACAGATACAAAACATGAATGAAGGGACGATTAGAATCCATCAAGAGGCAAACCCGAACAAACTAGGATCGGACCGAGGGACGGAGAGAGAGGCTGCGAGTGTGTACGCTCGTACGTACGTTTCGGTTCCGGTGGATTGCGAGGACACCCCGAACCAACAGGGCGGGTGGAGGGTGGAGGGTGGAGGGTGGAAGCAGAGTCCCGCGGGGAAGCAGAGCGAGGCGAGACCCAAAGCCAGGCATCAGTGAGCAGATTAAGGGGTCTGGTACAAGTGGTTGCTGTGCCACTGTGTGTTGTGTCTGCGTTCACATGCAGCCACCGCGTGCCAAAGGTCAAACGCACGCACACACACACACACACACACACACACACACACACACACACACACACACACACACACACACACACGCAAACACCCAGACACCAACTCTTGTGCACATAAACACCCAACAAACCCACCGTAAGCACACATAAGCACACACACACACACACACACAACCAGGCACACACACACACACACACACACACACCGCCAATAGAATAGCAGCAACCGGGGAGGGTGGGGGATGTGGAGGAGGAGGAGGAGGAGGAGGAGATAAAGGGACTGAAGCCAACATGGCTCCCAGTCTGCTAAGTGGCACATGGGTTCATGTCAGGGAGCAGACGTGCTGGGATGTGAAGCTAGCAGCAGCAGGAGCAGCAGCAGCAGCAGCAGCAGCAACAGCAGCAGCAGCAGCAGCAGCAGCAGCAGCAGCAGCAGCAGCAGCAGCAGCAGCGTACCTCATTGTGTTGTGTGGTAGCGGGTGATAGGCCGTCCGGGGGCCTTCCAGCCCGTCCCCTTGTTGTGTGATGGATACGAGTGAAAGTTGAACACGGTGTTGATATATATACGTGTCAGCCTGCCACAGAAACCATCACAACCATCTAAATCTGGAGGGTTAGGGTTAGGGGGGGGGGGGGGGGGGGGGGGGGGGTGGTTTCACTGCCAATGTAAAACAGTTGCTCGGCTCTGTCAGTGATGTGTACTTAAATGTCAAGCTGTTTTCCTTTTTTCTCTCTCTCTCTCTCTCTCCCAACAGCAGTTTGCCTCAAAGTGCGGCTGTATATTTACCCCCTAACACCTTGGGGTGACACGGCCTCGCTTTGACATTTAGAAATGTTCGACTTGCCAGCCAGGAGCTGTTTAACAAGCTCCTCAGTGGATATGTTTTCCTGTGAGTAATGCAAACATAACACCGGTTGAAGGACTTTCATTCACTGTATATATTTAAATGCCCCCCCAAAAAACTATATCCCCCCACGCTCAGGCCCCCATTTGACATGTTTAACACTATAGTGTGTATTGTACTAGAGAGAGAGAGAGAGACTGGGAGAGAGAGGGGGGGAGAGAGAGGGAGAGATGGAGGGAGAGAAAGAAAGCTTGAGATAATTAGGCAGAATGTCAGCAATCTTCATATCACTTCCTCCAAATAGAAAACATCTTGAGGTCGGAAAACAGGTCTTGTGAGCGCAGGGGGGGGGGACTCAGGATTTCAAGGATACTTCCCCCGTATTTAGAGGTGCCGTCGCTACTACTGAACAGAGGCCCTCGCAGAGATACGATCCGGCCCTGTGGTTTCCTCCAAAGTAAGCTTGACAATCTGCAAATCAGAAATTAGCTTTAACAAGCCGGGGCCGAAAGTACAGGGGATTTTTTTTTGTTTTGTTTTTTTGGGGAGTCTGATGATACATTGCCCACAAGGGCAAGGTCAGAGTTCATTCGGCAGCCATGTTCTAAGCCTGTTTACATTAACCAGCAACTGGGGCAATCAGGCGTATATGATTTCACCTTTTTTACATTAAGACGGACCTTTTGATGTCGCCAGCCATGTAACATCTGCTTCTGAGTTCGGTACATCTGAGTTAGGAGCATGTTTCGGTCTTGGTGGGGGTCGGCCGTCTATAGGTAGAATTGTTAACAGTGGAGGAGGAAAATTACTTTGAGAAGGGCTTGCCTTCAGTGCGTGTGATTTGAATGACTCGAAAAGAACGAAGGAAAAGAGAAAAAAAGGAAAGCAAAATAAAATTGCGATGTCAAAGACGCGATCCAACTGATGGAGCAGAAAGAATGCGGAGGCGAAGGCGTAACATCACAACAGAGGAGAGAGGAATGGGAGGGGAAGTGGTTCCTCTGCTTCCTATTAGCGGGCGGCTGCGCCGACTTTCTCCTGAGAACAGGCAGTACTTGACTTCAAATCCCTCGCTTGAGAAAATAACAGAGAAATTAGGAACATTACGAGGGAACATGAAACGCAAGGTCAAAGGAAAAGCAAGGAAACATTCACGATGACATATGAGGGCATTGTTTTTATTTTTATGAGGACATTCTTAAAGACAATATCGGCAATATTTTGGAAAACAATGATTATTTAAAAGCGCGTCATGCGTGTTTCTTACTCCACCAATGGTGAAGGTGTGAACTTGACAAGCAGCCCGGTGGTTTTAGGCGCCCTTCCATCTCATTCACAGGTCCCAGGCATCAATACTAACGAGACGATATTAACAGAAGTTTAAGTACGAGGAAATTCAGTATGATTGGGACCCCCGGGGGCCTGGGGGGGCCTATAGGTCCTCCACACACCCCATGCGCACCGGCCTGTGGCGTGTGTGCAACAGACGACAGAGACAAACGGTTGACAGGAAGTGAGCTTTATTTTATTTTTTTTCTACGGTGCATCTGGATCCGTTTGCGGGGGGGCCGGCGGTGGCGGCGGCAACGGCAACGGCAACGGCAACGGCAACGGTAACGGCAACGGCACGACCCCGCAGCGCCTGGGGCCAGCCAAACGAGGAACAGGGGGGGGGGGGGGGGGGGGAGATTGAACTGTCATTGGGCAAAAATTGCTATTCACATCCTATAGGGTGCTTTTGGGTGCGCCCCCCCCCCCCCACTCAAACAAAGCCTCAAACTGTACAGCTTACACAGAAATCTGTCTGGTACCATTTAGCCCGGAGCCCGGCACACGTACCATACCTGCACATGAAAGCGTTCGGGTCAACGTTCCCCCGAGCTGCAGCATAACCGCGGCTAAGTGATGATGACTACCAATTGGTTTCCATGTGCTTTCTTTGCCCCCGCGCTGCAGTGGAAAAAAAACAAAATAAAAAACATGCGTAGCATAATGGAAGGTAAATCTTTTTTTTTTCGTGTGTGTGTCGTGTGTGTATGAGTGTGTGTGTGTGTGTGTGTGTGTGTGTGTGTCGTGTTTTTTTATGCTCCTTTCTCCGGTGGAACACAAGCCTAATTCAGCACTCACTACATGACCTTGCATTTTCCCCTCTCTCTGTGTGTGTGTGTGTGTGTGTGTGTGCTGTGGCCCTGACCTGTGGGATCACAATCAAAGCGGGGGGGGCGGGCGGGGGGACGGCGGGGGGCCCCCGGTCCTTTCGTTTAGGAGGACATGCATGTTTCGGGATGATTGGCTGGGGGGCCTCCGGACTTTCATCTGAACTTTCAACATGATGTTCGAGATAATGCCGAGCCTGTGTGTGCAGCGCGGCGCAGCGCAGTGACTCGACACTACACACACACACACACGGTACACACACACGGGGACACACACACACGGGGACACACACACACACACACATTTACCATGCTTTAACTTCACAGTCACAGTCTGAACCCGATGCCAGGAATCGGGCAAAAAGAAAGAGAGAAAGAAACGAAAGACTCCATTACATTTTGTTTTTCCCCCACAGCAAAGGAAATCTAACTGTCAGCTCGGTTAGGATTATTCCACCATGGTCGGCTTTTTTTTGCTTCCCCATCATAATCCCTCCCTCCTCTCTCTCTCTCTCTCTCTCTCTCTCTCTTACACACACTCTCTCTTGCTCTCTCTCACACACTCTCTCTCTCTCTCTCTCTCTCACACACTCTCTCTCTCTACCCCCAAAAAATAACCTGCTGGTGAAGCCTTTCAAAACAATTTATGCAAACAAACATCAAGCACAGCTATTTGTATTGGCACCGCTTTGCCTTCCCAGTAAACCAGACTGAACCAAGACCAGATGGCCCCTCTCTCTCTCTGCCTCTGTCTCTCTCTCTCTCCCTCTCTCTCTCTCTCTCTGTCTCTCTCTCTTTCTGTCTCCCTCCCTCTCTGTCTCTCTCCCTCTCCCTCTCTCTCTCTCTCTCCCTCTCTCTCTCTCTCTCTCACTCAGCGCAGGCGGCGTGTTCTGTGTTCTCTTAATGAAGTGCTCCCTGATATATGTGCCGCTACTCATCACATGAACACCTCCAGACACGTACACGGATGCTCTATCAATGCAGCGGTGATGGTGATGGTGGTGGCGGCGGTGGCGGCGGCGGCGGCGGTGGTGGTGGTGGTGGTGGCAGACTCCGAGGCAATTATCCCATGTAATGTGTCCCAGGCCAACGTGTGTTAGTTTAGATTATTTTGCAATTTAACACAAATATCCGGACGCATCCAGTGGGGTGGGGGGGGGGGGTGGGGGGGGGGGGGGATATAAGGATATTCGTTACGCACGCTCGCTGTGCAAAGGTTTGGCGACTTTTCTATTCTATTAACTCCTCATTCAGACTATTTCCAAAATCGCTATTTTCGTTGAGGCGTTCATCTAAAGTGACGTACTGAGGTTATTTATTTGAGATTATAGTGGGGAGGGTGTCAGCCATCTTGCTCGAAGGAACACGAGGAACTCGGCTATATAGCATGCAGGCACTCTCACTGTACAGCACTGCACTGGTCACGGATCAATTACTACGTTATGCTAGTATAAGTATTTCTACTTTACTTGTCACTTTTTACCGTACTTATTAGGTACTATATTACCAATTGTTCAGAGTTGTTTTAGAGTTCATGTTTATGAGAATGCTGTTTAGAAGAATACTTTTCACTGTACTTATAGTACAAGGCAGGGGTGACTGCGGAGTAAGCATTCCATTGTACTTGTTATATACGGCAATGAAGAAATCTTGAGTCTTGGAGGAAGCCTGCAGTTACGGCACGCAGACATCGGGGTTCGAACCTTGAACCTTCGGGCTGGGAGTCAACTCACCACTTGACTGCCCTGCCACCCCCATTTAGGCGGATCCGCCGCAGAGAGACTCGGCGGTCGTAGCGCCTTCACGGCTGTGGATGGATGATAGGCCGAACGGACATAGAGACGTCTTCCTCCTCACAGGCTACATACACTCCCCGACGAATGTATGTCGGCTAACGAACGGATGACACGAACGTCGTCATCGCTAACGACTTCTCAAGTCACACCAGAGCAGCGCTGGGCTGGCTGGCTATCGTCATTTTTTTTTTTTTCCTCTTCTGTGTATAACAACATGCGAGAGAGAGAGAGAGAGAGAGAGAGAGAGAGAGAGAGAGAGAGAGACGAGAGGAGATGCCAGGCAATATGCGTAATGCATACCATGGCTGCGTTGGTGCTGACAGCAGCGGCGAGTCTGTGGCCAGTCCTCTGAGTGACAGTAATAAGAAGCGTCTCGTCCTCCTCCTCCTCCCCCTCCTCCTCCTCCTCCTCCTCCTCCTCCTCCCCATTCTTCTTCTCCTCCTCCTCCTCTTCCTCCTCCTCGTTCTCCTCCTCGTTCTCCTCCTCCTCCTCTCCCTCTTCTTCTCCTCCTGCTCCTTCTCCTCCTCCTCCTCCTCCTCCCTCCTCCTCCTCCTCCTCCTCGACCCTGGACTTTAGATTTAGACTGCGAGGCGAGTAGTCGTTGGCGTGCCACGGGCTGCTGGTGATGCTAAAAAACCATGTAACTGTTTTTGAGGAGAGAAAAAAAAAAGAAAATAGAACCTGGGAAAAACCCCAATGCGACAATTTTAGAAAATGCTTGTGCGCTAATGAGAAAATAGGTAGTCCTCTCGGGATTTTGCTATGAACTTGGTTGCATGGTTACATTTTCCGACTCATAGCCGTGTCTGTGACTGGGGCGTCTGGGCCTCCTGGTGGGAAAGTGCCCGTCGGGACGCCAGCGTCCGTCGTAGCGAAAGACCACACATACACAAACACGGCCATAGTAGCGTGCAGCTAGCCTACACAGGGCAAACAGGCGACCCCGTTTTGGGAGCCGTAAAAAAATACATATTCCACCGTCTGCGTGTCATAACACGGACGTTAATGCGCAAAGAGAGGGCCGGGCCGGGCCGCGCAGCGCAGCGCAGTGCAGTGCAGTGCAGTGCAGCGCAGTGCGACCACAGGAGTGTTTTTCGACACACCCAGGAACACACAGGGTTATACGCTAGCCTGAAGGCCCTGTAATAAAAAGTCAAGCACGTGGAACTGGCATGTGCGTGACGTGCACACACACAGACACACACACACACACACAGACACACACACACACAACTGACACACACACACACACACACACACACACACACACAGTAGTAAACACAAGGGGTCAGACGCTGCAGGGAGAGAGAAAAAGTCTGTGATTTCACTTTTTAGAGATTTCCCAGGCAGTGCGAATAGTCTCTCTTAGTCTCTCTCTCCTCTCTCTCTGACTTCTCTCTCTCTCTCTCTGACTTTCTCTCTCTCTCTCTCTCTTCACACACACTCTCAGACAGGCTACAAATCCCTGACACAACCACTGATGCACACACACACACACCACACACACACACACACACACACACACAACAGAGACACACACTGTTGTGTCCACAGTGATCGAGTGTGAATGTCCTGGTTAATGATCATCACGCCTTCTTTCTGCACAGTTGTCCTAATATTGTGTCTCCTCGTAATAATTAATATTGTCTTTGTCTTAACTGTAGGTCACTGCTGTTGCCAAATTCACTTCACTTCACTTCATCTCCTCTCATTGCAATATCTATTACTTCTCTTCCCCATTTGGATAATTTAGAGGAGCTAATATCGTTCGTTGGGACAGACAATTCTGTGTGTGTGCGTGTGTGTGTGCGTGTGCGTGTGTGTGTGTGTCGGTGTGTGTGTGTGTGTGTGTGTGTGTGTGTGTGTGTGTAATAATAACTCTGGATCACGGGAGCTTTGGATTCATTGGCATATACCAATCTGGCTTTAATGAGATTGCACACCTCCAGGTATGTTACGTCTCTTCTCCTGCTCAGCTGTTCCTTTCTGCTGCCTTCCCTCCGTCTGGCCTTATTACCATTTCATCATAAACACACACACACACACACACACACACACACACACACACACACACACACACAGATACACACACACACACACACACACACACATAAGTATACATCTACTCACACATGCACGCATACATCCACTAACACCCCCTCCCCCACACACACACACACACACACACACACACACACACACATTTTATACACACACACGTTGTATACACACACACACACACACCGTCACCCCACTCCAACATTTGATGAGAAACCCAGGCTTTGTGTGGTTCATTAAGCATAGGAGGTGTATTAAGCAGGAGAATAGGCCTCAGAAACACTCACTGTTGACTTAACCTTTCTGAGCTCTCTGTTTTTTTTAATTTTTTTTATCTCTCTCTCTCTCTCTCCTCTACCCTGCAATACTTTAATGGAAGGGGTACGCAACTTTTAAATTAGACAGCCAAAGCTTGAGATGACATTTTGTTCACGACATATTTTGCTTCCGTAATTGTCAAACGATTTGAATGATTGTAAGGTCGAGAGCATCGGGGGTCCTTTGTCTACACAAAACTTTTTTTCTTCACCTTTTTTCCACAACTTTTCACAAATCGTTTTCTACAAAGGTGTGATTCTAAATAAAGTTACCTTGATTGAGTTCATCCCTTGAAATTAAATGTAGATTATTTTTAATGAAGGGCAGCTTTTTTTAACCCATTTTCTTTTTTTATCATATTTTAAATCGTTTGAACATTGTTGTTGTTTACAAGTGTAAACTGAACGACATGTTTTTTTAAGATTGTAATCATATCTCCACTTCACTGAGCATAGTGCCGACTTCTATACACCACACATGAAAAATATCAAGTTATGTCCACTGCAGTGTAACCCAACCATCAAATCATACATATTGATGACTTCAACCATGATCTGGAATAATATCCCTTTGTGTTCTCTGACCAAAAATCCTTGTCCTGAGTTAGTGAGTAACCCAAACAAAAGTCTGGGAAAGATTCTCTGTTTGTAAACGTGTCATATTTTTTTTATTTTGAGAAGGGCACTGTGGTCAGTGTGCCATCGCAATTAGTGTTTCATTTGGACCCCCGATTCTGTGCCATCTCGTCTGACTGCTGCTGATGCATTATGCATGAGTCAGGCCATAACGCACTTGGGTCTCCATGCGTGCCCTTGTGGAAACGCATGGAGCCACACTGCGTTTAGCGCGTTTCTCAACCTCAACCTGAACCGTGTGGATCTCCTTCTGTGTCTCAATTCCCATGCCACTGCTTTTACATGTGAAATATCCCAGTGCGCTATATGGGAGCACCATGTAAACAAACGCATACATAAAGATTGAGGTGAGACTTTTGCTTTCAACACACACAGCGTTTATTTGAGACGCATCTAAATGCAGCCACATATTTGTCAACTAATGGTTGCATATTATGGGAAATAGACCGCAAGCACACATACTGGTACATACCCACAGCAGCTATAATCCCACTATACTATACTATACTATATAGAGGCGTAATGTCACCAAAGTACAAGTTTGGTGTAAGAAATATGTTGGCAGTTAATGATTTTCTGACAGTTGGGGATCATCAATATGTTGTCACTGTCTTGTGTCAGGGGAAATTACCCCTTGTTGTAAGGGTGTTACGAGTACAATTATATATAGCCTATATCCTATATAAGATAAGAGATAAGATAATACAGAACTGTATTGATCCCGAAGGAAATTCTTGTGCCAGGTTGCATAGCAATAGAATAAAACAATAGAGAAATAAACAGTAGAATAATAAATACAAATAAAATACAAATAATAATAATAATATAACAGATTTACAAATGTACAGTAAGTCTAGAGTCTAGATATGTGTCTGTTATGAGGAAAATTACACACACATTATATATATATATTTATATATAAAATATATATATATAATATATTTATTTATATATAGGCTACTGTAAAGAGCTCTCACAACCTGGAGAGCATAAGCACCACGGCCAGTCTCTCTCTCTCTCTGTGTGCCCGGGACGGAGGACTCCATCTCCAGCTCTTTGGCGCCACTCGAAGAGAAACGCGGTAATCGCAGACGCGTCTCGGGGGAACCGACGTGATGCTCATCAGTTGTGAGGAGATAAGACACGTGGTGGGTCTCTTTGGCACACGCAGCGCATCAATCATGACGGTGGAGCCCTGCTGCTTGTATAATCCCGGATATACTGTATATATATTTATATATATATATATATATATATATATTCCCCCTGTTCAAACGTATCACACGACTGAGTGCGACCGATCATCCTTTGTCATCCTCAATAGGCTGTGGATATGTATGATGTATGATACCCCAAAAGAAAAAAGAAAAAGAAAAAGCAAGATATGCATTGTCAAGCGTTCTGCAGGTCTATCCCAGACAATCACACGCGGGGACACGTTTAGTTGTTGATGTTTATGAGCTCGTAAGGGAAAGATAGAAGAGGGGGAAAAAAAAGAGACAAACTGGTGATGGTTCAGTTGCTGATTTAATAAAGCTTAAAATGACTTCTCGTTTCATTCACTGAGAGGCAGCGCCGCCTCATTCCTTCCCCATCTCTCAACTGAGCGTCATTCAATTAAAATGCAATTCTCGTCGCCCCCATCCACGGATATTTAATTAGAGTGGAGAGCAGGGCTTACATTGTCTTTTTTTTTTTTTTTTTGCGCACAGCTCTTCGGATTTCACCTCTAAGGCATATTTTCACTCTGTTACGCGTTGGTTAAACAAGGGCATGTATCCATTTGTTAATTGATACAATTACGCATGATGCGTAATGGTCACGTAGGTCTCCAGGCGCACATCAATCACTGGTCTATTGACCTGCCAAACCCCTTCTATCCGCTCCTGCTGGGTCTGCCCCTTTCTCTAATAGAGAAAAATAGAAACATCATCGGCATTAACACCAGGCTGGACCTTTGGTCAGGGAGGAAAAAAAGAAAAGGAAAAAAGAAACCTCATGGAAAAACTTGTATTGTATTACTTGTATTGGATTATTTCTGGGCAATACAACTTCACTTCACATGACATAAAACAACAACATCTGTTTTCTCTGTCACTTCAATTAACTTCGATAGAAATCATAATACATTCTGTTTTATGAGTGTTTTGAATTATTATGCGAGGTAATTGTTTTAACACACATGCCAACGATGGGATGCCATGACAGCAGTCTTTTTATCTGTCCACACAATAGGGAATACACACACATCACACACACACACACACAACACGCACACAAACACACACGTGTGGAGACGGCTGGAGCCTTGTACCTACGGCGCACGCTGAAGGGAAAAACGCAAATGTTGGGAGGGACGTGATGTGGCAAAACCAATTTACTCTCCATCCGGCGCTCCCGCTGCCGTGTCGGGATTACAGTGACCGTCACGCTGATACCCTTGCATGGGTGAATGGCTAAAAGAACTATAGAGGGCATTCCGCAATAATATAGGACAGCACAATCCATATCTTGCCATAGTCTTTACGTTATCCTTTAAAAAGCCTTTCTTCGGGCCTAACACAGAACACAACAAACAACAAACGAACACTTTTTTCTTAATGTTCAATTTCTTATCAAGTCCTTTTTGGTGATGGTGGGGGATTATTCATTCATATAAAAGTGTGTATCTTGTGCGGCTGCATGGTGCATGGTGCCAGCCCAAAGTCTGTCTCATATGAGTGCAGTCATCTATTATTGAAGGAAAAGGCCGTGCGTGGAAATGTGTGCGAGACGCCGGATTTGAAGGAGAATTGGTTACAATCGATCAAGGCTGAAGAATATTGCTGATGCTTACAAAAGACACAAGTATGTCTTTCTCGCAGTTTGGATACCCTTACAATGCAACTTCACAGGTAAGGACACGCTTGTTTATTTACATGTGCTTGGATATTTGTAATAATACATAAAAATTAAAAAAAAATAGGACAAGATAGGCTATTTTACTTTTATTATTTTACATTTTTTTGGGGGGGAGGGGGAAAGTCTGGGTATTCCTCACTTTTATAGCTGGGATGTGTGGCTGCTTTGGAAGTGCACAGGCTATTGAGAAGTGTTCCACACAGTGATTTATTTATTTTGGGACACAAATATTGACATAGACATCATAGGCTCGCACATGTCCAATCACATTGAATTATGAATGAACTCACATGTTGACAATAGAGATCAATGTCTCCATGCACATTAGACAATATTGACTTTGTTTCTTGTGTGAAGTGGTCTCTGTACTGTACTTTCGGTTGTTTTTTTATATATATATATATATACGTATGGCTCTGGCGTTTTGTTAAAATGTGAAATTAACGAACGTTTGACGACATTATTTGCAAAGTTTCGTGAAAATCCATTATGGGACCAAAAGTTTTTTTATCGGAGCAAAGTTATCGCATAACTTTTAGCCCTGTCCTAGATCTTTATTGAGCACCGTATCGATACATAAATCACAGAAAACAATTGGAACATTAACGAGTTTTAAGCATATTGAAACAAAATGTATTTGTCTTTTCCTTAAAAAAAACAACCATTTAATTAATGAATCCAATCCAAGTGATCCGTCTTACCTTCAATTCATTTAATTCAATTGTGCAGATCCAACGATAATATTCAGTGTTTATCTCAATTAAAAAAGTCTATATAAGTCTATTATTATTATTATTATTATTATTATCATCATCACCACAGATGATCCAGATCCACACTCCTAAGTGACACCTATCTATCCATCCCCATCTATCCACCTTATTATTCTCTTCACACAGTTTTCCATGTCCTCCAGGTCGGTGTCTGACTGCACGGTGCACGGCTCCCACGCAGCAGCAGCAGCAGCAGCAGCAGCGTCCTCATCCTCCTCATCCTCCTCTTCCTCCTCCTTCTCCTCCTTCTCCTCCTCCTCCTCCGCCATCGGCTGCTGCTGCCCCTCGTACGAGACCCGCCTGCTGGCCGCCGCCGCCGCCGGCACGGAGCTCAGGAGCGCGGCGCTCGGCATGTACAGCAGCAGCGGCAGCGGCGGCGTCAGCGGCGGCGGCGTCTGCGGCAGCGGCGGCAGCAGCAGCAGCGGCGCCTCTCCGTACGCGGCGGCTGCTGCTGCGGCGGCGGCGGCGGCGGCTGCGAACTACGCCAACTACTTCCCGTACAGCTGCAGCGCCGCGGAGCCGTCCGCTCTCTACTCCTCGCTGGTGGGTTGCGCCACACTCTTCTGCACCACTTTCGTCTGATATCGTCTATAATGCGCAACTACACGCGAGGGGGGGCCTGAAGAGAGAGAGAGAGAGGAGAAGAGATCGATTCCGTTGATCAATCTCAGTCCACTTCACTTATTTTGCGTCTATTCTGGTTTTATTGGAGGAGAAAACAGTCGCCATGGAGTTTAACTTTGAGTCTTTCCACGTTGAATTGTTGCTGACAGGACAATTGTGCATGACAACTTGATTATTGATCATTATTGTGCATTCATTCTTACATTATTACATCATTACATTCATATTGTGCCAATGAACACAATGCATGTAGATGTTGTTCTTTTTTTCTGTCTATAGTGTGGAGGTTGAAGTCCTTCAATCAAATATAGTCTGATCTCATGATGCTTGTTTGTTTGTTTGTTTGTTTGTTTGTTTGTTTGTTTGTTTGTTTGTCTGTTTTAATTGTATTGACACGTGCTGCCTCTCACATTTACAGAACCCACAGTACGATATTAAAGATGGCACCGGGACTCTCCACTCGGGCATCACCCAAACCGCCGCCTACTATCCCTACGACCACTCGCTCGGGCAGTACCAGTACGACAGGTAAAGCCTCGCTTCGCATCGCTTCATAGGTCCTTCCTCTTAAAGTTGCTGATCGACTTCTACACACACAGGACTCTAAGCGACCACAAATGTAACACACACGTCACCAACTTGTGTGTGTATTTTTCCCACCCTCAACCCTCAGTAACTTCACTTCATCCAAAGTGAGCCGAGTCTTTCCATAGTGAAAATGCTATCGCGTTGAAAACGTATATATGTATTCACCTTCCCTGCCAGGTACGGGACGGTGGACTTCAACAGCACGGCGCGGCGGAAGAACGCCACGCGCGAGACCACCAGCACCCTGAAGACGTGGCTGTACGAGCACCGCAAGAACCCCTACCCCACCAAGGGCGAGAAGATCATGCTGGCCATCATCACCAAGATGACCCTGACGCAGGTGTCCACGTGGTTCGCCAACGCCAGGCGGAGGCTCAAGAAGGAGAACAAGATGACCTGGTCTCCCAAGAACAAGGGCGGCGACGACCGCAAGGAGGACCTGGAGAAGAGCGACCTGGACGGCGTCACCAAAGGTAACACACCTGTACCTCGTTATCTTAAAGAAAGCAACATTCTGGCTACTGAAAGGATCGTGTGAAGTCAAAAACCTTTGGACGCCAACACTACTTTGAAACTTTTATAGTAATGGGCCTGAAATGTGAAACTTGCTGACTACAAGGAACGTGACCCATTTTGTGTTCAGCTTCACCTATTCTGCTTACTTCGAAATGGCACAAGAACAAATGTCCTGGCGGGATGATGCGTGGCAAAGTTTCTGAGAGCATCGAAGCATATGGCAAACATACTCCTGGCATGAAAGTAAAAAGTTGACGGTTTTTCTGGATCAGATGCATCTATTCATGTTTCCCATTGGCTTGTTCAGTCCAAACAGGACTCGCTCCTGGACCAAACGTGTAATTTAATGCGTAATAGATGCACCAAATGCTCCTAATATCCCGGGCCACAAATACATCTGAACGACAGAGAACGAGAAAGATGGAGAAAGAAAAATACATGAAATGTGTGTTTTTAAAACCAACATTCAGATAACTCTCATCGTCCCTCATAATAATCCTTTCATAATCTCTCCATCCATCAGATTCCGGTGATTGTAAAGGGAAGGACCTGCATCTGAGCGACCTGGACGACATGGAGGACGACGACTGTGACAAGCTGGACAGCGACTGTGAGAAGGGGCCCTCGAAGAGGCAGGACCTCCACAGGGCCATGGCCGTGTTCGGGGCCCCCCGCCAAGCGGGACTGCTGCAGCTCGAGCTTCACCCTGAGCTCACAACAACTTCCACCCTTTCCCCTGCGGCATTAAGAGTGTCACCTCCCTGCCCGGGGCTCCCCTCTGACTTTCTGGACTCGGTGGCTTTGAAGCCCCTCTCCCTCCTCCTCCCCCATGCGCCCAACACCAACATCTCCTCTCCTCTTCGTCCTCTTCTCCTCCCTGCGGACCCCCGGGAGCACTGTCCTGTCCCACACTACGAGGTGTCGGACCCACAAACCCGAGGGAATCTGGTCCCTGGCGCGGCACCAGGCTGCCTCGGGCGTCATCCTGAGTCCTCATCCCGGCGGCTTCGGAGGTGAGGACGGGGGACCCGGAGGCCGGGGACTGCAACTGCGCACCTCTGGGCTCTCACTGGCCCCTGGGGTAGCGTGCGGAGTGGCCGGCGGCCTCCACAGTTCCGGCCACGTGACGAACGCGGAGAACCCCTTCCAAGAGTGCCCACCTTTGCACCCCCAAGTTATACGGCGCCGGCAGCTACGGCCACAAGGGTCTCCAGCTCCACCTGCTCGTCCTTCCCAGCACTCCAAGATGCGTGCCAGTTTGCCAGCATCGAGGTGGGTGTCGTTTCTATCTTAACATGACGTGCAATTTAAGGGAATAGTATTTCAGAGCATGCCTGTAAACTTTGATGTATTTTTCGGTAAATTTAGGGATTTATTTACTTTGCAAATAATGAAATGTGTGTCTGTGTGTGCGCGTGTGTGTGTGTGTGTGTGTGTGTGTGTGTGTGTGTGTGTGTGTGTGTGTGTGTGTGTGTGTGTGTGTGTTGTGTGTGTGTGTGTGTGTGTGTGTGTGTGTGTGTGTGTGTGTGTGTGTGCATGTGTGTGTGTGTGTGTGTGATGTGTGTGTCTGTGTGTCTGTGTGTGTGTTGTGTGTGTGTGTGTGTGTGTGTGTGTGGGTGTGTGTGTAGGATTCTCCAGTGTCAAGGCAGAGACAGAGTCGCCTGACCTCAGCAGTGCGTGCAGGGGTCTGCAGGAAGACAAGGTCACAGCATTCAGGCCGGTGATGAAGAGGTGAAGGAGGTGAGCCAGTGGACACTGACATGACATGAACTGCTGCTGCTGCTGCTGCTGCTGCTGAAGGAGGAACCATGGCATGCAGTCACACAAACACAAACACACACACACACACACACACACACACACACACACACACACACACGTGCAAAGAAACAAACACTGTCAGGCATTTAAATGGCCGACACACACGTGCCCGCACACACACACACACACACACACACACACTTGCAAACCCAAACATTGTCAGACATTTGAATGGGCAAAGTAGGCACACACACACACACACACGCACACACGCACGCACGCACGTGCACACACACACACACACACAAACACACACAATATTTGTATATGGAACAAAGAAAATAGTCAAACGATTGTAAATGCCTTTTATAAACTTTGTATTTGTGTCCAAATGTTTGTTTTAAAACACAAATGTAATGTAATGTTTTTCTCTCTCCCTCTTCTCTCTCTCTCTCTCTCTCCTCTCTCTCTCTCTCTCTCTCTCATCTCTCTGTGGTTCAAGATGTATTGGTGCCCCGGGAATTAGGAAGTGGGACGTCTATTATGCACTAAATTACATGTTTGGTCCAGGAGCGTTGTACGCGTGGATTACCTGACACTCCTGCAGTGGGAAATTATTCTCATTCTTGCTGTGGACGTGAATAACATTTTGCACATTTTTTTTTTTTTTTTTCTATGGTGTCAATGAGTTTATGCTAGAATTGTAAATCCGACGGCATCAGAATAGCCGGAAAATTTGTATATGGGGCAACCATGTAGTCTAGCAAACTTTATCCATGTTGTCATACGTTTTTTGAAATTCTAGCCTACTTGTATTATTTATTTATGTATTTATTTATTGATTTGCTTGTTTGTTTGCTTGTTTATTCATGTATTTATTCATGTATTAATTTATTTATTTGTATGTTTATTTATATGTTTATTTATTTATTTTTCAGTTCATTTAACTGAAATTTAACTTAAAATACTTGGTCAAATCTTGTTGAATTGTGGCTGTGTGATATTTTGCTTCATATATTTTGACAATTATAAACCTGACAAAAATGACTGGATTTGTGGTTTTGTGTGAGGACTTGTACTGCATTTGTGTTTATTGTTCATTTATTTAAGAATGCAATTTTTGAAAGACGTCTGGATTCCAGTCCTGTTTTTCTTTTTCTTTTTTTAAATGAAGTTTGACATACAATCAGCCCATTAAAACATTTGAGGTTATCCATTTGATCAAAGTTCATCATTTTGACTTGACATAAAACAAGAGTCATGTTGGGAGTTTATAATTGAGTGTGGGACGTGAGACAAATGCACAAGGAGGAGGAAGAAAGAGAAGCATCACATCTCACCATTGTGAGCATTTAATCAGCAGTGGCATCCAACACTTTGGAACAGTGCAAGCTTTGTTCCCTGACATCACCAAATACTGTTTTCATTAAAAGGTCATTTGTAAGACCAAGAGCCAAATCTCCTTCTTAGTTTACTGCAGCGATAGCAACCATTGCTGTGTCCATATTGTTTTGTTTCATATGCAACCAACCAGTCAAACAAATACCAGAATCATGTTCATTTGTCAAATCCGACGTGAGGCTTTTAATGTGAAACTCAATTGCGGTTTATTTTGGCTGTGGGTGAATCAGGCAAATAAGAAAAACACAATCCGATTCTTTCCGATTCCAAAATGTAAAATCAGGTGGGATTAAAGGGCTGATGCTCTCAATAAAAGCAGGTATTGGGTGGTTTATATATTTTATATTTTCACTACTGTGCCTGAGAGCAGGGGCCAGATATGGATTAAAAAAAAAAAAAAAAGAAAAGCTGTCATCTGGCATCCCCGTGTCATATCAAGATGGAGATCATTTGGTTGTAAATACTACATTATTAATGGTATACGGTATTTATTTAGTAGTCGTTTGTTGTGTTTAAACACGGCCCACCTTGGCCCCTGGGTGACTTATTGCCATGTAGCCCCCTGCTGCTGCTGCTTCACCAGCGGGCCGAAGCATTTCATTATCAACCATTTAGAAAATAAAAAAGCAAAGATTGAGAAAACAGGCCGGGAAAAAAATAGATAAATAAATAAATAAATAAATAAATAAATAAATAAATAAATAAATAAATAAATAAATTAAATAAATACATTAATAACAAATTAATGAATGAGGCTAATAAATACAGAAATAAATACAGAAATACATTCACACACAAATAATATAGGCTACCAATAAGTCCGATGTTCAAATGTGCTTTAGTAGGCCAACACACACACACACACACACACACACACACACACACACACACACACAAAGTAGCCTAAATAAAATAATACAATAAACAATTGGGACCTTCACCTCCATGGTTCACCGTTCACCGTCATTGCATCGCATTGCGTCATGATGACAATTGATTGTCACGCACCATAGGCTGTAATGGAGTCATTTTCGCTGGATACTTCATAATGACTTATTCCAAGCCTGAGATCACTAGAGACACCGTGGGCTGGGAGGGGAGGGGGGGGGGGGGGGGGGGGGGTGGGGGGGGGGGGGGGGGGCTCTTGTGTGTTCCCCTACATTACATAACATAAGTAAGCTATGGCGTGTATGAAATATTAAGAGTCGACGTATAGTGAAACCTTAATGATGCATGCATGCGCAATGATGGGATTAAGGCGACGACCTGAGGGAACCAACGCGTAATAGCATTACGCACGTCCATCCTGGGAGGCGCGTCTATCCATGGCAACTAACAGATCAATTAGAGCTGTTGTACACCTTGTTTAACACACAGGACAAACACTTGATTCTGCAGTCACTCTGCAGTGCTGTAAACATGTTATGGAGCCAATGTATATAGAGGCCTATACAGCAATAAAGGGTCACAAAACCTTATCCAACAAGGCTATGTAAGGCTGAATATTTTGGAAGAGGTGGAGGGGGGGGGGCTGTTGGTATTAGGCAAATATCTCAGAGATGTCTGTCTGACATCTTTAATCTTAAATTAAGACACTAAATCACAAGCAAACCCTGTGTTATGGAATAATACATTCCTTAGGTAGCCTATATGTGCTAGGCTTCATCATCCTAATACTCAATGGTAACCTCACTCTCAAATTACTTTATTCATCTGCTAAGAGTGTCTTAAGAGACGGGTTTGCATAATCAAAACATAATAACTTTGTTAATCTTTGAGACAAAAATATGCAGGAACAAAAAGAAGATATATGCATACATGAGTTTAACAACATTAATCCTCGTCAATCCTCTGAATTAATTTTTAAATTGTGTCATTCTGGTCTTATGGACAGGGCCATTGCGTTCACGGCCTTGCATATGGGGTCGGTTGGCCATTCCCACCGGCCTACCCTTTAACTGTGGGTCTCGGATGAACTGCGTTGTTCTTTTATGTGTGCACTGTCTGCCTTTTCAACTCAATATGGAGAGCTTAGCCAATGGCAGGTGTAGTAGGAAGTATATTGATTTGGACCACAAAACACAGTACTTTTAATCACCTACGACTTTTAACTTATCGATCAGAGATTTTTTTAGTTTTGTCCGGGGTGTCATATAGACTTCAAGCTAATGAACCCTCCCCTCCTTTTAATGAATGCCGTTGAGGCTATTTGTATAGGTGTGGTGCATTATTGTTTCCATTAAATCCTCGTGCATTTCATCATATTTGGACAAGTTCAAAAACACGATGTTTCCAACATTGTGACCTGTTACCCGGTGAGACGATTCTCCTTCTCTGACTCATATTAAGTGGCCGGCTAAGTGGTTGTAAGTTGCCGCAGAGCAACGTATTCCTGGCAGCGGTATATATACTGGCAAGGGCAAACATCTGACGAACATTAAATAGGCCATTCGTTATGGGAGCCACAGGTTAATGGTCTGCATGTTTTACGCAACACAAAACATAAGCTAAAAGGATAGATCAACATAAAAACGTTATGATTAAAAATCACGCGGCACTTTCTCTCTCCTCAACCCCTGTGCTTGTAGCGGCGTCCCGGATGTGTTCGACAATGACGTGCATTCACTCTCTTGTGTGCGCGTCGGTCGGGCTTGCTATGGATCAGCAATGATGCTCTCAACCCGCCGGGGCCCCCTTTTCACTTAATGAGCTTGTGCCTCCGATGACCATGAATATGAATGAGGATCGCACGACAGAGATGACGGCGGGGCCTTCATACTAATGCAGAGCTTGACAACGACAACAACAACAACGACAGCGACAGCAACAACAACAACAACAACAACATCCCAAACAACCCTTGGCCCCGAAGCCACACAAAAGGAGGCATGACAGAGGTGCCATTTGATGTGTCCCACGCCGGGACAACCGGGGCTCATCAAACAGGGCCCTTTGTGGCAGTGGTGTGTGGCAGAGTTCAGGCGAGGGGGACAATATATACACTTCATTACATCCTGTCAAAAGGGCCAATGAAATGTGTGCGGGACATTGTTCCTGTGCATGTCTTTCCTGTATGGAACTCCCGGTCGCCGATGTCGCTACACGGCCCCGCGCTAATGAGTTTTGTCAAAGATAATTATGGCTTTAGCAGAATAGCCAGGGAAGGGGATGAAAAGCTGGCTTTGTGCGGTTTGGCTGGATGTTGCACCGCGACCCCCTGGTTCTTTCTATACCCTTTGGGTGACCCGGCACTGTTTCTGGCACAACCGTGGCGTGCATTCCCGGTGCCACTCTCTTGGTTCACTTGATCCAACCCCCCGGAACATTTGCCCTCTTCATCAGCAATCCACAACTCGATCCTAATTGACCGGGCCAGCGTTTGGCACGAAGCGATGACAGTGTTGTAATTTCCCAGGAATCTTCTCTCTCTCTCTCTCTCTCTCTCTCTTCTCTCTCTCTCTCTCTCTCTCTCTCTCTCTCTAATGGGTCACGGTATTCTTGGAGTAAAAGGGGTTCTTGAGGTTCACGCTGAACAATTTTTAGTTTGTAAACTAAACCATGTGGTATTTGGAGGCGGGTGGTGGCGATATACCCAGCCAAGTTCAGATTCTAGTGGCCTTTTCTGCAAGTCAAAGGTCATGTTGGAGGCCCTATACTCCATACGGCAAAGCCAGGGTCTTTCAGCGTACACACTTAATGTCAAGGTTTTTACTGAGGACCGGATGTGATAGATATACAGATATACAGACGGTAAGGTTCATAAACTTTTTCACCTCAATCCACCTCAAGCATGATTAATTGAGCCATCTGCAAGAAAATATGAATGGTTGTGTGAATGGCACTAAAGGGGGGGGGTGGGGGGGTCGGGGGTTGTTTTTGTGAGTGTGTCCAAAGACAATATGAATGCAAATGGCAATAAGTCGGTCAACAAGTCACCAATAACATCATATTAGACAAACAAACCCCAGTTGCAGATCACACAGAAAAAAAGAGTGTGTCCGTACGACCCTCCATTCTGAGACCCTTGAGCCCCCCGTGGCAAACACGTCGAATAATCTTTCCGTCATTTTAATGCCCTTCGATAATCCTCCACATCTCCGCGTTTAATCTCCCGCGCGTCTCCTGTTTTTTCTTCTTCTTCTTCTTTCTTCTTGATGTTTGGCATCTGTTGGCCTTTAACACGTGGCCGGGCCGAGCCTCTCTCCGCTGCCACTCCGGCGCAAACGTGTATCATATCACACGAGCGGGAGTTTAAACACCACAGCCAGCGAGGTGTATCGTTTCACGCGGGGGGCCAGGGTTCAGACCCCGGCATTGATCCGATTCAATGGACCCCACGGTTAGCGGATGGTCTTTCAACCCTGTTTTTTTTTTTTGTTTTTTTTACGAAAAGAAATCGAGCAACGTGCGGTATAGGATGCACTTCTAGCGGCAGGAAGTCTGACCGGGGAGGGTAGATAACACCTCAGATGTTAGTAATCCACTGGAGTGTATGATACTTACATGTGGTTCGCTCTCGGTTCGACCGAAGATGAAAACAGGTATGAAAACAGCATGTTTACTCGCTCCATTTCATCTCGTACAAGACTTAGAATATTGAGACGATTATATTATGGAGCAGAATACGGAAACGTTGTATGAATGCCTCATTTGTCTACGACGACCACTCTGGCAAAGCCACCACTATCGCTGTCAATTCTCTAGCATCTACACCGACCCCACTTCAGGGGTTTGACGGCTGAGTCCCATTGTGGCGGCCCACCCGAAGCACTCCGAAACCCGGCGGCCTGTACTCTGGAACTTAACAATACCGGGGCTCACACACGTAATGAACACCACAACCGCCTCGTGTAGATATATATTCCCGCAGTACCGGGGGAACCTCCATCCACGCACACATTAGCTCCTCACGCGAGGAGTCAGCCCCTCACAGTGGGGCCCCGTGTAACAGTGTGACGTCGACAGCGATTCTTTTCTCCGGCGGCGCGCCGCTCGAGGGCCCCGGCCTCTCTGGGGACGCCCGGCCTGCCGGATTAGAGAGAGCGGTGTGCAAAGTAAAATGGCTCCTGGCTCTAATGGATCTCCTGTACCTGACTGATGTCTAAATCATCACTACTACCGCTGCTGCTGCTACTGCTGCTGCCTATCCTCCTCACGGATACAGGCTAGCTGCACGCACACACACACACACACACGCGAGAGAGAGACCGTGATAAGGGAAATCCAAGCATATTAACTGTGATTAAAGATGCCGTCGTTTCTTTTTGTGATGTTGACCTCAAAGGCCCCGCCCCCCCCCCCCCCCCCCTCCCCCCTCCCCCTCCCCCTCCGGGTGGAAGGCAACTGAGAATCAGGAGTTGACATTTGAAAGTAATTACGAGGCCTCGGATACCTCTAGGGTACTAGCGTTTGAAAGAAAAAAATGGAGCGATTATAACACACGATAGAGCCTTTTAGACACTAAATCAAATGTAATGAGAATGCAATAAAACGTGGTAAAAAAAAATGCTTTGTTTGTCTCAGGCAAACGTAATGGGGCCCTCCTCTGGGCGAGAGCCACTTATGACCCTTAAGAAACATTTAAGGATAAGCCAGGGGTTGGCAGACAGTAAGTACGGTCGCATGTAAAGGCGTTGTGTTGTGTGCACCGTGAGTGTGTGTGCGTCGTGCCAGACTTGGCGTGCGGGCTTTGAGGCGTCTGAGCGATGATGAGGGCTATCAAAGAGCAGCAGCAGCCCCAGAAGCACACTCCTCGATCTACAGTCAAATTAAAGACAAAAAAAACCGAGGGTGAGGTAAACAGCTCTACAGGAGGGAGGGAGGGAGGGAGGGGGAGGGAGGGAGGGAGGGCCTCCGGGTGCGAGGGTGGGACGTGACACAACAGACCACACATTGTCAAAGTTCGCTTTTAAACACAGCGCAGTCATAAAAGAACAGGTCTCATTATTCACTGGCGGGATTTATTTGCTACTGCTCCCTCCCTCTCTCTCTCTCTCTCTCTCTCTCTCTCTCTCTCTCTCTAACCTCTCCCTCTCTCCGTCTCGCTCTCATTCCCATTCCATTACCTCCATTCCTCACTCTCCCCCCCCCCCCTCCTCCCTTCCATTCCAGTGTACACAGGAAAACAAGCCCGAGAATCCCCAGGCTGTGTCAAATGATGGAGCATCATAATTACCTTCGTTTTATTGGGCCTCTTATTCCAGCTATGACTGATGCCGCTCCCGACCATAAGCATTTCCATTTGCACTTTCATGTGGCGAAGGAACAGAGCAGCCATGGCCCCCGCCCCCTGCCTTTCAAAAGGTGGGCTCGGAAATATTTATGGACCAGACGGTAAAAGTCACTTTTAATCAGGTTCTCGTGACCTGTTGCCGGGGGAATCCGGCGTGTAGCTCTGTGGACATGCTTATCTTCTCGCTTATAAAAGCCCCACTGTGCACACTTCATGTGGTTGTCTAAAAATAATAAGTGACACGTTTCTCTGGTGGCTGAGAGAGAAGCCCTTTAAAGGCCAACGCAAATGTGTGTGTTGCTGTACAGAAGTGAACGGGTGACCACCCTCTGCTGGCCGGAAGGTTGAAAACTACAGCTCAGGAGACACATGACCAAAAGGTTTCTGGAACCATCTTGGTTGACTGACTTCACAAGAGAGAAATGTAGACTTTTCACAGTTAGTTAGAGATTAGGATGGGTTGTAATAGACTACAGCTCTCGGGGTAGGCTGTTCCGTACGACGCCGATCCGTTGATTTTTTGTTAACACAAAGGCGACGTCCTACAAACTAGCACGACAAATTCATATATAAACACGTGTTATCCGTGCATTTTCTAAGGCCCCTTCCGAAGTAACACACTCAACACAAGAGAGCCGATATAATAATTTCCACTCTCTAGGCCGAGATATTTTTTTTGGCGTGTGGGAATATGTTCATGACAGATGATAGCATGAGATCACCGCTGAACTCCCCCCCCCCCCCCCCCACCACCACCCACCCCCCCCCATATCAAAACCAGTCAAATCTAATCTCTTGTCCTGAGTAAACTCTATCACTATTGGCCCTGTCGTTTATCCCGCTCCATGTTTCATGCTGTCTAGTTTGAAATGTAGATTTATGACACCAATATGCTCAATTCCATGCTTTAGCCACCTTTCAGCCATTAGGGGAGGTTCTCCCCTGGTGGAAACACACATGTCCGCCCCCCCTCCCCCCCCCCCCGTGTCCGTATAACACGTTATGGGGGGGGGAGCGTTCCCTAAAAATGAAAGCCATAAATCATATCTGATACTATTATACCATTAACAAGGAGCATGGTTTTGCTATTAAGGTCATGCTAATAGACTCTGGTTTGTGGCAAAAGGGAAATCTAGAACAGAGCATTGTGTGAGCTTTTCTTTTGGATTTGTGCGGTGGTGGTGGTGGTGGTGGTGGTGGGTGGTGGTCCTTGCTTCTCCATGCCGACGACTGTAAACATTCCCCTCATCTGCTCTGGCTTGTGTCTGTGATCCCTGTCTTTTAATTGAAGTTTCTAAACCGGGCTTCATTGCGGTCTTCGTTCAGAGAGAGAGAGAGAGAGAGAGAGAGAGAGAGAGAGAGAGAGAGGAGAGAGAAGGAGAGAGAGAGAGAGAGAGCGAGAGACCCCACGACAAACTATCAGAAAAAAAACAGGCACCGGATGCCAGCGGAGCGCATATTAAATTTGTTACTAATTTTAAACCTTGGCCTGGTGTGGTGGACTGTGTATCTGCCACAAGCTCACAAGATGCAGGCTGGGTTCAACCCCACTGTTACCACAACCACAATGCAAACAAAGCTTAGGGAACAGCAGCTTCCAGTGTTTTTGCTGACAGTTAATGTTTAGAAAAGGCAACTTTAAAAATAACCCGGCGTAATAGAATTATTGGCACAGAGGCCTCTGGCAGCGTGCTCCATCCCTCTCTCTTTTTTTTATTTCTATTTTGCTTTTTAACTCAAGGACCAGTTTAAAATAATAAGCTTTCGAATGTATAACCAGGAACAGAGCGATGGGTCACGCATACTTATTCTTGAGGATTGTTTTCTTTATATTATTCTTTGTACTTTTTTTTTTTTTTGTACCGTTGGCGCGATCCCGGAACGGTCGTGTGTGTTTCATATTTGTTTTTGTTCCTGTAAGCTTTTAAAGAGAAACCCCAAAGAAAAAGAAAAATCCACGCTAAAAATTGTAATCCGGGCGAGCGAGGTGCATGCGTCGTTGCCTTGTGTCGACGTTTAAAAACGTGGAAGGAAATGCGAGGGGTGTATATTACTATGAAAATACAGCTGTGCTACTCCCCCTGTCTTCTACATCCAACCCCCCCCCCCCCCCCCACCCCCCCGCCGCCATGCACCTTCAAGCACCACAAGCACAGGGGCTTGGACACATTCCACACACATCCCACCACAACCCCCCATCCAACCCTCTTACACTCCCACCCTCCCATCCACCCACCCACCTAGCTCCATAGAAGACATGAGAAGAAGAGAGAGAGAGAGAGAGAGAGAGAGAGAGAGAGAGAGAGGGGGGGGGGGGGGGGGAGAGAGAGAGCCAGCGTTTGGTTGCACCGTGAAATCAGTTCAATTAACACAAGCAGGAGCTTCTCCTAAACCCCTGAGAACAACCCCCCCCCCCCCCCTCTCACCCCCCCTGCATACAATATGATAACAAGGTCACATTCTCTCTCTGTGTGTGTGTGTGTGTGGTGTGTGTGTGTGTGTGTGTGTGTGTGTGTGTGTCTGTGTGTGTGCGTGTGCTTCATCAGTGGTTGTACGGTGTGTTAAGAGGTGTATTATGGAAACACACAAGGGGTACTTTGTATATATTTATTCTGCACCTCCTCTCTCTCTCTCGCGCCTCATTGTGGGTGAGTGGCGTGCAGGGGGGGGGGGGGCTCCATACTGCTGCTGCTTCTGCTGCTGCTGCTGCTGCTGCTGCTGTCACCCATGGAACTGCAGTGACCTCTAGAGACCGTTCTCTCCACATACAGTAACAGGAAGGGCGAACCCCTGGTCGGTTGGCGCTGGTACACGGTCTCTATGTACTTCAGCCCCCCGTGCAGGGAAGAGGAAAACGCGTGGCAGCGCATAGACAGTATGTATACAGTCACAGATGGGGGGGGGGGGGAGGCAGACGTATGGCACCATGCCGCATGACAATGTCAGCATCCACATGCATGTAGGAGGATAAACACAGTATAACACACACATCCAATAGTGTACGCACACACACACCACAACACATGCATGTACGAGAGATAACCACATACCGCTATACACAAAACATTACACACACACACCAACCACACGCATTAACATACATACACGGAGAACTACACAGATTACACACGCATCACATGCTACGAGAATAAACAGTACACCGCAGCACCGTACACATACACCCACCACCACACAAACACACGTACACCACACACACACACACGCGTGCATCGATGTGATGCATATTCCACGCAGCCGCATCATGACAAGGGCGCCTTGTGTTGTCAAACTAATTGTTCCACATGCAAACGTTCCCACACACACACACACCTCACACAACACACCACACAACACCACACACAACAACATAAATAAGCCCATGTTCTGGATCCTGCGGCACCCCCGAGTTGCGTGCGCTGCCACAGCAGATCTGCGTGAGGGCTGGAGAGAGAGAGAGCGAGAGAGAGAGCGAGAGAGAGAGAGAGAGAGAGAGAGAGAGAGAGAGAGAGAGAGAGAGAGAGAGAGAGAGAGAGAGGGGGGCCTTCTCTCTCTGCCAATGTGTTTAGCAAACACATTCATTTATTCCCCCGGACTGCATAACACAGAGGAGTCTGTGTTTATAGAGCTCATTTTACTCTCTCGGTTCATCTGAAGTTCATCTAAATTGTACCACAGCCCCATGCTAACCCCTCTCTCTCTCTGTCTCTCTGTCTCTGTGTCTCTCTCTCTCTCTCTATCTTTCTCTGACTGTCCTCCTAGATCTCTCCTTCTCTCACTTTGTCCCTCTATCCCTGTTCTCTCTCTCTCTCTCTCTCTCTCCTCCTAGATCTCCCCCTCTCTCTCTTTGTCCCTCTCTCTCTCTCCTTCTCGTTATCACTCAATATCTCTCCCTTTTCTCGTTCGCCAAAGACACACACACACACACACAACACACACACCCACAGCACAGCACAGCACAGCACACACACACAGACCACTTTTATTTCGTAATTTCCATTATCGATGTTTTTTTTCTAACTATGGTAATGGATATACACAGGCATTCGGTCTATAAAAGAAGAGAAATACACAATGAAGCCATTTAGACATTATAACGTTAAAACCAATACAAAATAAACATCTGAGAATGTAAATCAGGTTTACACACACGTCACGCTCTCAGAAGAAATATGGCCGTCTAGCGCTGCCATTTAAAAACTCTGATGTTCCCCCCTCGCAAGAACGGCGAGGCCAATAGAATTTCACGGTTCCACTTAGCAAATAAGAAATGTTTTGATAAGGAAACAGATGGAGATCTAGAGGGAAACTTTCACACCGCGAAAGACAGTATTAACTTCCATTTGCACCGGCCAAGCGGACTTGACTGGCTTATAAAACTATTATAGCGCAGTTCCAAGCACGCCGGACGATCCGTCATGGAGCCTTTACACCCCAAATTCCCAGGGTGGAAAATTATCCTGAATGAAATCCACCAGAACTTAGCCATAAATCTACATCCCGCGACAGGCTGCGTTTCCATCCTGGGATTCCATCGCCGTAGCTTTAAAAAGTCTGCGGAGAGACATCATCATCGTCAGCGTCGTCATCATCGTCATCATCATCCATCATCGCGTGGCTATTTTTTTCTTCTTTTTACGTGCAATTGAGCTTCATTTAGGCCCTCAAGTGCTGTAAAGATATTTTATATGGTACTTATTATTGTCATGATGCTCTTTATCACTGCACCAGCGGCGTTGAGGCAGCTGATGGAGGATGTATACGCTGGTAAATAAAATTGTCGCGGGTCGGGGGGGGGGTCGGCCCGTAAAACTGTCTCCCTAACACCCCGCCCGGCCCGCCGCCTTACCCCTCCCCCCCCCATCACCCCCTTTATGACGGATAAAGTAAAACAAATACTTCACGTGTTTGGCGCTATTCTATCATTCATTGTCTAGCTGTGCTTTACATACTCTGTGTTATTTTGGTGTGTGTGTGTGAGTGTGTGTGTGTGTAGTTACGTAAACGTGTCGGTCTGTTCATAAAACCGGTGCACGCCAGAGACATCCTGTTTGTTTTCAAATGGCACAAAAAACCCACATGGTGACCACATGCCACCATTTTCTTTTTTGGCGGAGGGAAGGATGGGGGGGGGGGGGGGGGGGGGTTGGGGGGGTGTGTGGGGGGGGGATGCAGTGAAACCGAGCTTGAACCATCTGATGAGATCTGCGTGCATCTGTCTGTGGAAGCAGACCAGTCAGGTGCAGAGACCGACACTGACACTCTCCTCGTTCTCTGTGGCATGTACAGTATGGGGCCGCTGGGGTGGTGGTGGTGGTGCGTGCGTGGTGGGGGTGCATAGGTGGGGTAGGTATGGGGGGTGGTTGAGGGGGGGGGGGGGGGGGATGCGGCAGGGCACAGATGCCCGGTGCTCTACCATACGGCCGGCGACTCATTAGGGCTCAGATGTAGGCCTACCGCATGAATCAAGGCGGGCACGGAGGGCTGCAGAGGAAACAATCCATCTGACTAATGGGACGTCCCGGCGTGAAATGTGGGACAGCCTTAACGCGGAACACATACGCACGCACATAAATATATAAACATATCTATTTATAGTTTATTACAGAGAGAGATTTAGAACCAAACCGCGCCCCCCCCGTTAAATAAATAAAAGACCCATCAAAGTGTCTCTCTCCGGGAACACACACACACACACGCACACACACACACACACACACACAGTCGACCACACCGGGGTTGGGTTGGGGGGGGGTGGGGTCCCCTAAAATCAAACCATTAATGTGTGGGGCCCCCCCACCGTGCTGAAGGGGGGGCGAGGCGCATGCATGCAGGCGGAGGTGCTGTGGTTTCCGAGGGAGGCTCGTTGGGCGGCTGTGTGGGTGTGGGTGTGGTGATGTTGGAGGAAGGGGGGACCCGCCGTCATCTCCCATGTGTCGCCTTGCGCGTGTGTGTGTGTGTGGCGTGTGTGTGTGTTGTGTGTGCGTTGTGTGGTGTGTCGTGTGTGTGCGCGCACAGCCCCCGCACACACGTGTTGTGTGTCCCTCTGCCTCATGCCGCCGCTGTGTCGTGTCGTGTCGCGTGGGCGTCGACCATCAAAGACGTGAGGATTTATCGCGCGGCTATTTTACCGCTCGAGATGGCGACCGTCCGTCTGTCTGTGTGTCTACCGCTTTCTTTTGTTGTGTGTTGTGTGTTGTGTGTGTGTGTGTGTGTGTGTGTGTGTGTGTGTTGTGTGTGTGTGTGGTGGCGACTGTTGTTGTTTAGGACGGGGGACGCCATTGTGGTTGAGGCGGTGGGCGAGGAGGAGGTGGTGGAGGAGGAGGTGGAGGGCGGTGTGGGCGAGGGCGAGGGTCAAGGTGAGGTCGCCTCCCACAGTTCACCTCTGCTGCGGTGCCCCCGCTGAGTCTTCTTCACCCAACACCTTGGAGCTTGGAGTGGCTCCGCCCCTCCCCCAGGAAGGGCTACTTATCTATTCAGTGCGGGGGGCTCAGGCCAGCGGCGGCGCGAGAATCCAGTTATGCTAAACACAGGCTGATTTAAACCCTCGGTTGACCTGTAACCCGGGCTTAGGGGATAATGTCCTCGGCAAGGAGAGCAAAGTCCCGTTACCTTCCATGAATCAGACCGCCGCTAACATTATTTCAAAATTGCTTAGTTGCAGGGAACTCCCTTTAGTGCTGAACGGACTTTCATAAAATTGATTTTCTGAGTACACCCTTTTAGCAGCTATAAGCTTGAAATATGAACCCTTCATTGCTGAAAGCATTTCATTTTTTTTTTTTTTGCCTCTGTAACTAATGATCCGGGGAAGGAGGGTGTTTGAAATTCTCCTCAGCGGCCATTTCCATAATTAAACACGGCTAATTATAGAGCTTTGGCTGACAAACAAATAGGCACAGTTGCCGAGCACACAGTAATGCCTGTTTGGAATTGTATGCCAACCGTCCTCAGACCTAATATCTCTTTAAACAGGTAGCAATGAGATGAATGCACAAAAAGTGCCACTGAACGCAGGTGGATATTATGTATTCCGTATTAGATGACGATCAATTATGTGCAAAATATCTGATGAATTATGCTTCTTGCGTTGGCATACGCATGCGTCTATTGCTGTTTGTTTTCGGTGGTTGTTTTTGCTGTTGTGTTTGCCGAGTTTTATTTGATAGGGACGATGCTAATTAACATAAATTCAATATAGGGCATTAAACTGATGTGCTGAACAGCAATATAGATATCGCTGATGTTCAACTATCGTCGCGTTGTCTCTAGTGGTCTCTAGTTATACATACAGTGTCATTTAAATACAGATTTTAAATGCAGAGTTAGTCTCAAATACTACAATACACAACACACACATACACCAATAGTAGCAGTACAATCAGTTAAACACGGTCGCAGCTCTGGTTTGCGTACAGCCGGCACTTAACACATGAATATGCATGGCGGGGCTGCTCATTACCACGAGTGCCCTCTAGTAGAGCAAACACACAACAAAAAAAAAATAGCCTTGGCACGGCGCACACACAACAGACACAATCTCCACATCGTCGATTCCCCTGCTCTGACACAGCTTGTCAATTCATCAGCCGTCGACAGCAAGCCACTCGAAGCCATTATATCAGAGGAATGAAAATTATATATGAAGATTAACATCGAGTCATCTTGTTACAAAGGGAAAATATTACGGGGGCCGGCGAATAAACAACAGGCCACGGTACGCGGCGACGCTGCCAGTAATTCACATATCAACAGCGTTTAAATTATTGAAAAGATCGAAAATCATAATTGGCCCCATATATTATTTTTGCCGCCCCCCCCCCCCCCCCCCCCCATTCTCCTCCTCACAAATGGCTGGCCCCCGCGTTACTTGACATTCACCGGTGGTTTGTAATGTAATTATGACAGCGCGCGCCCCCCCCTCCGACCCCCCCCTCGGCAACGTATCTGAACGGATCTGAATGGAGTGATTGGCTCCTGAATGCGAGGGAGCTACAGGTGGGGGGGTCAATTATCGTTTTGAATAATCGAGCATCGGGCGGCGGCGGCGGCACGGCTCGCCCGCTGGAGTGTGACACATTTTTATCTCCATGCATTTCAATGAAGTCGGGGGCCCCGGCGGTACATAAAAGGTTATCACCTAGGAAACATATTTGCCTAGACGCCAAGTTAAATAGGCGAGTGAGATCAGCACAGATATTCAATTTAACCAGTCAACCCTGACCTATAAATATTTCAACAAAACCCAATGAGCCCCCTCCCTCCTCCCCCCTCCTCCCCATCCTCCTCCCCCCTCCCTCTCCTCTTCCTCCTCCCCCATGACTCCTCCCAACTCCTTTCCTTCTTTTCACTCGTCTTTGATCCAATTCCATTTCAGCAGCGGGAGATAGGGAGAAACGGAGAAACGGGAGGAGGAGGAGGAGGAGGAGCAGGGAAGGTGGGGGGGGGCGGGTGTGCAGGGGGGAGGAAGAGGAGGAGGAGGAGGAGGAGGCGGAGGAGGAGGGCCACGAAAAAGAGGAAACTCAAGCATATTGTAGCTTATCTATTAAGTGGATTGTTTAATGTGTCTGCCATCGCCACTGCCCAGGGGACCGGTGCAGAATAAGAGTAAAAAAAAAACATAACGAAACATACACACACACACACACACACACACACACACACACACACACACACACACACACACACACACACACACACACACACACACACACACACACAGACAGAGATCGAGAGAAGGGACAGATTTAGCCGCTCCTACCGCTACACACATACAGGGCAGCAGCGATGACTCCCGAAGTTCAGGAGGAAGACGAGGAGGAGGACGACGACGACGACGATGGATACTTCATAGTTGTCGCTTGACAAATCTGCCCTGACACCGTGTGCTCTCTAGCAGGCAGTCCCCAAAAGACGGACATTAATCACAGTGTGTGTGCTCTGCTGAGACTCCGCCCCCCGTCCCCCCCCCCCCCCCACACACACACCATCGGCCCGCTGGGGGACACCTCAAAGTGAGCTGGAGGTTACGCAAAGAGCGAGAGGATTCATCACGATCCGGGGTGGGTTCTCCCCCCGTGACGGTGGCGGCAGTTAGGGGCCTCTCACAACACACACACACACACACACACACACACACACACACACGCTCGTGGGCACTCACCGGCAGACACCACACAAATAGATACACAGGGGGGTACACGCACAGACACAAACACACCGCAGTGTGTGTGAAGACACTCTGAGTGAAGATACATCTCCGCTGGTGGTCGTCTGTGGTCTCCGTAGCACAGAGAGAGAGAGAGAGAGAGAGAGACGAGAGAGAGAGAGAGAGGAGAGAGAGAGAGAGAACAGAGAACATCACAGCCACAGACACACTAGACTCCAGGTGTAGCGGTGCCGTTGTGTGACTGTGAACAAGTATTTCATCTCTGGAGGCAGATCTTCTCCCAGGAGTGGAGAGAGGAGAAGTCTACTCCTGGTTACTGACAGTAACAGGCAGTAGATCACCTCCCGCTGTCAAAGTGTTCCTTCCTGGGTTAACGGGAACAGTATGGCTCGCCGGAATGCATATTTAGGTATGCATATGAAATGACATCCAAGGTTAGGTTGGATATCATAAAGCGCACACACACACACAGACACACACATAATCATACACACACACACACACACACACACGTCTGATGTGTTGATGATGAGAGTGTATGCTCTACCTTTCCAGTGCCAAAATGACAAGATATCTCAGTGGGGATGGTGTGTGTGTGTGTGTTGGTTTGTTTGTATGTGTGTGTGTGTGTGTGTGTGCCGTGTGCGTGTGTGCGCAGAAGGTGTGTGTGTGTGTGTGTGTGTGTGTGCATGGGGGGGGGGGTGGGGGGGCGGGGGGGGGGTTAACCCACTGCCCAAATCGTAACATGTAAACATCCCTTATGATGGCTCAAGTGTCATCGACATGCCCCCCCCCCCCCTGCCCCGCCGCCCGCCGCCAACCCCCATCCCTCCAACCAGTGAGACCAAGAATCAGCAGCCCACCATGACACCCCCCACCACACCACCACCACCACCCCATCTCCACCCCCACCACCCCGCAAACACAGACTGACAGCAGATCTGACACCACACCGCCCCTCTCTCTCTCTCTCTCTCCCCCACTGCCCTTCCCCCCCCTAATTCCGCCACCCCATCTCTTTAGTGCAAAGCGCGCCACATATGGGGCAGCAACTCGGTGGTTGAGCAGGAGGAGAAGTTTGGCAGACTGGTCGAGTAACGAACCAGCTTATGCACGGGAGGCCGTGTGCATCAAGTGTCTCGGGCCCTTTGGGGGCAATGTCGCGTCATTTCCCACGCTCGGCTGGTTTCATGTTGCCGTTAGGAAAGATGCGGACAGTATGATAGGTCAGGGCAGCGGGTAGGCCGGCCTGTCACGGAGCGCAGATGCGAATGCCGGGACGGCGAGCACTCCAATCCACCACACCCAGCACTCTACCCGCAGTCCAAGACCGACCACTCGACTACTTTCACTAGGCCACCACGTTCTCTCCTTAAACGAACCAACCTCACACAGGAGAGACACAGCTCTCTCCAACTATAAGTTAGCTGGAAGACTGCACACCACACACACACGTACACACAAACACTTTTCTTCTTCTTGTGTAGAAGCATGACTACACACACACACACTACACACACACACACACACACACACACACACACACATCGAACCCGACTCTGATGATCTCTGCCGTCTTCTGAAACATGTTACGTGTCGGTCGTGATCCCTCTTTGCTGCGCTCGTAAACACTGATCTTCACACTTAATCACCTTCCCTGGCGGCGTTAATAGAGTCGTCAATAAAGTCCCAACTCGTTTGCCATTGATAGTAATTTTTGCAACGTCTTCTCTCTTCTCCTGCAACGCATCTCTGTTGTAGGACTCAATGACAAAAATTGGGGGCTGGTACAAAACAACGGCAGGACAGCACATTGTCCTTTCAAGATAAGCCAGAGTCACATGAACAACATCACAACTAATCCTGTTCAATATCTCTCTCTCTCTCTCTCTCTCTCTCTCTCTCTCTCTCTCTCTTCATCACTGAAACAGTAAACAGCCCGACTCCAACTCAAAACAGCCACATCAGCATCATTTCATTGTCCAGTCAGGCTGACTGAGATACACCGCCCCCCCCTCCCCCCCACCACATCAGGACTGCAATCCAAACAGATTAAGCGCCAGAATAACAATAACAAGTGAATCAAATCAAGTAGCGTATGACATTAAAAAAAACCACAACATTAACTGGATTCATGAGCAATCAATTCATTGCTCCATCTTTTCTTAAGCTTCTTTGGCTCAGCGTTTGCAACCAAAAGAGGGCGAAGGATTTGCTGTGGCAAAAAGGCAAACAAGTTATTTATAGGTCAAACACGGCCTAGCTGGCTTTGCGGCAGGATTACCATGTTCCTTTTTTATATCAAACTGAACACAAATTCTGTTTAATAGCTGCTTGGTAATATTTTTACGACGTTTAACATGGAATCTATTAGGCCAACCTTGGACAGGCTATAGGATTTGAGTGTGGTGTGTGTGTATGCATAGTGTGTGTGCGTGTGTGTGTGTGTGTGTGTGTGTGTGTACATCCATGTGTACTGTATGTGTGTGTGTGTGTGTGTGTGGGATCGTGTTTAGGGAGCCAAACACTATGTCAGCAGACATGACAATCTTGACACCACTGTCAATTTCGGTGTGTGTGTGTGTGTGTGCGCACGTGTTGTGTGTGTGTGTGCGCGCGTCCCTGTGTGTGTGTGTGTGTGCGCGTGCATGTGTGTGTGTGTGCGCGTGCATGTGTGTGTGTGTGTGTGTGTGTGTCATCTGTCTTCATCTGTCCGTCTCTCGTATCTTTTGGTCCATAATTTTTTTTTTTTTTTTCTCCGTTTGAACCCCCCTCCTAGGGTCCATCTGGTACCGGGCACCACCACCACCCCTCCCCCAACACCACCCCCCCCCCCCCCACCCCCCCAGAACCCAGGCCGGTGGAATTCCCCGGCCTAATTAATGAGAAGACACACGCCCAGACGGCCGAAGCCTCGCCCGTGTCTGTCTCCCCGCACTGCCTCGCCTCCAGAGGCCTCCTCTATTGAAAAGGGAAATAAATTGCATCCAGTGGCCAGAATGCAGCCGTCGTTGTCAGCAGGAAATGTCACACATGTCAGCCCCAAAACACACAAAACTTTGCCTTTGGTGGTTAATGAGAAACACACACACACACACACACACAAAGAATTACTATTTTTATGCTCGTATAATAATATTACTGTACTACATCAGCCAGAGTATGGGTACTCTTACTCGTCACTTTTTACATTTTTTACTGTACTTCTTAGGTACTATCTTCTAATTGTTCAGAGTTGTTTTCGAATTTAAGCTGACAAGAATGCTGTTTATTAAGAAGAATACTTTTGACTGTACTTATTACGTTGTTTAGAGCTGTTTTAGAATTTATGTTGAGAAGAATACTGCAGTAGTGAATGTGGAGTAAGCATTCCATTGTACTTCTTACATTTGGCAATAAAGAAATCTTGAATCTTGAACACACACACTCACACACACACACGCACACAAACACACACGGAAATGAATGACGTAACAATTTGCATCAGTCCAAAAATGCTCATCATCATATTATTTATGTATTGATCAGTACTTAGGCGAGTAAGAAACAACACAAAAACCACGAGTAGCCATCGCAAAGCATGTGATGTAGTTGTGATGTAGTTGTGATGTAGTTGTGAGGTAGTTGTGATGTAGTTGTGATGTAGTTGTGATGTAGTTGTGTACTGGCAGAACAGGCCAACAGGACAGTTTTTCCAAGCGACCGGTTGCTCTGTAATACAAGTTACAGGAAAACAACTCTGGTTGCAAAAGTCTCAAGTCTGGACCAAGAGGACAAAACAAGAGGGAGACAGTGGCAGACGACAGAGAGACATACAGAGAGAATGTGCGAGAGAGACGGCAAGAGAAACCAGAGAGAGAGAAACAGAGTGACAGAGAGGGAAAGAGAGAGAGAGAGAGAGAGAGAGAGAGAGAGAGAGAGAGAGAGAGAGAGAGAGAGGCCGTGCCGTTGCGGTGTCATTCGTGTGTCCATACGAGTACATGCAAAGCAATGATACGTTCAAAACAATTCACCTTTTCTCTTTCCCTCTTCGCGCTCCTTCCTGTGTTTTCGAAGCTGCGACGTGATTGGCCACGCCGGACAATCAATCATCGCGCGGCGAGTTGACAACGACCACATCCCACAGAGCCCAATGAATCCATGAATCTCGCAGCACCTCCATCTCCACCTCCTCCTCCCCCCCCACCTCCTCATCCTCCTCCTCCTCCTCCTCCTCCTCCTCCTCTTCTCGGCAGCCCCCACACACCCGGCATGCTGGGTGTGTTCCTGCTCAGCTGCTGCCGTCCCGCGGCCCACCGGCCGGGCTCTGCCAGCAGCCAACACTTTGATCTCAGCTTGTGGATACAGATAGCCGTGCGGCGGGGCCCAAATCTGGCCAGGAAGGAAGCGAAGCACGCGAGAGACGCACACACACACGTGCACGCGCACACACACACACACACACACACACACACATACTCATACGCACACACACACACACACACACACACACACATACTCATACGCACACACACACAAGCCCCACTTACCTTCCATAACTCTATAACTGCCCCTTTTTTTTCATTCTCAGAGGCTTTCTATTGGAAGGGAGGCGGTAGACGGTGATATCGAGAAGGGGCCAAGCGAGAGGCACAGATCGGGGATGAAGACGTTCAATTCAATTAAGGAATCAATTGAATTTGAATTGTAACTTTTTATTTGTTGTTTATTTGTTGCGATCCATTGCGTCCGCCTCACTGATCACTGATATACAGTATGAGGGAGTGCGTACGCTTTTGTGTGTGTGTGTGTGTGTGTGTGTGTGTGTGTGTGTGTGATGTGTGTGCGTGTGTGTGTGTGTGTGGAATGCCAGGCAGGCTCCGTGAACAGCCTGCTCCATTCACACTCCCAGGGCATCTCCGCTGACATACTTTCTCCTGCTAATGGGGCCACCTGAAGGGCCGTGCGGATGGTGTCAGAGGGGAGGTTCACACAGGCCTGCCAGTGTGGTGTGCGGTCGGTGCGCCGGGCATCTGTGACTGGCACCGGCACAAAAGCCCTTTCATTTTGCTGAGTGCCATGAACACACACACGCACACACATGCATCCGCGCACATATGCACACACGCAACCACACGCACACACACACGCGCAACCACACACACACACACACAAATGCAACCACCCACACACACACACACACATTCATGACCAGACACACACACAAAATAAACAAATTTGCATGAGCATGCACACACATACACACACACACACACATACACACACACACATGCAAGCACTCCCACGCACACATGCACACACACACACCACACACACACACACACACAAATGCAACCATGCACACACACACACACACACACCCGCACACACACACACATTCATGACCAGACACACACACAAAATAAACAAATTTGCATGAGCATGCACAAGCACATATGCACATATGCACACACACACACACACACACACACACACACACACACACACGCACACATAATTGGGTGTTGGTACAGGCTAGGGCACTGACACATGTCAGGAAATGCTGTTCCTGTGATCTGGCTGAGTGGGGACCCAGTCCCGGCTCTCTTGGCACTGAGAACTGCACGTAGAAATATGCACATAGAAAGCCCCACATAGAAAACCGTGTGTAGAAAACTGCACATAGAAATCTAGAGAGTGAAAGTGAGAGCGTGGATGTGAAATAAACTGTGTCGACAAAATTGTGTCCATAAAACAAATCATTGTCTCGGAATATAAAAACTTTTTTTATTTTTTTATCCTGTTTTGACAATTTTTCCGAAAGATAATTGGCGTGCTTTACGTGTAACAAAAAAATCATTGCATGGCTTAACATAATTACTGATTTTTTTAAACTATTCCTTTGAATACAACACCGATTAAGTGCTCAAGGATTCCATTCCCCAAGGCTGTCCCTCATCCAAACAAGGCTTACATTGAACTCGACGCTTGTGAATAATCATAATAATATTAACAATAATAGCAACTCCAACTCCACTAGACACCCCCCCCCCCCCCCCCCACTAGACCCCCCCCCCGATTAGTTACACTCCCCTTTGCTCCGAGGTAAAATAATTGCGTTTTAATCTGCGTATTTAAAGCAATCATCAGGAAAAACAAAGCTGGCCGTGTATCGGCATCCGTCGGACAACAGCGATAATAATAAATAATAATAATAATAATAATAATAATAATAAAAAAAGAAAAAAAGGGGGGGGGGGCATTCAATTAGCGCCTAGCCGGGGAGTGTCTGGTACCTGGGGTGTAATTCCCTTAAACACCGTCCTCGACAGCTAAAGAGGGGTGTTAGCGAGGGAAACACGGGCCCGATCCTCGACGCACCGGGCCCTGACTGCAGGCAATTGCGGGGAATTTACGGCTTGCACTTTGTCTATTACATCGGGGAATAATCAGCCTTTTAAAACAAACCTATAATTCCCCCGGCGTTCTAGAAGTCTGCCTCTCTCTCTATTCGTGTACCGTTGAGGCGGTTCCTCCTCCTTACGCAACCGCTTCCGCCTCTGAGATTCCCTCCTACTTATTTCGTACTCTTTGTGGTACTGTCACAGTTGTGTGTATATTTTGTATATATTTTTTGTGTTACTCTCAGCCAGAGTATAGGCATTTGGTATTTAGTTTGCTTTCTTTTTTTGTAATTTTTGATTTGTATTTATTTAAGACCATCTCATGACATGGAAGCTCTGCTTGTGAAATTGAAAGATGAAATAGAAATAATGACAAAAAGATGAACTGTCTTTTTTTATTTTAAATAAATAAATCAATATATAGGAGTGTTGGTACCCTATATTTGAGGATAATAACAAAGCAACAGAGACACATGACACGTTAACAGTGCTGTGATCTTTTCTTGTGTGTGTCGGTCGTGTGTGTGTTTGTGTGTGTGTGTGTGTGTGTGTGCAGCTGAAAACGGCTGAGGTGATATTGTCAAAGCGCCACGGCTCCGACACAGACAGGCTGCTGAGAACACACACAGACACTGAGAACAATCCCCCACACACACACACACACACACACACACACACACACACACACACACACACACACACACACACACACACACACACAGTTTGCCAAACACCCCTTCAATGGGAGAGCGGAAACCCTAGCCGTGGCGCAGAAACAAAGTGGGCTAAAACTGGAGGGAGAGTTAAGAGGGAATCAAAAGGAGAGCGATTTGGAAATTCAAGGGGATCAAATGGTGGCTTTATTAGCAGCCAGAGCCCCCCGGGGGGGCCCGGGCCGCAGGAAGAAAGCGCTGTCTGTGCCGGGGCCTACCTGGCCAGGTCAGGTGAGACAAGCCCAGTGAGAGGGAGCGCTCAGGCCTGGAGGAGCCTTCACACCATCAATTAAAGCCTCAGAGGTCGCCCCAGCCCACTGCCTCCGCATAGTGCCCGGCTAATGCCTTTCTCCACAGGTACAGTGAGCAGGGCGGGGGGGGGGGGGGGGGGGGGGGGGAGTGGGAGGGTGGGGGGCGGGGGCCCGGTAACCGGATGCTGATGGAATCACTCAGACTCTCTCTCTCTTCAGACGGCGGGGATGGGGTAGGGGGGGGGGGGGGGTCGGTGATCATCGTGTTAGTACGGGAGGGGGGGGGGGGGGGAATGAATGGCGAATGCTACGCTGGAAAGTGGTGAATGCAGGTGATAACAATTTGGGTCAAAGATTATCTCGCGTCTTGCTGGGGCATGTGGAGCAAATCCAATTTGTACAGCAAGGGGTACAGAAGAGAGGAGGCGGCCAAAGAAGAGATCATACATAATTACAAAGCGCTGCTAAAACTATATCGCCCCACTGAGAGACAGAATAATGGCCTTAATTACATTCTTTTCCTCGCCCCCCACCCCCCACCCCCACCCCCAACCCCCACCTCAAAGTGAAAAAAACAACATGGATGACAATTTGGCATTGGGAGTCCGATTCATGCCAGCTCTCTGCCAATTTAGCGTTTTTATGTTTTCCGGTTGCCAAGACAAATCATATTAACATGTTCCTTAAGAATACTAAAACCTTTTTGGCCATGCGTTAGACGCCCGGTGCCAGTAAACTTCATTAAGGCGCGAGAAATGCTTTTAGGGAAACCTTGCCTCTATATCGCAATTATGAATAAGTTCCTTCAGAAACCGCGCCGCGCCCCACCATCCCACCACCATCCCCCCACCATCCCACCATCCCACCATCACCCCCCCCACTCCCTCCCTCCCTCCCTCCCTCCACGCCCGTCATGGGTGGGCTTAGCGGCGAGGGACTGGCTGGCTGGCTGGCTCGCTGGCTGGCTGGCTGGCTGGCTGGCTGGCGTGCAGACAACCGATCACTACCTTGAATGGGGAGCAAGCCTCGGGAGCCGGTCTCAAGTAACTGCTTTGTTACCGAATAAATGTCGCCGGCAACAGAGTTCACAAAGGACCATTTGTCAGCGTGTTTACAACATAAATGCCTATAACTATGGCGATGAAAGCCCCCCCCCCCCCACACACACACACACACACACACACAAGAGAGAGAGAGAGAGAGAGAGAGAGAGAGAGAGAGAGAGAGAGAGAGAGAGAGAGAGAGAGAGAGAGAGAGAGAGAGAGAGAGACAGAGAAAAAAAAAATCTTTTGGCCCCGGCATGGAGGAAGGGGAATTTAAAGAAGCCTGGGATTTTGCCGTTTTGTGTGACATCAGACGGGTCTGGCGGCGTCGGCGTCAGCCCGCTAAGATAGCGATTGTGGGGGGACGGGGGGGGGAGGGAGGGGGGGAGGACGAGGGCGGAGGGGGGGGAGGAGGAAGAGGGAGACAACACAAAGGAGGTTCTGGCGTCGTAAGGTGAGAGGATCGGAGCCGCACTCGTACTCGGTAGTATTCTCCGTTTTCGACACGTCATCAAATATCTGAAGAGCTCGGTGCGCCGCCAATGAAGACATGAAACAAAGAAGAGAATGGGGGTGAAGGAGAAAGAAAATCCCAGAGCTGCTTTCTCTCTAATTAGATATATCTTTGGAGGGGAGAACAACAACAACAGCAACAACAACAGCAACAAAAATGTGCTTTAAAAGCGAAAGAGTCATTAAAAAAGCTGGCAGCAGTGACAGTTGTTGTGCAGCCTCCTTGTGGACCGGGGAGGAGCACCACAGGCCCAGGCATATTATTTAGTCTTAAATTACACAAGTTAATTACTGCACTTATTTGCTAAGCAAACACTCCCAAACCAGCGGTATGTTTTCTTCCTCTGCCCGGAAATGCGGGATCCACCGAGACTAATGGGGAATACGAAAACCATGCTCAAAATATGGTAGTCAAACACCTTGGAGTAAACACACAAGCCAAAAACAAGACTCCTGATGAGACACGCTAAGAGAGAACAAGCCAAGAACAAAAATGAATCAACTTGTATAAACAATCCGGAAAAAAATTAAACCATTGCAATATATTGTGGCTAACAAACAAATCTTTTGACTTCCATTGACGTCACCCCGCGTCTTGAGATAAACAAACCCCTCGAAAAATTGCCTTAATGTTCAACGCTAAAACCTCGGGGAAAAGGATAATAGTTCACCATCAGCCAGGCCGTCGCTGGCCAAGTGTCAGTGCCTGTGTCAAGTGTCTTGACCCTTGTGGTAACCAGACAGCAATTAATACGCTTCAGTTGGATGTGATCGGCCCTGACCCCGTTACCAGCAGTCAATGGCTCAATACACGCGTTTATGAGACAACGGATATATCAGTAAAATGTGTGCATAGCCTACGTGTGTGAGTGTGTGTGTGTGTGTGTGTCTCTGTGTGCGCGCGTGTGTGTGTTTGTTTGTATGGTCAACATCTAGGCCGATAGAGTGTCAGCACAGGAAGTAGGAAAGTGGAAGCTGAGGCTCCTAGCGGGTTCCTTCCCCACATCCTCATTAGACGGCAGCCGAGCTACCGAGTGTTGAAACTCCCTGGCAGCCTATTAGGACCTTTTCATCTGGGGGGCCGGTCCCCCCACAGATCCCCGCCCCCCAGATCCCTCCCCCCCATCCCCCCCGCCGCCTGAGACAGCTCCATGAATGGGAAAGCTGTTGAGAGGGGCCAAGTAAGGTCCGGGAACGCTGTCTCCTTGCTACTCCATCACTCAATGCCCCACTCCCCGCCCCCACCCCTCCCCTCGCCTCCTCCAATCCCCTCCCCCCCCTTTCCCACATCCCTCCTCCCTCCCTCCCTCCCGCCTCCTCCACAGAACAGCACATGCCACCACCAATCAGCAGAGAGCTCTTTACAGAAATCACCCTATACCTGTCCCAGGCGATTGCCGGTCGGCGAGTCCACAGGGCTCTGGGTGATGGGCAGGCGCCGGGCAGGACGGGGGGGCCCAGGGACGGGGGGCTGGGAGGGAAGGGAACCACAGGGGCCATTAATCTTTCTGTCCCCTCTCTTCCTGACATCTGAACCAGAGGCGTCCGCCCCGGATGGCCGGCCGGGTTAGAAGCGCCCGAGCTCCTCCTCCTCCTCCCCCCCCCCTGCGGTCGATAAGATGATATGATCTGAGGGGGCTGAGACACGCCACCTGCAGGGAGGGCACCCTGTCACCCACAGGAACCCACCCACCGGCCGTCCCTTGGAGGTGGGTGGGTGGATGGAGGGATGTATACAACTACTACTACGACTACTACTACTACTACTAACAATAATAATCGTTATGGTATTCATGATAGTTATCGTCGTGAAGTGGGGACACATGCACACAAACACAAAAAATGCTACGAACTACCAAACACACAGTAGCAACGCACGGACACACACACGCAAGTACACACACACACACAGCACACAAAGATCCATAACAGTTGATGGCTTCGCATCATCAGAGGGACAGAAGTGAAATCCAACCCATCTCTGTGAACCCCTCACCTCCACCTCCACCTCCACCTCCACCTTCACCTCCACCATAGTCATCCGTCATCATGCCATCACCACCTGACAAGTGAGGTACAAAATATTAAATAAATAATTAATCCTTCCCCACACACACACACACACACACACGCACACACACACACACACACACGACACACACACGTATCTACAAACAACAACTGATAAAAAAGCGACAAGTCAACCCCACCCCACTTTGTGTGATCTTTGCGACACAACAACGAAAAAACAACATACGACGCCGTTTTGGGTTTTTTTTTTTATTACGAAAAAAGCCCAAAACTTGTTGATGTGTGTAAACATGGCGGTGGTTCGTCGCTGTTGATGGTCTGAACAGCCCGTTGACGCCGCCGCGCCGCCGCAATGCTACGCTACGCTACGACAGGTCGGCGCGTGTCTCCTGATAGCTGTTTAGAACGAAGCGATTTGACGACGACAGCGTGTCGCTAAGCAGGGTTACACATCCGCGATAACATCAAACCGGCCGTCGGTGTCGTTTCCTTGATTGTATTTTTCTCTCCGAAGAAGCGGTTCACCCCGTATGTAATATACTATATCTATATATACGATTAGATACTATATACCAGTGATAATACATAGCAGTCATCAAAGGGAGGAAGTCCTCTGCTATTCGAGGACGAAAAGAGAACTGAGTTGGCAGGTGTGAGGGGGTGTGTCGAAGGGTGGATGGATTTACGGACAACTAAAACTCTGCGTATACCGAGCCGTCTGGACAGAGGAGGTGTGG
>PIJE02000665.1:0-35000 GCA_002895965.2 Coryphaenoides rupestris | reverse complement strand
AGGGGGGAAGGTTGTGTCGGGGCCCCTGGTGGGCGGGGCCGGCGCAGGGGTGGGTGGGGGGGCAGCGGGGGGGGGGGGGGGCGGCGTTGGCCACTTGCCAGCGCTAACTGTACCCCTCCCCGGTCGGACAGGCCTGGGAGGACATCCATCTCCCGCTCGCGGCTGACGGCCCGTTTATTCCCACATTCATTTGTCATGTCGGCCAATCAGCCGGATGAATAGAAACACCGCCGGCGTGATGGATGGGCTTTCTAATTAAGACCAAAGAAAAGATCGCCACTCAACTCGGGACGCTTCCCACACCGCCACCGCCGCCGCCACCACCAACACCAACACCACCCCCATTTCTGTTTGTCTAATAAGAAAGGACCACCACCACCCACCCCCCACCATGCGCACACACACATTCGCACACTCACAGACACACACACACACACACACACAACACTAGCATGTGGACACATACTCCCTCTGATGAGGTGGGTTTCTTGCAGGTGTCGCGGTCCGTCAGCTGTAGGTCATGGGAGAGACAGCGCAGAGAGGGGAGAGGGGGGAGGACAGGGAGGGAGAACGGAAGCAGAGACACGGGGAGAGTGAGAAGAAGATTGAAAGACAGCGAGAGAGAGAGAGAGAGAGACAGAGAGATGTCTGCTGGAGTGAATGTGTGTGTGTGTGTGTGTGTGTGTGTGTGTGTATGTGTGTGTGTGTGTGTTGTTCATGCATGTGTGTGTGTGTGTGTTCATGCATGTGTGTGTGGGCGTGTGTGTGTGTGTGTGTGTGTGTGTGTTTGTTCGTATGTGTGTGTGTGTGTGTTTGTGCATGTGTGTGTTCATGCATGTGTGTGTGGGCGTGTGTGTGTGTGTGTGTGTGAATATGTGTGTGTGTGTGTGTGTGTGTGTGCATGTGTGTGTGTGGGCGTGTGTGTCTATGTGTGTGCACGCGTGAAGCGGCGCACACAACACAACCCAACCACCCTCACCCACACCATCACACGTGTGTGTGTGTGTGTGTGTGTGTGTGTGTGTGTGCCGTGGTTAAAACAAAGATCGCATGGCATCGAGAATTCCATCTGAAGCGAGACCCCTCAGAGATTAGCTATTCAAAGGCATGCAAATGACATCGCCATGTGCCGGTTTACAAGGGGGTTGTGTTCATTTTGGATCTGCTTAATTGCTTCATTTCTAAAATAACTTCTCTGTTGTTTACCAGCACAAGGCGAATAAAGACCGCGTGAGCATTGAATTTGAACGCATTTGTATTCACCGTTCTCGTGCGTCGGTGTATCGTCGGTTTACGGAGAATTAAAATAGTCTGTCGGCAATATATACGATGTATCCGAAGCACCCTGGGTGACACAACGAAGACGCATTACATACATTTCAATGTGTGTGTGTGTGTGACATATTGAAAAATATGTTGGTGATCTTGCGATTATTTTGGATGTAACTGTGTTCCAGTGAATAAAATACGTCTTAGAAGTCGTAACCGAAAGGGCTAATCTATCGGGAGACGGCTTTCATATCATATTCATATAACGCAAACACAATATCATGCAAGACTAGGCAACACCAACCTGGATACTTAATATTAATATTAATATTAATATTAATAGTCAACATTAGAATACAGTTCCAAAGTAAACAGCAACCACCGCGCCACAGCAGAGAGAGGCGGCTCTAGTAAACACTTAAATAAAAGAACATTTATGTACGGGGGGGACAAGGGGAAGGGGACACAATTATCTGGGTCACTTTTGAACACCGTCGATTCAATTACAGGTGACAATATTCGTTGTGACCCCCGTTATGTCCCCGCGGTGCCATCGTGATGTAAAGCACGTGCCGCAGATGCCTTGGAGTTTGAACATCACTGAAAAGAATCAATTGCTTTGGATGTATGAGCGGGCATCCATGCATGAAAACATCTCAGCCTTTTAGATGGGGGGGGGGGGGGGCGGGGGGGGGGTGCCCATTGCTAAACATCTCGGCTATCTTTTTGTGAGAGGGTTGGGAGCGCGGCTTTTGCTATCGGTAATATACAAAACTAAGACCTTTGGTTGTCGTCTGAGAATATCGATGCTGTATAATTTACACCGTATGATGATAATAATAATAATAAATAAATGATTCTCATGAATATAGACATAGGCATCATAAAAGAGGTGCATCTTTCACAGCGTTGCAACAGTGAATGTATGAATATGTATTGCACTGAAATTATTGTCAACTTGATATGTTTTTATTGAATAGATTCCGTATCCATGTGCAGTGTATGTGGATGCAAAGGTTTAAAACACAGCAACAGATGACAGAATAACCCCAACATCGCCTTAATACTCTTGCTCTGTACACCACATAACCTGCTTTGCTCATAATCAGCCCCCAAAAAAACCATTCCCTCAGATTTACATGCAGAACAACAAGTCTAATCCAATGTTTGTCCGAATGACAAATCGTCATCCGCTGGCCAGGGCCTAAGTCCCTTTTCCGTGTCCGTCCTGAGTGGACAAGCGATGTTCATTGCCGTCAAAACCCAGGCAGGGACAAGGATCAGAGCTGCCGTTAATCGGGAGTCGTCCGAGGGCCACACCGCTGTTTTCCCCGTCCTACCTGAGTGTATACAAGCTGTAGACACGCAGAGGCGACCATCACAAGTCCTGTGTTAACACTTGTACCGTGCTTCTCGTCCCCGATCAAACAAGGGGGGGGGGGGGGACGGGGGGGGGGACGTTATTGATCGCTATACACATTTCGACATTGGCCCGAACATGTGCAGAACACAGTGACCTTGAAATGAGGCCGGGCCGAATTGTAAGCCGGCTTTCCCCGAGTCCTGTCCTACGGCTACAGTGCTGCTGCTGTCGCGCCGCTGTGGACATTGAGAGGGTCTCCTCCAACCTCCTCGCCTACCTCGCCGCGCCTGTGTACTCCGGCATGGGCCATTCATTTTTTTTAGCCGTGACGCCCCCGCATCGTTCATTATTAGCTTACAGTCTGTCAGGCGAAACAATGAATAGACTGCTCAAAATTGATGACTGCATAGAAGTGCATATGAGGAAAATGCCTTTCATCCAGTGCCCTACTCGCCGCGCGCGAGGTGACAGCCATGATGGATATGACACTATACGGCGGATTTATCTCGAAATGGAATGATTATGCTCAATGCATGGCCGGTGGTCTGAATTCATACTGATAGCTAACAGGGACCCCAGTGAGATAAGGGAAAGGAGGGGAGGGCGGGAGGGTTGGATGACGAAATCCCAGAGGCCTTGCGGCCAATGGCCCCATTGGAAATCTCCACGGCTATTGGAGAATGGATTTTCCCTCGGTCAAGGTTAAGGCGTTAGTGTGTAGAGTATGCAAAGTGGGCACTCTGAAAGAGTCACCTCTCAAGGGGAGAGAGACGTTTGCCCGGTGACCTCAGGGCAGCTAATATGAGGCTTTAGAAGGAAAATTGGCTCATAAGACACCGCACAACCTTCAGACGAGGAATAAAGAGGCGGTGGCTTACACCGATCAATGGTACGTTACAAATTGCTCCGTGTACCGTTGTACTTTTTTGTCCCCAGTGGAAACGGTTGGACATTTTTTTTTGTATTTCTCTCGAGGTAAAAGATCCATTCCTGGAGACACACAATGCAGAAGCGTCAACGCGGAGTTTGTTTGTTTTTCCTTTCCGCACAATCTGCATGTTTGTTATGGGCAATTGGCGTGCGGTGGGGACATAAACACGGGGCCATGTAAATTGCTCACTGTTTCAACAGAACGCGTTTCCATTACAGGTTGCGGGGGCCCCCGGCTTGTTCTGCTCGGGGAAGTGAACAAACAGCTTTACATGCAGCACTGCCTCTATAATTGAGTGTGTCATTTCCCAGACATCAAAACAGTCTGCATGTGGCGGCGAAGGACTCTTTTCATTTTACATCGGTTCCAACTTCGGATGGGCTTTCTGCTTTCTTTCTTTTTTTTTCTTCACCCGGAGCACCGAGAGAGGAGAAAAAAGGACACAATCTCGGGCGGGTGTCGCACGGTGTTTTTGTATAACACACACAGACACACACAGACACACACACTCACACACACAGAAACACACACACACAAAAAGAATTATCTCCTCTTCCGCGGAGGCGTGAATGAATTTTACAGGTATCCGTCATTCCGCTGTCAATCCTGCCGGTGTGTGGATTTCACACACCGCTGGCATCGCCGCGCGCCCCCCCCCTGCCCACTCGCCTCTTGATTGCGTAAATACTGGCCGTGCCACAGCGCACCGCATCCAATTCCACAGCCCGCTCAGACATCTCGAGCAAAGTACATGCACAGGCCATCAGCAGAAAGAAAGAGAAAGAGAGAAAAAATAACCAACTACAGCGACGACAACAACACAAAACTGATGCATATACAGCAGGTATGGAGTGAGAGGGAGGAGAGAGAGAGAGAGAGAGAGAGAGAGAGAGAGGCGGCTCTGTCTGTTGAGTCCTTGAGTGGCTTGCGTCGCCGTGCTAAATAATTAGCCGACATGCTGTTGCCTTTGGGCTCTTCGAGGCATTAGCTGTGTTAGAGACGCTCCAGCAGCACCGCGTAACAGCAGGTACAAGCGTGTGTGTGTGTGTGTGTGTGTGTGTGTGTGTGTGTGTGTGTGTGTGTGTGTGGGGAGGGAGGGGGACAAGGAACAGGGAACAAGGAAAAGGTCAGCACAGTACATTTACCGTAGCGACGAACGGTGTACATAAACATACCCCAAAGCGAAAAAGGCGTTTTCAGCGTATTTATTTTGACACGAGTTTTGCTCGTTTCACGCCGAAAATTACTGAAGGCTTAGTCCGCCCACGCCGTTGTATTAAAGCGTAATGAAAAAAAGCACAAATCCTCAGGGCTCCGGTGTACGCGGGCATCTTTTAAAGCGACTCTCAGGGTACGGGGCCTGAGATGACAGAAAAATACAACCCGAAAGAAAATGAGCGGAAATGAAAATTCGTAATCATCTCAGGGACTTTCAGAGGAAGGTACGTACAGTGATGCGTGTGTATCAGTCGCCGCCTTTGGATCAGCTGATGGAGACAACGCGGCCGCCCTCATCCCAGGTGCTGTGCTATGGGGCTTTACCTGCTGCTGCTGCTAAGTCAGGTATCACAGCCCCCCCCGGGGACCCGGCACCTTAAAGCGGCTTTTAGCCCTCGATGGATCCCCTGCTGACACGAGTCAACGCAGGGGCGGGGTCTGGGTGGTGGTGGTGGTTGGTGGTGGGTGGTGGTGGTGGCGGTTTGTAGGATTTTGAGTCCTGGCTGGTGACACCCTCCACCCCACTCCGGTCTTTCATGTCAGGCTGTTTTATTATGAGAATACTGGAGACGGGGTTCTTTTTGTTTTTTGCGTCGCTCGGCGGGTGTTCTTCTTGACGCGTATCCGGCACCCAGGCCGGGCCTCGGCCCTGATCCTCGACGAGTCCGCGGGGGCACAAATCTACTACCTCCTCCGGATGAACGCTCTCCCTGCAAGCACACCGTAGCTTAATATCCCCCGGTAGAACACGGTCGGGCGCGAGACCCCTCGTCTCGCTAACAGAAAAGGAATTATGGGAGCAGATTAATATTATGAACCAGTAATACTTCCCTCCCCACCGGCCCCCCCCCCCCCCGGCGGCAATCTCGCATGCGTCCGGGATTATCGAGGGATCCGGGGATGATTACCGGCCCGGTGAAGGGGATAGAGGTTCATCTAAAGCGTCCCAATAATAAAATACTCATATGAAAACGACAAAAACTTTTCATCTTCACATCTTCTATCAATAGAATGAAACTAACGTGTAATACCTCGGCATTTTCTAAGCGATATTTTACTTCAAAATGTGCTTTTGTGTCAAAATGACGTGGCCTATTACTTTTTGGACTATTAGACTGCCAGTCTAGTGAGTTGATTTGTTTCATATGTTTTTATTTATTTAAATATTCAATACATGAGGGTGCATGCGAGTGAGTGGCAACCACTCAAACCAACCCCCAGCCAGCTAGCGTTTAGCACCAAGATGGCCGCTAGGTCAAGGCCCATTGCTCTCTCTCTCTCTCTCTCTCTCTCTCTCTCTCTCTCTCTCTCTCTCTCTCTCTCTCTCTCTCTCTCTCTCTCTCTCCTCTCTCTCTCTCTCTCTCTCTCTCTCTCTGCTGCCTGCTGGGCCCATCAGTGTCAGGTGTAGCCCGTTGATGAGACAGCTCTATCATCATCAGCGGGAGGAGGAGACGGAGGAAGAGGCCAGGCTCTCTGCTCTCTGGCTAAACTAAACACCGACTGCGGCGACGACGACGCAGGCCAGCGGACGGACGCTCACACTCGGGGGGCCACGCGTGCCAAGCGAGTCCAGGAAGCGGGCCCTCCAGGAACCCCCCGTCTTACGAGGGAAGACTCAGCAATTTCCTCAGCACCTCAGGCGCGAGGGATATAACACACACAGTCCGCTCTGTGGCCATGTGTAACCAATAAAGGCCGGGCTAACGAAGGCCAGGCCAGACGGGGCAGCGGCGGTGGGATTAGAGAGGGGGTGGTGGGGGGGGGTGGGTGGGTTTAGAGAGGGGGTGGGTGGAGGGGGGGTGGAGAAGCAGGCCTCTCATGTCTGAAATTATCCAGAGGAAACGGGCCTGACACGCTCTGCGCTGCCCGCGCGGCGGTGGTGTAAAGCAAAGAAAACAACACTGCTTCTATTTAGAGTTGAGCCAGAATGACAGAGAGCCGCAGAGCTCGCACACATATGTGGGTGGAAAAAAAAAAAAGAAGAAAAAAGAAGAAGAAGAAGAAGAAGAAACCAGCAGGACATTTCCCCCTACTTAGTCTCCGGTTCTTCGAGACTCGCTGGAGGACGCAGGAAGAGGAAGGAGGAGGAGGAGGAGGAGAGGAGGGAAGGAAGGAGGAGGAGGAGGAGGAAGGAAACTCTGTAGGTCTGTGGAGCTCCACCATGTGGAGAGGCTTTTTCTAGCCCCTCTCTTATCCCCCCACTTCAAACAGCGGGCTGATAAAGGCTCTGTGTTTTAGCTGCGGTTCCAACGGGTGCCCTGTGCCGTCGGACGGCTCCCACATGCAATGCTAACCTTTCTTTTTATTTTTAACATCAATTAGAAGGCGGCGCTGTGCTAGGTGTGTGTGTTTGGTTTTGCCATTGTTTTGTATCGCCCATATACACATATATTACAGTGTACAGTATACATGTATTTAGTCATTTCATGAATTGAAAGAGATTCACAAACAAATCATCAGATCATATTTTGGATTAAATTACCACTGTACAATACAACAACAATGAATGTTTTGTTTTTAAGGAATTCAACCTGCTGAATATAGTATATGTATACTTTGTATTGAGTCATGAGTCATTTAACAAATAGGGTTTATGATTAAAAGTAGATTTGTTTTGTATACATTATTATGTGTCGGCACATAATCCAAAATAGATACAAAAATATGAGGCATATAACAAATTGTTATGCATTACATAAAATTCTACTTAATCACAGAAAAAATGTATATAAGTAAAATAAAATGAAAAATAAACATAATAAAATTACATTTTGTATTACATTGTGCAGCAGTCTGTCTTTTAACATTTTTGTGGACAGCCATGCAGATTACTCATTAGAATGAAAATGAAATACAATGGCATGGTCCTGGAGGAAGCCAAATGTCTGTGAAATTAAAGGCAACAGTGATCCTACGACCCATTATCTGAATATAATTTCAATGTAAGGAATTCGTGTGCAAGGAAACATCCAAAGCCATGCGTCGTCAGACACATCATTATCGGGATAATGTGTTGGACGGATGGATTACTTTGCGGACCGCGCAGCCGCCTATTGGGAGCACTGGGTGAAATGGTCGAGCGCACATGAGCTACTGGTGGGGAAATTCATTCTCATTTCCCCCTGGCCGTCCCGCTTTTATTGTGAAAGAGGAGTTGTCGATCCTGATGTTTGATGGGGTTTTTTTGGGGGGGGGGGGGGGTTTACGGAATACAGAGCAAATCCACTTCCACCACGGTCTGCCGGGACCATGTAATAGCACTATAGCCTATCATAGCCTATCATAGATTATCGGCCAAAGTCTGACATCAGAATCTGTATACCGTGCGGGAAGGATTTTAGAAACCAAATATTTCTCTGTGCCTTAGAGCTCCTGCAGGCTATAAAGGTGTCAGAATCAACATCCCATCCCAACATTTGTTGATTTGATCTTTGATTTTTGACGAGATTAACAGGTTTAATACTCGGGACTTTGCGGCAAACCATCTGCTCTGTATACAAACCGTAAGGCTCAGTAATCATCTGCATTCATCCCTCGACTATTGACTTTAATCGGATTTGAATGAGAGATACACTTTAATAAATTACTCGCCGCATATTTAAAAGGCTTGAATGGTGTTCTTAGCCAACTACAAACATCCTAACAAGAAAATACAATTAAAATAATATATTTCCAGATATTTTACAATATTTAAATATTACCATGGTAAATTCCCTTCCCTTCCAACTATTCTAGTTAATTTATTTTTTCACGAAATGTTTCTTAGATGTATTGTTATTATGAGGCGTATACGTATACACTTTATATTTAATATTGTACTGTTTTTATTATTACGTTGTTGTTGTTATTTTTCAACTGCAGCTTATTTAAAAGGGGGAGCCATTCAAAAACGGCAGCTCTGTCTTGGCTCCGGAGACGGGGTCGGGGTGTTATGGATGCAGATGGAAACCTCAGATAAGCTAAGTGATATGAATGCAGCGCTGGAGAGGCTGTAGAAATCAATACAGCTCTCCATTTGCATCACTTTGATGGCGCGCGCTACGAGCGGGAGATTAAGCAACACGGGCCCTCGCCTGACAGGCCGATCATTAACACTAGTTTGCAATCTGTCTGTGCCTCTCGGTGAGCTCTGTCTGCACACGAGGGGGCTCGCCTTGGGGGGAAGACAAGTGTTTCTACATAAGTGAATTTAGGAGGGCATGTGTAAGACCGTGGCTAGAACAGGCCCAACACAGCAGTGCACAAGGTGAGCCTCCGAGCCTGTGTGCAGTGACAGGTCAGCGCATCGGATCATCGTGACTTCACTCGCCGGGGCGACGAGACCGCAGCAAAATCCAGAGCGCAAAACAATTTACAGAAAAAAAAACAATCATCAGATCCTTGTGGCGAAAGATAAGAGGGAAATTGGGTCAACACGGAGGTTGACCTTTGCCCCCCCCCCTGTGCTGACCCAATCCCAATCCCAAACCGAGGCCTTAATAACCATCCAGCCACACCGCCGCTCTGTCCTCTGCTCGCTCGCTCGCCCTCCTCCTCTCTCTCTCTCCATCCATGGGAGGATAACTGTGCTTAAATGATTTAACAGTCGAATCCAAGGTCACTCGGTACAACTTCACACACACACACACACACACACACACACACACACACACACCACACACACACACACACCATTGGTATTGACAGGATGAACTCGGTGTGAACAGGTTCCGGGGCTGCGATGCTGTGTGTTGTAAGAGTAAGTGTAACACACACACACACACACACACACACACACACACACACACACCAAATAAATTATGCAATCTAAAGCAGCTGCCATTGTTTGTGGATGGTCTTTGTCATTGCCATCGTCCCTGATTCATTAGAAATAGACATTAATATGATGTGTGGGATTACGCCTTGATATTATTATTATTATTATTATTATCAGCTCCAATTGACTCTTCTGCCAGCACCTGCCGCTATCCTCAACACGATCAGCAGATTAATCTCGGTCCGATGTAACACACAGATGGTGGGACAGGGAAAAATGTGGAGAAACAAGAAGTATGAATACATTTGTCTTGCGTAATATGATTCATATTACGATGCGTCTCTGGCAAGGATTATAGCTTGATGCATTAGCTCAAGATTAGAGCTTAAGGCATGGCTATGCATCAGCAACCACAGGAGAGGTAAAAAAAATGTAAAGGCCAGAAAATCAATACCCACAATGCCATGCCGACAAATCAAAGAATAATAACTATTTTTCAAGGACTGTAATATGAATGTTATACATAAATAAACCAAAAAAATGAAGACATTTCAGCTCTGCATAAGAACATTTGCTGTCACATTACCACAGCCAAGGTACAATTTCACTTGAGTTATTCTACATGTCAATGCATTTAGGGGCGGCTACACCATAAACAGACGACTGCGATTATTTTACCCATCGACTCGTACCCGTCTGCAGAACACCTCGTCATCCGACACCGCGACGAGTGTCGCCACATCAGACACGCCGTCGAGCCGGGCTACCGCTACCGCCGAACCAACCCGTCGGGGGGGGGGCGATAACGAGCGGGCGGGAAAGTAAGGCGATACGATCGTTTAGCGCCGCGCCGCGCAGTTCGTTCCCACCGCCTCTAACTGGTCCGTGGGCCTCTGGTTCCTGGCAAAGGTCTCTTCCAATATCCTGCAGACATCCCTGCTTTGGAAAGTGGTGGTGGTTGGTGGCGTGTGCGTGTGTGTGTGCTATCCGGTATTGATGTCGGCGACGGGGGGTCCTGTGCCCCCCCCCCCCCCCCCCTGCGAGGGCGGACGTATAGATCACAGGTTGCGGCGATCAGAAGTGGCGTGGCTTCCATTTCCTAAACAGTGTCGCCTTATACGTCGACACACACCGGGCTAACGCACTGGGCTAACGCACCGGGCTAACGCACTTCTCATGCATCAGCATCCACACTCGCCTCTTTGAGGCCGCGAGAGCCAACCGCGCTTATTCCGGTATCGTGTGCGACTGGCAGAGAAAAGGGTTACCTTTAGCAACGTAACCTACAGCGCTTTAAAGGGGTTCCAGCTTATGTTTATTATTAATGTGTGGGGGGGGGGGAGACCCTGTTAGCCAGGAAAACAGCCTCATAATGGCTGGGTTGTGCCACTGGAGCGTGCCAGCGTGCGGAGGGTTTTTGCGAGTGTGTATTAGATTTGTTTTAAAGGAGGAGGGCTCTGGGGGGGCCTTGCTATCGGGCAACACACACTGTAACTCTACTCTCAGGGGCCAAACAAGGTGACCCGAGGTCAAGGCTGGAGAAAGGGAGAGAGCGCGAGAGAGAGAGAGAGAGAGACAGCTTTATCGAATCACGCTACTTCACCTTCCGAGGTGACACCGGGGTTGTTACCGGCCGGGAGAAGGAAATTCACTTTTGTCTGGAATTTGTGAAGGTCTGACCGAGCCACAATAAGGCCCTATTGAGCTCTAAGGGTATTACTTTGTACTTCCAGGAAGCAGCTTCAATGCGGTGGATGTCAGGCTTCGTGTGAACCACTTCAGATGTGCCGAGGTTTGAATCAAAATGAAAGAAAGGGAGAAAATACCAAAGTCATATTAAGCCCAGCTGTTGAAAAATCACTATTTGATGTTAAGCATGGATCCAAAAAGATAGAGATCAAATGAAACTCAGACAGTTTGTCTGTACACACGCCCGGCCCAGATTAAGCGCGCTTACCTGGGCTGTATGAGGCTCTTCCTGAATGAGGGTCCGCAGAGCTTTGCGGGACAAGCTGCTGGAAAACCTCTCGCACGTGAAGCTTATCGCACGGACCCTTCGCTTCACGGGGATAGCGGCGTAGCATGCGACGGCAAAACTCCCGTTCCCAGTTCATTTCCGTGTCTGGTGGGACACATGCAGTACCGCCACGGAAATACAGATTCAACATTCAGGATTTCTTTATTGCCATATGTAACCAAAGTAAAATGGAATGCTTACTCCCCGTTCACTCCTGCAGTATTCTTCTAAACAAATACTAAACAATTCTAAACAATTAGTATTAGTGCCTAGTACCTACAGTACGGTAAAAATAAAAAGTTAATTAGTAATACTCTGGCTGTTGGTGCAAAAATACTATTATTATTAAATTAATTGTTAAAGTATTTAATAAAATATGAAAAAATTAGGGCTGTTAACGCATTAACGCGTTAACGCCACAAATTTTTTTGACGCCATTAACGCAATTACGTAGTTTGACCTTTTGATTCGTTTATCACCGAAGTACTTCAACCAAGGATGTGTTGTTGTTCAGGACATTGGTGGACATCACAGATGCGCCAAGGATGCGCAATGACGCCACCGTGAGGCGCGCGACGGGCTCCGAGTCAGCTTCTCTGTGGGGGGGGGTCCGTTAATTCGCGGTTCTGATGGGGGGGGGGGGTCCGTTAATTCGCGGTTCTGATGGGGGGGGGGGGGGTCCGTTAATTCGCGGTTCTGATGGGGGGGGGGGTGCTCCGAATTAATTAACTAGATAAGACTATGAAAATGTTATTGCCCTGGCAGTGGCTACAAATATTTGTGGTTTTATATTGGATTTTTTTATTGTAAAAAAAATATGAATGATTAATTAATTGAATTTGATATGATTTGACCGAAACTAATTTGGGTCTTGGATGCGTAGCCTACTGTTCCATACATTAATCAATAATGTTTTAAGGTGTATCTGTCAAAACACACACATTAGGCCTAAGTAGCAATAAACACCGCTCTCATCCATCCATCCATCCATCCATCCATCCATCTTGCAAAGGAAAGCAACCAGTAGAGAAAAAAAGGGGAAACTCGACTTAAACTCTACAGCGGGCCGACACAACGCGAGGGTCTGCTCTTTGGCACGGCTTCTTTCAAGGGGGGCTGTCAACACGGCCGGCAGACAGACAGCGACATTTTTGAACGGCCCCTTTCACTCACTTACATCATGCTGAGGCGGTGGAGGGCCGGGTGATGCTACCCATCAGCACCACCACCACCACCAGGTACCTCACCTTCGACTCAACCCCCACCCCCCCCCCCCCCTCCCCCCGTCTGTCAGTCCTACCGCTGCAACCATCCATCACGGACACGTCCATCTCCCGACGCATCATAGCGCCGTGCCGTGCCGTGCCGTGCCGTGCCGTGCCGTGTACCGTACCGCCGCTGCGAGGTAAATGAGGTAGCGAGGCGCTGTGTGTTTCTACAAAACACCCACTCTGAATATTTTAGTGTTGCTAAAAGCAATCCGAGGTAGCCGCCTCGTGTTTCGTCGGCGTGTCCTTCCCACACCTCCCACACCTCCCACACCAACACTGCGCATCAATGTTGAAAACACGACAGCTTTTTAATGGCTTCATGAGCATGTGTAACTGGCTGATTTACTCTCAGGCTGTGATTTAAAGCCTCCGAATGCTTTCGGTAACACGTCCCGAAAGCCGTGCACGTTGGGAAACAGAAGTTTTCGGCGGAGAAACAAAAAAACAAAAAAAAAGCCAAGTGCTCGACTAACCCACATAATAATCATCAAAAGACTGCACAACAACAGGAGAATCAAACCAGGGGGCACGAACACAACAACTGCGCTGTTGAAGTAAAAGTGAGTTGTGAAGTTGTGAAGCCGAAGCGTGATTATTTCCATTTGCTGTTGCCAGCCTCCTCCTCCTCCTCCTCCTCCTCTTCCTCCTCCGCCTGGGCATGAGAGTGGAGCAGAGCCTGCTGTCTGGGCGCGAGGCAGGGGCCAGCCCAGCCCCCGTGTCCTATAAACACACACAAATCATTTACATGCTGTACTCATCAAACGCAACCCGTTCCTCGTCTCTCCGCCGAGACTCGCCGCCACCGATCTCGGCTTCCAATCGCAGTCGCGTCTCGGGGCCCTAACCTTTGCAAACTGCCAAGAATGTGATTAATTTTTTAAATACGGCTGTTGACCTATTATTGAGACGGAGAGAGAGCCGCCCCCCCCCCCACCACCACCACCACCACCACCACCGGAGACACAAGGCTCCCCTCTGCTATAATGGAAATGCGTTATTGCATCAGTGTTTACACGGGGCCCGGCTCGAAAGAGAGAAGCGCAACGCGAGCGAGGAGAACGGTCGGCCCCGCTGAATAAAAAGCCGTTTGCGCTCGGCTGCGGCGGCGGGGGGGGCCTCCCGTGTCTGCGCGTTCAAATTGTCAATCAAAAACTCACTAAACTTACATCTTTGATTTTGTCCTGTTTTGTCTTGGCAATGGCGTTGGGCGGGAGTGCGGGCGCGACACAAACGCGGAACAATAATTACCACTCGCTAGTGTTCGCCGTCCTCCAGTGTCTCTGTTGCTGCGCTCATAAATAAAAAATGTCCGAGATAATGGATTTACGTTCAATAATTCATCGTCGGAATGTTTGAAACAGAGTGATATAATATTTGTTGCGGTGTTCTGTAACACGCTGCTTAGCCAAATGAACTCTTCTTGAAACAGATTTATTGACGCCGTTTTCGACGGATTTATTTTCCCGCCGAACGTTGCTTAATCACTCCCACGAAGGGCAGAAAACAAACATTTCGGAGAGATTGATTCGAAAATACGCCGTGTCGAACTTCATTAGCGGCATTCGCTAACTAGCTACTTGAGCATGCGTGTGTTCGTGTGTGTGTGTGTGTGTATGTGTGTGTGTGCCTGTGTGTGTGTGTGTGAGTGTAGCCTACTCGACACATGCTAGTCTGCAGTCTACACGGCAACATTTGCTGCGTCTCTCGTGAGGAAAGAAACCAAGATGGTGTCTGTGGAGACATGAGATGGGGACATCAGCCATTCCTGGCCCTGATAAAAGCCAAGTACCTTTATTTTTGGTTTGATGACCCATCAGAGAGCCCAGGCTCGAACCGGCCCCCGGACCCTGAGGAGAGCCAAAGAGGAATCAGAGGGGTATAGACAGACCGGAGAGAGAGCCATCCAAGGCCGTGGTCTGTTCAGCTGGACCCGGGTCAATCGCTTGGGCCCGTAGATCCGCGGCCAACTGGAATGACACGCCATGACTGGGCTTTATGTTCTGAATGTTCCAGTGCCACCCAGAGGGGGAGGCTGCTGCTGCGTTGGCATGGCTTAAAGATGCCCCTGATGGTAATAATTCATGACATGAGTTTGGTACCGCCGGGGAGCAGAGGCGACCATATTGCAGCGTTGCATTTAGTTGCATTAGTAGTACATATACCGTTGACTCCGAGTCATTAAAGTTATAGAGAAAGAAGCTGTAATGATGGTAGCATGCAGAATTCATAGTGCCGCGGTGTGTAAACACTGTGATACACTTTAGCTAAATGGATGTAAAACATTCCATGAAAATATGATCACGCTTAAATAATCCATTTCCTCTCACGCACACGCAACACAAAGGAAGGAGACGGTTCGCAATCAGGCCACGGAGAGCTACAACTGCAGAGCTGGGTGACACACGCACCCATGCACTTTCTCTCTCTCTCTCTCTCTCTCTCTCTCTCGCACACACACACACATACACACACACCGAGACGCAAACAAACAGAAAACACCCGAGTGAGACCCCGCGATGAATGCACTTTAATTCAAAAGGAGGCCTGCCACTCAACGGGGGGGCAGAACGAGGAAATCAATTTGCATGTAAATCCAACGTTATCATTTCAATCTCCTCCTGCCTGTTTGCCTTGCAGATTTGCATTTGTATGCATTAGAAGGGCATCATCCGAGGGCCAACTTCTCACATCTCAGCATCTTTTCTTTCTTATATTTTCCCCTCTCTTTTATTCGGAGAGGCAGACCTATGTACATTTAATGGGTAGACTCTCCCTCCCTGTTCCCTGACACCGTAAGAGAGAGCAGGCGTGTGTGTGTGTGTGTGTGTGTGTGTGTGTGTGTGTGTGTGTGTGTGTGTGTGTGTGTGTGTGTGTGTGTGTGTGTGTGTGTGTGTGTGTGTATGTGCATGTGTCAGTCACAAGAAGGCAGCATGTACGTATATATCAGTGCATGAAAACTGACGTGTGCTCTGGATATTGTAGGAAAATGGAGGAGGCTGTGTTCAGTCTGCAACCAGCGGCTCCAGCGGCAGCTCTGGCTGTAATAAATTAACTTACTCTGGCTAAGAGTAGGAAATTGCTTTGCAAGACACACTACAGAATCATTTGTGTGTGTTATCCATCTGACAGATCTCCATGCAAAAAAAACACACTCTCTTTTGAGTTGAAAGGCCGTTCTGAGAGGCTGCAGTGAGTAATCTGTGATGGAAGAGGAAACAAAGAGATGCCAAAACGACTGAAAGTAAATCATGAGCTGTAACGTGGAATTTAGGGAACTAAGCCTAACTGAACAGGCTGAGGGAAATACACTGACGCAATACCTAGTCCAGCCACCAGAGGGGAGTAATGGTGAAGGCGTTCTGCTGGGCCGCTTTGTAACACGAGTTAATTTATGATCTAAACACGTTACTGTCAAGATGTACAGCATGTATGTCCACTATATTCAAATGTACATCCATGCAGCATAACGCACGAAAAAATACAACATTTCAGTGTGATTGTAAATCTACACGAACCATTTGAAAATATGTAGGCTAATATCCGTCATATTTAATAGTTAAATGTCGCAAGATTGCAATTCAAGTTTGATGCCAGTTAATTGGTGATTATTATTATTATTATTTGGATAGTAACCCCAAACAATATAGGCCTATTTATTTTGTGTAGTACCACCGTTTGGCCACAAGATGTCAGCATTTACCTTAATATTGCTCTGCAGAGTTGCTGCCCTGGTTGGAAGCTGTGAAACTGCATAGTACATTATAATGAATGCCAGACTCCAACAGCTAAACATGATGAATGCAAAGTACACAATTGAACCTTTATGTCCGTAATTGTCACAATGAAGAGTCCCACGTGTTTTTAATGACATTGAGATCTTGCAGGCCTATTGCCCTTTTTTTTGCAGATGACTTTCAACCCCCTTGCATTGGCCTACGTATCTTATTAGGGACCAAAGCAGCTCGTAAGATGGAAGCTAAAACTCGTCTTCAATGCCCAGTAATGCTCTGTGGAATGGCTAGTGTAGACCTACTGTAGGCCTATGTCTGTTTCTGTGTGCAAGGGATGTGCTTCCATAAAACGTGAAATAAACCCAATAGATTGTGCGTCTGAGCATCTGAATGTTTGCATGCATAGTGACCGATGCATGACCTACCTACCTACCAACCAACAGGGCGGGTAGGAGTTGGAGATGACTGCTGCCACCACCCACCACCACCAGGCAGCAGCACTGCGTTGGGTCTGCCAGGGCTGCGCTGCGCACACTGCGTTGGGTCTCCTGTTGCGCGCCCTGGAGGAGAGACTGTGCCGTGCGTCCAGTGCGCAATCCGTGGAGGAGGAGGAGGAAGAGGAGGAAAGTGCGTGTGCAAGCAGAAGTGGAAAACTTTGGTTTTTTGGGGGAAGTGAAGGATGTCCCTCTAGGCAGGAGGAGGAGGAGGAGGAGAAATAGAAGCTTCACAAGCAGTTGTTTTTTTCACCTTGCAGAAGTGATCCTTACTGTCCGAAAGCATGGGCTTCACGTCGGTATTTAGTGCGCATTTTGCGTTTTTCTTGCAATGCATTGCCCTTTACAACGTGTATGCTGCCCCGTCTCCCATTATCAGGTTTCCAGGAGACGACACCCCCATGACAGACAAAGAAGTTGCTCTGGTAAGTACATGACCTTTTTTTTATGATTTGACTTTTTGATTATTGTTGTAGACATTCACAGCATCAGTCTTACGAGTTCCATTTGGTGTGGATTTAAGTGTTGTTATTGTTTTTCCTTGATGCAAAAAAAATAAATCCATAAATCTAACCCTTTTTTTTTGCATGTTTTTCCTTAGAAATACTTGAACACGTTTTACGGATGCCCACAAGACAGATGCAACCTGATGGTGCTCAAAGACACCCTGAAGGAGATGCAGAAGTTCTTCAAGCTGCAGGAGACCGGAGTGATCGACTCCAACACGGTGGAGATCATGAAGAAGCCCCGCTGCGGCGTGCCAGACGTGGCCAACTACAACTTCTTCCACAGGAAGCCCATGTGGCAGAACAACGCCATCACCTACAGGTCAGAGAAGAGCTGCACTCTCTGCACTTTCCACACCTCTTGGAAATGTATTACACAGTATGTGCTTGTTTAGAGCATGGTTATACTCTAATGATGATGCCTGCTTTGTAAAAATGGAAAGATTTTGCATTAAATTGTTGTTAATGATGGCTTTTATCCATGTGAGGCCAAATTAGATTAGCTAATATACTTTTGTTTTTACACAACTTCTATGTTTCCCTCTAATGTTATTGGAGTTCAAGCTCCAAGCCCTGCATAACAAACTCCACCCACTTTCCAAAAAGTCTCTCAGGGCCTCCTGCTGTTTGCCTTGTAAGACGAAACTCAGCATCTCTCTCTCTCTCTCTCTCTCTCTCTCTCTCTCTCTCTCTCTCTCTCTCTCTCTCTCTGCCTTTTTAAAGCCATTACATCTTGTTTCTTGTATACACGAGGCTTTCCGGTGCGCAGTATAACTCAACTTGAGTTGTTGGCCAAATACTGCCTGTTTGTGTAGTCTAAGGGCCCCTTAGTCGACCACCAGCTGTGAGTGTGATTAGCCATTACTTGGAAGCTGTTTCAAAGTTGTCATGTGACTACCCTCTCGTGACATCACAAGTGGGAGTGTCCACACTCAGATGTACGATGACTCTTAAAAGTCTACCGGCCTACACAGTGGACCGTACCAACTGGTAGGCTCGATATCTGTCCATCAAACATCTGGGTGGACACTCCCACTTGTGAAGTCACTAGAGGTACCACGGTGATATTCAGTGATATTCAGGTGATATATTGCTGCCTCTCCTTCAACAAATGTACTCTTTGTAAGTCGCTTTGGATAAAAGCGTCTGCCAAATGCCCTAAATGTAAATGTAAATGTAAATGTAAATGTAGTCACACGGCCATTTTTTGAAACGGCTTGGCCTTTTAAAGAAGGACAATAACAACTGAATAATTCAGGGCCGTGTTTAGGAATGCTCTGAGTCGACGGGCATATTACAGGGTCTGTGGCTGACCACTGCTACACCAGGCCTTCACCCCCATGACTCCAAGCCTGTCATTAGACTGCAGTGGCTGGGTTGGTCTGCGTAAACATACGAGCAGATAGATGCTATTACATGGAGTTGGTTTTGTCTAGTTTTTTTATCACATATCCACATTCAGAACATTTATTTCCAAAACATGTATATCAAATAACATGTACATAAAGCACATGCATATAAGATAAGATAAGAGATAAGATAAAACTTTATTCATCCCGAAGGAAATTCTTGAATATATATATATATACTACTTCATAAAGTGAATACTACTTTTTTGGGGAGCAGGAAAAATGTACAAGACTATAACACAACAGTCCATTGACATGAGATGAGTATAGTATAGTAGTGTTGTATTAATCACAATCAGGTTTATTGCCATAGTCTAGTAAATAGTAAATTGGTGTGTAACATTCAACATTAAACAGAAAGTAATAATAAAGAAGTTAAAAATATATATAAAAAAAATATTACTCAGACATTAAATAAGTTACTAGCTTTGTAGCATAGTACTAAACCAACATTATCTCACTGTATTGAAACTGCTCACGTTTAGCCCTTCATAGATCGCTATATTACCCGCTATATTATGCACCCTCAGGATCCTCGGACACACCCCGGATCTGACGAGAGACCATCAACGACGCCTTCTTCAGGGCCTTCAAAGTGTGGAGCGACGTGACCCCGCTCACGTTCACGCGCCTCATGGACGGAGAGGCCGACATCATGATCAACTTCGGTCGGCAACGGTACGCGCGCACCGCCATAGGGTTAAGGGTCGTCACTAACACATGCTACGCGCCTTTATCGTCTAGTGGTGGCTAACCTCGGCTCCAACGGTCCCGACTATTGTTATAGCAGAACTTCTCGGGGGAGTTGGTACATACGGAGCCTGGGCCGGAAACCAGAAACATGCTTGGAGTTGCAACTTATGTGCACGAGTTTAGTTTACTAATGTTGGATATGTTTGTGTTTGTGTTGTTAATTACGTGCTTACAGACCCCCTGTCTCCAGTGAGACGGGGTCGAGAGAAAGTAAAACTCCCCATTTCCCAGATTTGAGCCTTCAGACGTCAGATATTAATCTGATTTTGTGAGACTAAGTACACACTACAGTACAGTAGAGCTACGTATCTGCTGAATCTAATCAAATATATCACCCAACTATGCCTCAACTGTTTTCACGTTGATAAGTCTGTAGCTTTAACTCCATGTTTAGAATGTGCAGACATCATTTGTCCCTGAAATGACAAATTATGGTTTTAATTATGATGACGGTTGTGGGATTTACCGAAACCTCCATAACCGCCATCTCCAGGGATATGTTGTCATTTGTGTTGATCTCGGAGCATTAACATTTTTGGGAAGATCCTCCCTAAATCTGTCTTGCTCAATCTTTGCTGTAGAGAATAGATAAGTGATAGAAAAGAGCCCTGTTTCAGACATACTTCAATGAGATAGATAGATAAAATGATAGATAAGCCTTATTAATTAGCATTTGCCCCTGAAACTTTGAGAGTTTCTGTCCTGTCTAACTATGTCTATGGCAGAACAACCTCCAGCGAGTCTGGTTATACTTAAACTTCACCATAGACAATGCAATGCATGTTAGTAGGCATCCCAAATAAATCAAATTAAAGTAATCGATTAAAAAAAAAGCAAGCAAATGACATTAAGTAAAAGTCCTGGCAATAAAATATAAATTAAATCTTGGTGCTCATCAGTAATTTTGTGAATGTGCCCCAACATTGTTCCTCGGACCGTGTGGTCGAGCAGAGCACGGAGACGGCTATCCCTTCGACGGTAAAGATGGCCTCCTGGCTCACGCCTTCGCACCCGGGGCAGGGATCGGGGGAGACTCCCACTTTGATGATGACGAACAGTGGACCCTCGGGATGGCCAAGGTACTGCCTGAACCATTTCACCATTTGTGCTTTTGCTGTTTGTCTTTGAAACCCCACCAACGACTTGATGTTCGATACCGAAAATCCAACTTTGACCTAATTCTAATTTCTGAACAGTGGTGAAGGTGAAATTCGGCAACGCAGAGGGCGAGTTCTGTAAGTTTCCGTTCTCCTTCATGGGTAAAGAGTACAAAACCTGCACGAACCAGGGCCGCGATGACGGCTTCCTCTGGTGCTCCACCACATACAACTTTGACGAGGACGGCAAATATGGCTTCTGTCCCCACGAACGTGAGTGTCCTACTTTTGCCCTGTTCCTACTTTGACAGAACCACAGAGTTTTGCACAGAATATGTATAATTGGTTTATAGTTTGAAGCATATTAACCGTTCCCTATGTCGATCCTCGGTGTCATACCTACCTATTTTCATGTAGCTAAGTCACAATTTCTAACCCAACCATAGAGGAGCAATCCTGACTCATTATTGGATTGTAATGCATTTGTTTAACAATACAATAGTTACATTAGATATTAGATATAATATTCTATATTATACAACAAAATACATTTTTGTCGAATGTATATTACAAATGCCAATGCCATCCTCCAACGAGAGCAACCAGCCAACTTCTCCAACTTGTCGTTGCAGTGCTGTTCACGCTGGGCGGGAACGCCGACGGCGCCCCCTGCAAGTTCCCCTTCACGTTTCAGGGGGACAAATATAACGAGTGCACCACGGCGGGTCGCGACGACGGCTACCGCTGGTGTGGCACCACCGACGACTATGACCGCGACACCAGCTACGGATTCTGCCCAGAGACTGGTGAGTCTGGTGCCGCGTCCGTCAATATTGTACCAAACTACTGCATTCTGTACTGGATACTACATGACATTACCCTACCTAGTGCATTGTCAGTTCAACATTTCTGTCTCGTGATAAAGGGGACATATTATGCCACCAGGTGTGAGTGTCATTAGCCATTGCAAGCCATGTGACTACCGTCTAGTGACATCACAAATGGGAATGTCCACCTAGATGTATGATTACTAGATCAGTCTACCAGCCTACCCAGTGGGCTGTACCGACAGGTAAACTGATCTGGTCAGCATACATCTATGTGGACATTCCCCACTTGTGATGTCACTAGACGGTAGTCACATGGCAATCGTGAAACGGCTTGCAATGGCTAAACACACTCACACCCGGTGGCATAATGGGTCCCCTTTAAGAGGACTGGTTTTTGTCATGGTTGTTTGTACATACTATTTGTTGTTGAAATGTCAACTTGTATTTGTGGTCACTGTCTCTGCATGAATCCACAGATATAGTCCCAGCTCTGGTTTTCATTCTTACTTGTGGTCTACTGCGTGGAATGGGGTTTTAATATTTTCCACCGTCTCGGCTAATGTCCCTGTGGAGTATGATATTTTGAGGTAAATGGAGGCAGATAGAAGGAAAGAGCAAGGAGGAAATAAGTAATTCCACTGTGGCTCTCGTGTTTCCTTGGTTTTGACTTCATTGGCAACGCAAAATGCTTTGCTAATGCTGGGTAAAATATTAAAATACAAGAGATGAACAAAGTGTTGTGTTGACCACACAATACAGAATAATAACAAAGATGAAGCGATGTAACTGCCACGGAAAAGTATGTCCAGTATTGCCAGACTTGACTGAGCACAAATAGACCCGTCAGAGCCCTTAACTCACCCAAGTGTCATAAAAGCAGCCAAATGTCTTCCACTGGCGTTCAGGTGGGGGTTTCTCTGTCCACGTGGTGTATCTACAGTATGTAGAATTGGGTTGTTTGTTCTTGTCTCATGACACACACATGAGGTGTGAGGTTTAACACAGCCCTCCCCTGTGGTGCATGACTCATCACTGCACCACAGGTTAAACCAGCCACCACAACACACACCAGGCAAGCACTGCACTGGTGTCCACAATCATCGACAAACTTCTACAATAAAGCGATAAAGTTTATTCAACATCCGCTGTTCTCCTGATATCGGAGGAGCGCCGGAAAGCCACTATGACATTTACATGAGCTTTATCAAACCCTCCGTTGCAGCCATGTCCACGGTGGAGGGAACGCGGAGGGGAAGCCCGTGCGTCTTCCCCTTCACCTTCCTGGGAGACAGCTACGAGGCCTGCACCACCTCCGGACGCAGCGACGGCAAGATGTGGTGCCCGCCTCCACCAAGAGCTTCGACGACGACCGCCAAGTGGGGCTTCTGTCCGACCAAGGTAGGGGGGGGGGGGGGGGGGGGGGATATTAGCCATGTTAGATGGTGTACTACTGGTATGTGGAATCTCAGACAAGGCTGGCCAGTGAACGCACAATGATTTAAAGACGCTCTCTGTTCACGATCAGCCGTTAAAGGAATATCAACGGGGACATACTGTGCCACCGGGTGTGAGGTGTGATTAGCCATCGCAAGCCCGTGCACAATTGCCATGTGACTACCGTCGAGTGACATCACAAGTGGGAATGTCCCACATAGAATGTATGATTACTAGATCAGGTCGACCAGCCTAACCAGTGGACTGTACCGCGGGTAAAACTGATCTAGTCAGCATACATCATCACAGTGTACATTCCCACTTGTGATGTCACTAGACCGTTTTCACGTGGCAATTGTGAAACGGCTTTGCAAGGCTAATCACGCTCACACCTGGTGGCAAAATAGGGGACATTTAAGATGCCATTTTCAATGTTCGTAAGTTTTGGCGATATTCGCTTTTAATGTCGCATCGAGGTCCGAGAAGTGGTGAAGTTGTTTTGCATGTCAACTTGTGACTCCTCCCCCTTTCCCAGGCTACAGCCTGTTCCTGGTAGCTGCCCATGAGTTTGGCCACGCCCTGGGCCTGGGAGCACTCCCAGGACCCCGGGGCTCTGATGGCCCCCGTCCTACACCTACACCAAGGACTTCAGTCTGTCCAACGACGACATTAAAGGCATCCAGGAGCTCTATGGTGCGTTGGCCTGCAGAGTAACTTGATCTCGGAATCAGAATCAGCTGAATTGCCTTTTGTTTTTGTTCATGAGGAATGTGCTTTTGTGAAATCGGGGGCCTAACCATGTGCCTAGCATTGAGCTTTAAACAGTAAGTAATAGTAGAAATTAAAAGAATGCACAAAAATAAGTATATATACAAATATGTTAAAAATAAGCAATAAAAAGGTGCAATTTAAAGAAAAGATTTGCGTTAATGTAAGGCAGTAGTGTCCACAGGGGGTGGGAATCGGTGGATCTCTATTCGTATGTCTCTGCTGTCAGAAGACATAAGGAAAACATGTATATATTGTAAGATTGATTTATATTTATTTATACAGTATGTATAACAAGCAATATTGCGACTGTTCCTCTTGAAACGCTCACCCTCGGACAAGTTAAAGTTGGCGTACATCGAAGCAGAGGACCACCAGTACCGCTTGGTTGGATTTTCAGTGTAACATGACTCTATGCTCCTCCAAGGGTCACTTTCTGTGTAAATGTGAACTCCCCTGCTGCCCTCATCCCTCCGCCAGGTCCCCAGAGCGGCAACAAGCCCGTGTCCCCCACACAGGGCACTGTAACCCCGATGGACATCTGCAGTGCGCCCGTGGTGTTCGATGCCGTGGCCCAGATCAGGGGAGAAACCTTCTTCTTCAAGGACAAGTAAGCCTTGCAATGCGTTGAGTAACGTTCTTCTTACTGTGAAGTAAGCGCATTAACTGTGCATGTTGAATGTCCGAACCCATCGACAATAATTGTAACCGCATGCAAAATTAGATTTCTCTTTCTGTGATCCTTCGGTTGAGATGTCCCTAGTTTCAAAGCAACTAAAAGTTACTTTAAACTAAGAGTCACTTTTCTCATTAACAATTCAGCGGAAGTGCCACTGCTGTGTGTATTTTCCGTCTCTTAGTCAAATAATACTTTTTTAATATTTAAAGTTTTCACATCTTGAACTCCTCTCAGACGAGCATCAAATGAAAACATCCGCGGATCGTTCTCCTTTTCATTATGTTTAAGCCTCGCGTAGAGCTCCCTATCCGTCATTACCAGTCACGACGGAGCCATATCCAGAATAAACAGGCGGGCAGACCTTCACCAGAAGAGTGAATGTGCTCCTCTGACTTAAAGAGTGTTTATGAAGCACTGAAGCCTGATCACAGATCCTCCTTACATATTGGATTGTCTCTCACTTAGCTTGCCGTGGTTGTTCTCCAAGTGGCATAGCTGAAGGATAACTTTTTAAACATAGACCCTATTTTCCCATCATTTTGCAGTGACTAATACTTCCAGTATTAGTCCAGTATTGCGAGAGAACGTTTGAGTCACCAGCCACGAAACGTCGCCATTGTAAACTCCATGCTATCAGCGTACGTCTTCTATAAGTGTTTGTTTTCGCCTCTGACAGCCGCGGATTGCAATTGTAAGAATCTAACAACATGGAAAGGACCCCGACAGAGAAATAATACTGTTTTTTCCTTTACCTTTCACTTGAACTGGTCTGTTTGTTGTTATACTGGTCTGTGTTTAACCCGGTCTGCCGGTGAAATTGCTCCAGCCTACAGTTATTCACAGCTGGATCCCGATGAGCAGATGTTCAGATTGTTCAGAACGCCGCATGGTTTCACGGCCAGTTTGGCAAGACACATGGTATCAAATAAGGTGAACTATGGAGATGAAGGTTTCGCTCGACTCGCAAATAAGATGCAATGAACCAGAACATTGAATCGTTTTTGTAAGTCTTGTTGTATTTTCTTATCCAATATGATTACATTTAGACGTATTTGCTTTGTAGTCTTGACAAAAGTGTTGAAGTTTCCTAGTGTTGACCTGTGGGATTGAAAATGCTCTGAAAAGTAAGGAGAGAGGGAAACTGGAGGATTGAAGGAATCTTTTTTCCTCTGGCTGGGTTAAGTATCCAGTCAGGGGCCGTTCTCTGACTTTCACAGAGAATTAATGAGTTGCCTGAAGCAGCCTTTCCCGTAGGCTTTTTCTTTCCAAGAGTGTGTGTGTGTGTGTGTGTGTGTGTGTGTGTGTGTGTGTGTGTGTGTGTGTGTGTGTGTGTGTGTGTGTGTGGGCGGCGGGGGGGGGGGGGGGGGGGGGGGGATATGACTTGGCTGCATTTACAGCCCGTGTTTACATGCACACTAGAAGCCTAGTTTCTTCCCAGAGCGAAAACACAATTGCCACCACGAGGTAAACCCAATCTGTAGCCATTAACCGGGTTTTGTGTGGGTTAGTTAATTCTGTACATGCAGCAAAAGGTTCGATAGGCTTGTTGAAATCACCCCCATTTGGTTTGCTCCAAGCCCCCGAGGTCTCAAGGTTTGGGGGAATCATGGCATCGCAACACAACAAAAGCTGCTGATCGTGGAATAATCGACTAATCGACGTGGATAATCGAATGTGACGCTACGACGTCACATTTTCCAATGTTGTAGGCCCGCCGATCAGCCCGGAACCGAACCCGATCAGACCCGATCGTTTCCTCGCTCCCCCCCCCCCCCGTACACCGCATGACCAACGACGCCCGACGAAGCTGAAAATCATCCCGACTCTAAATTGAGTCGTGTGACTCAAAATCAGGTCAAAATCGGGCTCAAATTGTACAGCGTACGCCTGTCTTTACATAGAGACACGAGGGGCGATTACAGATGCGACACAGCTGGGATCAGACAGGACACATGGCAAACAACTAGACAGGGAACACAACAGACATAGAAATACAAAACTAGACTTAACAAAGGTAAAAAGTCACAACCATGACATTAGCTATAAAAACCCACCAAACTGCTCAAGCCTCCTCGGTTCAAACCGGTGCCCTCCGGCCTTCAGCTTGTCCAGACCATCCCCGACCCCTTGCTCAGCGGCGCTAAGATGTCCGACGCATCCAGACACGATGCGATGAGTAATCCTCTGAGACCTTGTTCAGCTCAGCAAACAGAAAAACAGTGATTATCCTGTCTAGAGGTTTCACGTTACAATTACGTTGTCTGCCTCAAAAAGCAAACCTGTGTGTGTGTGTGTGTGTGTGTGTGTCTAACCCCACCCCAATTGAATTAGAGCAACGGTAGGTTTTTCGACGATGGCATTAAAACCAGCGATCCGACGTTTATTAGTTAAACACCATTTCCTTCGCTGTGTGGTAGCATCTCGTAAAAGCTTTCTGTAGTGGCCGTGCTCTTTTGTTTCGTCTGCGAGACGTAGGCCGTAGTCTCTGGCCCTGCTGCGGCTGTATTGCTATTGACCTGGTGGGGCTGCTCACAGGGCAAAGGGTGTGGAGAAGATGTCTGCTTAGTGTCTCCAGCCACCCAGTATCCCTTTATGAGTCGTTAAGATCCAGTGTTCTTTCTCTCTTTAAAAATGCGGGTCAGGGGAGACTGAGTCCCGGGGAGCTGCTAGCAGTTGTGTGCAGTTGTGTGTTTGAAAGCCCGGGCAGGATGACTCTTGTTCCGCTGGAGCCGCCATAACCAGAACCAGATGCTCATGAATCAGACCATTATGTGGCTGGCTGGCTTGGCTGCTGCTGCTGCTCCTCTCGCTCTCTCTCGCTCTCTCTCACCCTTTATATATATCTATGTCCCTCTACCTCTCTTCTTGTGAAAATTCTCTCACTCTCTCCTCCCCCGTCTCTTGTTTAACTCCCGCCCTTTCTCTTTCTCATCCCCCACCTCCCTCTGTTTTCTCTATCTCTCTCTCCTCTTGTTCAACTCTTAACTCTCTCTCCCCCCCCCCGCCCCCCCATCTCGCTCTCATTTAACTCTCCCCATCCCCTTTAAGGTTCCTGTTCAGGTCCGTGAACTTCAGGAGCAGGCCCACCGGCCCCATGCTGGTGGCTACCTACTGGCCCGACCTGCCGCCCAAGATCAACGCCGCCTACGAAAACCCACTGGAGGAGAAGACCGTATTCTTCGCAGGTACGGCCGGGCGGAAAGCCAACGGTGGCTGGAGCGACGCGTGAAAATGAAGAGAAAGTTGAGATAGGTTCCTCTGTGTTGGCGGAGGAGGTGCTGCTTTAATGGAAAGTGTGGTTCCAGAGAGAGATATTTATTTTTTCTTGCAGAGGCATCACTTTTGTTTTTAGTGCCGCGGCGGCAGCGATGGGGGAAACAGATGCAGTTCCATTACAATGAAGTCATGGAAGGTTTTTTCCCCATAAAAGTCCATCCCTTTTCAGAGAAACATTGCATGCTGGGAAGGAAAAGTGTGTGTCATATGTAGTGTTAAATCAGGTGTTATTGTCACCGTCGGAAGACTTAGTTTGTGATTCATAATACATACTGGATTGTAGCCTCAGAGTAACTTGACTTCCGCGCTTCATAAACACATTCCCTTGGCTGCTCCCATGCTGAAAACAGAACACTTTATATTTTCTTTTCTGCGGTTCTTTGTCCGACTTTCTTTTCCAGTCTATGAGGTCACACACTTTCATTACATGTATTAAGTTCAAATCTCTCCAGGCACCACTCTCATACAACATACTTGGATTGTGGCAGCTCGCCGTGCGAGACAGTGTAGTGGGCGGACCAGTTGAAATAAGCAGGGAGAACCAGGGTTACGGCATAAGAAACTTCGCATTTATTCCACAGAAGTAAAGTTAGGCAAGGGGAGAGGAACATAACGCAACTCAAATCTTCTTTAATCCAAAACACATTCGTGATTACACACTCCCAATAATGTCCACAATAAAGTCCATAGTCTTCACAAAGCATTCAAACAGGGTAACCAGAGGCCGCTTACCCTGAGACTGGCCCAGTGGACCGGCCTGGTCTTCACCGTCCTCTCGCCCAAGCCAGTCTGTCTGGCCTTTGTCCTCCCCTGCTTTAACTAGGGCTTAATTGGCCCTTAATTGGCTACACCTGGGCCCAGGGTGGGGGCGGAGCTTCCTCGACAGTCCCGCCCCTGCAGTACCACACCATGCCTCTGCAGCCATGTGGGGCATGGATCAGGGATCAGGCCCTCACACTATATATTTGCACTCTATCATTATATCTCAGCATGTGATATAATATAGAAATGACTTTTGAGTCAAAAGTACAATTGGGTTCAAGGCCTCACTGTGTGTAATGCTGTGTGTGCGTAGGAAACCAGATGTGGGTGTACCGAGCGGACGAGTTGGAGACAGGCTACCCCAAGAGGATCTCCACCCTGGGTCTCCCCACTGACCTGGAGCAGATCGACGCCGCCTTCAGCTTCAGGAAGAACCAGAAGACCTATCTGTTCAGCGGAGACCAGTTCTGGAGGTAAGTAGAGCACCACCGATTAACAACATGCAGGCAGGGAGGCAGGGAGGGATACACGCAATCATGCAGGGCCACACCTCAGCCTTGGATCAGTTTGGGGGTTTATTATGTGCAACTCATGAAATGCATTGGCGCCAGTGTCTCTCGGTAAAAGACTTGTAGATACTTGTAGACAGATAATCCTCATAATATATTACACTTAATCTGTGCAGCACAAATTAACACCCGCTTGACTAAAAACCAGCACAAACTTCCTGTACAATAAACAGTGTTGTGTGGTATGGTATGACGAGGGGTGTGCCAGATGAGTCCAATAATAAAAAATATGTATTCCAGTTCATTTGTGCAGCACCTTTGACAACAACGTTTCCAAAATTCACCAACATGCACTTTGGACTAAAAACAGTAAGGCACGTCCAGTACGATATCCAGTGTTGTGGTATGTAGTGAGGGGTGTGGTGTGCGGCCAGACACACAGTCCAATGTGTGTTTTGGTCCGTCTCCAGATACAACGAGGAGAAGAAGAAGATGGATGTCGGCTTTCCTAAACTTATCGCTGACGCCTGGAATGGCATCCCAGACAACATGGACGCCGCGTTCAGCCTCAACAATATTGGTAAGACGGGGGAAAAAACAGCTGGTTGGTGAAGAATGAAGTGTTGATTTTGAGTGATGAGTTTTGGTTATCCCTCCCTTATTATTGTCAGAAAATTGTGTGTATAACATATCATAACATTTCTTACTTTTGCTGTGGAATGCAATCAAAAACTGTACTTAAGTAGAAAACATGCTCAAGTAGTTTAGTTTCCACCCCCCGACTGCCTTGCAGCAGACCAAGCAGTAGAACTGGAGACAAGCACCAAAAGCCCCGTTTTGTACCCTGCTGCCTGGACGTTATGAACAGCGCCTTTAAGAAGACCAGAGCCAAGCTAGCAGGAGCTACTCGCAAAAAAAAAGGGGGGGGGTGGAGAAGGAGGAGGAGGAGGGCTTCAATTAGCATTTCTGGTGCCGCCTGTGCCAGTTCACGAGCAGTAAACAAGACATTCCTTGCAGTCAAGATCCCAAATGCAAGCCCACCCCACCCACCGCCCCCCCCGGCCCCCTTCATCAGGCCTGGCGTCTGGCCACTAACAATAAAAGTGTGTAGCCGCGGCCCAAAGCCCCCGCTAGCTAGTCTCGCTGATCCGATCTCCGGCAGAAATGACCGCATCACGAAGATGAGGAGAAGGGAAAACAGGAAAAGGGCGTGGTGGTGGTTCAGCACGATATCGCCCGTCCCCGATCGCTCACCACACAAGCCGAGATGTGTTTTTTTTTTCTCTTAGTTTGTTTGTGTGTGTGTGTGTGTGTGTGTGTGTGTTTGTTTGTTGGTTTCAAGGCGGCAACACAAAAACGACAACCGTTTATCCACGCGGCTTCTAATAACTCAGGCGTGTCGCTCTGAGCCGAGACACGCCTTGTGGTCTGTGGCAAGAACAAACCGAGGACTTATCGTTCCTTTACTTTACCTTTACTGCTCCTTTGCTACTCTTCACACATGTGCCATACATACTGTAAGCATAAGATGGCACAACAAGCCTTTCCGCAAGGTCAACAAATATATTTATACGGACAGTCTATGCCCCTCTACCATCTAGTGATGTTAGCATTAAATAGAATGACTGCCCATGTGATATATGTGTGCAAAGGTTGCGGTCAGAGATAGCAGTACTATCAATCTAATTTTAGAATCGGTTCCTCCTTTGCTATTTTACCATTACTGTTTATCATTCATCAGAGGCTTTTGAGTGACGACACTGAATTCAGATACTTTGTCATTCAGGAGCAAGTAGAGAGTCAGGCGTCTTACTCAAGCATAACCCTAACAACCGGGTAGCCTGCAGACATTCAGGATCGAACCCAGTACCTTTTTTTTTCTCTACCGAGTAACACACGTTAATGTTGTTATGGTGTCTTTTCCCTCCCCAGATTACAGTTATTTCTTCAAGGGCGCCCACTACTTCAAGTTGGACGACAGCAGCCTGAAGATCGTCAAGTTGGGCGACATCGGGAAGGACTGGCTCGGCTGCTAAAACGCTCCCGCGCACGCCACGCCACGCTTCGTCACTGGCCCTGGCTCCTTCTTCCCTTCCTGCCCGTGATGACCTTTGTCGTCATGGCGACGCAACACACACAAACGCACACACACACACACACACACACACACACACACACAACGGCGGGAGGTTATTGTACGGCGGTGCACGCTGACGTAGGGTTTTAGCCTGGTAATCGCAAGCCCTAATGAGAGACATGTTATGGTCCAGTCTGTATTAGCCAGCCCCTTTATCTTAGCAGGAGGAAGGTGTCGCCTTCTCTCATCGGCGTATCGTAGGCGACCGGATGTGTTATGCGATGTGTTATATTACTGTGTGATGTTGGCAATGTGTTTGTTAAGCCGGTGCATTTGTGGCCCATGTTTTGACATTTTCATTTTTGACATTTGTTTAAAGAGGCTGAGACATCAGGTATGTCTACACTCCATTGAAGCTGGCAGGTTGACGTATTGCGTGTGACATATTGCCGTCGTATTGCAAATTTTACTTTGGAAGATTTTTGATTTTGTGATCCTGAATACTGTGATCCTGTATGAAGATGAATTGTGTTGTTTTTTTTAGAATGTATTTGAGGAAGTATTTGTCTCATTGTTTGTGTAATGCATTTGAAAAAATGAATTTGCACAATGTGTTTTGACCGAAAATGGTGCTTTAGAACGATTGCTTCTGGACACACGTGGAGATCAAATTATTAAAATGACGTGTCCATTCTCTGCCGGTAGGCATAGAGAGCGATTAAAAGGCACAGGTTGCCTTTCCTGTATAGGTTTGTTACAATAGGTTTGTTGCATAATGTCTTTTCAGGAGTACCACAACAATATTGTTAAATAATCTTTAGTTCATGCATGTGCTATCTAGAGAATTACCCCAATCAGCATACATTGTTTTGGTTCTGTTTTGCTTTTGCACTTTGTCATCTATCATCAATAAAGATGAATGGTCAACATAATTGACGTTGTAACGTACAAGATGTACTTGTTGGCCAAAAGTAGATATTTGGGGGCTCCAAACGTGTGACGGTGGGGGACGTCATCTCACACAAATACATTTCAGATGAAAGTGCGCCATCTGCTGGACATCCAGCAGCTCTGATTTTAAGGCTTTAATCACTTGCGTAGAGACACGTCCTTGAAGCAGATTATATTGTCCTCTCTTCAATCTCCTCAATTAAGCGCTCATACGATGCTTGTCTGGCTAAAATGGATGCAAAAAAGACATAGGATGCCACATGCAATTGGTAGAATATTTAACTCCCGTGCATATATTATGACGTCACTGTTGTTTGTTTATTTGCATAATAAACAATTCAATTCAATTTAAAGAGCTTTATTTGCACGGGAAACGTACATTTACATTGCCAACGCGAGTGGTCAATCAAAACCAAAACAAATCAAATGTACAATTGTCGATTTACAAATGCAGATATTCCACAACAAAGAAATACTTAAACCAAGCTGCAATATTGCAATCAAATGTATAAATATGAGTATCTAAAATATACTTATAAAGAGCTAAATATGTACAGGTAGTAAGTAGTAAGTCAACTTAAAAATGTGGGTTACAAAAACAATACAAAGATACAAAAATAAAATAAAAAACAACAAACTAAACAAAAAAAACATACAAAAATACAATAAAATAAAATTCAAATTCAAAATAAAAAACAACAAATCCGTCTCACGGAGAGCAGAGAGAGAGACAGAGAGAGAGACACACAGAGAGACGCATGCAGGTCACCACCGTGGGAAGGGAAGCGAGTGACCCCTGCTGCAGGCCCACTGGCTTTGGCCACACCCACCCGTATACCGTAAATCCTGTAATAGTGGCCTGTATTCCATTAAAGGCCGGTCTCTCATCATGGCCGGGGTCAAAAAACGAAGAAAAAAAACCGACGGTTAATACGGTAAACTCCTGGTGCGTGTTATCCACTACGGTAATGTAACTACGGTAGTTTGAATGACCTGTGCAAGCCTGGATGTCCCACAACACAACACAACGTGTCCTTTTCCACCAAGGCATTTTCAGGGCCGGTTCGGAGCCAGAGCCTAAAACAAACCAGTTCTTTGTGTTTCAACAGCCAAAGAACCGGCTCTCGGCCAGAAAAACTGGTTCGTTCTTGGCCCCAACTCTTTGCGGGGCCAGAGTTGAACCAACTAAGAACCGACTACATCAGAGGCTGGGGGCGGCGGGATTAGCAAGTCCGCCAAAAACTTTCTGAGCTCCATTTCACAACAAACCCCGACAATGGAAGTGACTACTCCGATACAACCGCACCGATACCACTTTGGCAACGCAACGTTAACCTTGTAATATTCTTAGCCAAGGAATATTGAAATAAAGAGATGCAACCGAGTTGTCGTTTATGGATGTTTAATAGAAACTGCGCATGGTACCGAGCATGGGCGTAGAATTTAGTGGGGACGCTGGGGACATGTCCCCACCAATTAACGGAGCACCCCCCCCCATCAGAACCGCGAATTAACGGAGCACGCCCCCCATCATAAACATTTTGTTAACATGCTTCAGTATACTTAAAAATAGAAAACATTTTGTTAACATGTCTGCTTCAGTATACTTAAAGAACAGAGAAACAAATAAGATTCAGTTTTTATTTGAGTTATGACAGAACAGGTAGTAACAAAATATACAATTACAAAAACAAGATCACTCGTATCGCGATGTAGTCCGCCATTGTTCTTGTTGTGCTCGCGCTGCTGGGAAGGCGGAGACTTATACAGACGTACAGTGACGTAATGACGTGGGGGCGGGTTGGCTCTCGAGGCTCTCTAGCCGGTGGAAAAGCAAACCGGTTCTTAGTTGAACCAGCTCCGAACTGGCACTAGCACCAGCCCAGAACCAGCTCTCGGTTCACGTTGGTGGAAAAGGGGTATGTGTGTTACGTAGACACGTTGTGTTGTGTTGTGGGACATTCAGGCTTGCACAGGTCATTCAAACTACCGTAGTTACATTACCGCAGTGGATAACACGCACCAGGAGTTTACCGTATTAACTGTCGGTTTTTTTTCTTCGTTTTTTGACCCCGGCCATGATGAGAGACCGGCCTTTAATGGAATACAGGATTTACGGTATACGGGTGGGTGGGGCCTGCAGCAGGGGTCACTCGCTTCCCTTCCCACGGTGGTGACCTGCATGCGTCTAGAGCAGTGGTCCCCAAACTAAGGCCCGCGGGCCTGATACGGCCCGCCTCCACATTTGGCCCGGCCCCCTGAACAATACCAGAGACGCATTATGATTTTTTTTTCAGTCTGGCCACGCGAATCCTAGACTAGCCCCTGTCAAATAGAACGGAATAATGGCGAAAAGGTTAGGTAAGAGAAAAATTGATTCAGAATGCAGGGTATTTAACCTGCAGTGGTCAAACGATTATTTTTTTGTTCAATGCAAAGAAAAGGCTGTTTGTCTCATCTGTCAAGAGGCGGTGGCGGTATTCAAAGAATACAATCTGCGCCGACACTATGAATCCCGTCACAAAGACAAGTATGATAACTTGCAAGGCCAAATGCGAGCAGACAAACTCTCAAAGCTAAAAAGTGGACTGTTAGCTCAGCAGAATACATTTGTACGCCAAGCTCAGCTGAACCAGTCATCCGTTCGGGCCAGCTTTCGGGTTGCTCAACTGATAGCAAGCAGCGGTAAACCTTTCACTGATGGAGAGTTTGTCAAGAAATGTTTGAATGCTGTCGCGGAAGAGGTGTGTCCCGAGAAGAAAGATGTCTTTAATGCCGTGAGTCTGTCGGCGAGTACAATCACCAGACGCATTGAAGAAATCGGGGGTAATGTATATGCCCAGCTGCAGCAGAAGACGAAAGAATTTGACTTTTTTTCATTAGCACTGGATGAGAGGTT
>PIJE02000664.1:218979-261339 GCA_002895965.2 Coryphaenoides rupestris | reverse complement strand
TGGTCCGGAACAGTTATTTGCTGCAGGCGGCTGATGCAACTTTTTATTTTTATTTTCCTTTTTCTTTTTTTAACCCTGTGTGGTGTGTGTGTGTGTGTGTGTGTGTGTGTGTGTGTGTGTGTGTGTGTGTGTGTGTGTGTGTGTGTGTGTGTGTGTGTGTGTTTAATCTGTGGCGGCTCGTTGCTATAAATAGTAGCCCCTATATTCTTATATATTAGCTATTGTTAGGGAAACAAAAGAAAGTTGGGCTCGATACTTTCCTCCATGTGCTTTGAAATATTGCGTGTGTGTGTGTGCGTGTGCGTGTGCGTGTGTGTGTGTGTGTGTGTGTGTGTGTGTGTGCATAACATGCCTGCGGGGCGGAGGGAGAGCGTTTCGCTTCTGACACAAAGACTTCAATGACGCACCTGGAGCGGCGCAGCAGTTTGCGCGTAAAAGGCACGGAACACTTTGGAACACTTTTTTCTTCTTCTCTTTTCTCCTCACACACGACTATAGCCCACTACGCTTCGTATGTAACTGTAACGAGGCTGGACACTTTAAACATTTTTTAATATCCTTCATGTATCCAAACATGAACGACGGTTTGCGTGCGTGCGTCTTGGCGTCTTGTCATCCAGACGCGCTGCGCCAAAGGGTTCCTCTGAAGCTGGAGCAACGGAGTTCGTAGAGGAGGAGAAGAAGAAGGAGAGAGGGAGCGTGTGTGTCTGTGTGTGTGTGTGTGTGTGTGTGTGTGTGTGTGTGTGTGTGTGTGTGTGTGTGTGTGTGTGTGAGGTGTGTGTGTGTGTGTGTGTGTGTCCAACATGTGTGTGTGCGCTGAGCGAGTCCCACTTTCCGCTGGAGTTTGAAGCGTCCTGCGTCCTGCCGACACTCTCCACGCGTCTGGAGAGAGGAGTCTGGACAAACTTCTCTCTCTCTGTTTCTCTCTCTCTCTCTCTCTCTCTCTCTCTCTCTCTCTCTCTCTCTCTCTCTCTCTGCCCGTGTGTGTGTGTGTGTGTGTGTGTGTGTGTGTGTGTGTGTGTGTGTGTGTGTGTGTGTGTGTGTGTGTGTGTGTGTGAGTGTGTGTGTGTGTGTGTGTCCAACATGTGATGTGTGTGTGCGCAGAGCGAGTCCCACTTTCCGCTGGAGTTTGAAGCGTCCTGCCGACACTCTCCACGCGTCTGGAGACAACTTTCTGTCTCTCTCTCTCTCTCTCTCTCTCTCTCTCTCTCTCTCTCTCTCTCTGCGTCCCGTGTGTGTGTGTGTGTGTGTGTCCCCCCCCCCCCCCCCCCCTCCCCCCCAACCACCACCACCACCACCACCACACCGGGGTGGTCGCGGCGGTCTCATGTGGTGGTGATGCGCATTCCCCTAGACCCCAGCGCCGGCCGGAGGTTCAGCCCGCCGTCCAGTAGCAGCCTCCTGCTGCAGCCGTCGGCGGCGTCGGCGGCGGCGGCCGCTGCTGCTGCTGTGGTGATCCCGGGGAAGATGAGCGACGTCGGCGTGAACATCATCAACTCCCACAACTCCCACAACTCCCCGACGGCGACGGCGGCGGCGGACGCGCTCTCCGTGTCGGTGTCGGTGTCCACCCGGCTGCGGCCCCACGAGAACCGCAGCATGGCGGAGATCATCGCGGACCACCCGGCCGAGCTGGTGCGCACCGACAGCCCCAACTTCCTGTGCTCCGTGCTGCCCGTCTCGACTCGGCGATTGGCCAACAAGAAACGCTGCCCGTCGCCTTCAAGGTGAGCGCTGCTTCAAGCATACGATGATTCCAAATGATGTGCGGTTCTGAAGGAACAGACTGGGTCCCAGTCCCCCTGGGCCCAGGGGTCCCAGTCTGTCTCTCCCTAACCCTAAACGCTTAACCCGGGGGTCCCAGTCTGTATCATTCCTAACCCTAACCTTAACCCAGGGGGTCCCAGTCTGTTCTTCCTAACCCTAACCCTACCCTAACCCAGGGGTCCCAGTCTGTTCTGAAACCCGAATTAAAATTAGTGTTCTTATAGTTATAGTTTGTGTTTTAAAATTCGGGTTTCAAGAACATACTGGGGACCCTGGGGCCCTTAGGTTCCTGAGTGGGGGGGGGGGGGGGGGGGGGCAGAGGGTCCCCAGTCTGTTCTTGAAACCCGAATTTGAATTATTGTTCTTATAGTGTATAGTGTGTGTTATATATTATAGTGTGTGTTATATGTTATGTTATAGTGTGTGTTATGTTATATGTGTGTGTGTGTGTGTGTGTTATATATTTATAGTGTGTGTTATATATTATAGTGTGTGTGGTGTGTTATATATTATAGTGTGTGTTATATGTTATAGTGTGTGTGTGTGTGTGTGTGTGTGTGTGTGTGTTGTGTGTGTGTTATATATATAGTGTGTGTTATATGTTATAGTGTGTGTGTGTGTGTGTGTGTGTGTGTGTGTGTGTGTGTGTTTATGTTTAGTGTGGGACCTGCCCCGCCCCCCGGGGCCTCGAATTTGAATTTATATTATAGTGTGCGTTTTAAAATGCGCAAATGTGTCTTAGGGCCGATGAACCAATCATAGAATTAAAAGTTAAAGGAGGATTAAATGTGTCCCTTAAAATGCATTTATTATTATTATTGTTATTATTGTGCTGCCTGTTTTTGTTGTTGATGATTAAATAATAGTCAATAAATATTAAAATATAGGCCTATATGCGCATGGGTAACCCAAGGCGATTCTATAAATTGGTATTTTAATGTTTAGTAAATGCAGTGAATGCAGGCTCTTTGCAGTGTGTAGATGTTTTCCTTAAACGATTTCAGTTAAATGAATTTTATAAAGAGAATATACAAATACAGAGGGCTCCTTGGCTCCATGCAAATACCTGTCAATAGGCCTACGATACGGATATTTATTTTATTATTTCACTTTTGAATGTTGTTTTGTATTTACCAAGGGTTCATTAGCAAAACAAATATTTTTCTTTGCGTCGGCGATTTCAATATGAGAATCAATGAAATAGTCTAAAAATCTAAGAAGAATAAAAAATAAAATAAAAAGGATTCCTGGAGACCTTCGTTTCTCCTGAAGGACGTGTTCAGTGTATTTTAGGCCATTTTAATGACTTCATATAAAGCCATCAAAGGCCTTTTGTAGTTGCTCTGGCTGTGAATCAATCATCAAACTCTTATTTTTTTTAATGTGTGTTATTTATCTGCTATCACACGACCTCTGTAATTATGGCACCTTGCTCACTTTCTCTTTCATCCGCATCCAATCCCCGAACGTTACACAAGGCCTGCTCACGTTTATTAATCAATAAACCAAACTGCCAGTTTAGACACAGAACAGCCAATAACGAATAATGAATGTCAATAGTGGAATAATAATCACATAATGATTATAATCTCTTGTAATCATTTTAAAGGCATTTATAGAACTGTAATTGTGCAGTATAAGCACCTTATATATAGGGCCTAATTAAATTATAGACAATTTGATCTTCACATTTTTATCTTTTAGAATTTCCTGTAAATTGTCTTAATGATATTATGAAATTATAAATGTGTAGAATTTACAGCCTAATTTCATATCTTTATTTTTTATTTATTTACATGTATTTTTTTGACTGGGTCTTGAATGTCACAATTGACCTTTGACCTTCGATGGGCAAGCACTAACCGCCACATGCATACACACACACTCACACACACACACACACACACACACACACACACACACACACACACACACACAACACACACACACGCACACACACACACACCCACACACACACACACACACACACACACGTGCGTCACGGTGAGGCGGACGTGCCCTGTAGAAACCTTGTAGAGAAACATGGCTTACGGTCAAACTTCTTAGGGACTGCTGGTTGCTTATAGAGCTGTGAGCTTATTCGCTCTACAGGCCAGAGGTGTACTCATAGGGGTGAAAACAGGTGCAGCTCATTAAGTTAATGATGGGTTTGTAGGCGCGGCGCCCAGAGCCATAGAGAGCGAGAGTTATGTCACCTCCATTCACTCCGTCAGGCCAATAGTGGACCATCACGGGGACACTCGGTAGTTCCAAACACTGGGAACCAATAGCAGCAGCAGCAGCACCACTGAGGAGCCCTGTTTTCACTGCGCTTTTACAACGGTAAGTTAAACGGCTGCACTTTTGATGTTTACTTATTATCACATTTTTATTCAGTTATTCAGCAATATATTTCACAGCATTTTAGCAAATTATTTTGTTTGGCAATTTTAACAAGCTAACGTACGGAAATGGATAAAGCTAGGTCACAGGGAGCAAATCAATATCGTTAATCAATATCGTTATTATTTCTTGCATTGTTTTTATGTAACTATGTGTTTGAGTGGCAAAGGGTAGCCTATTGGTTACGTACACATTGGAGATTACTATTTTGTAGCCGGGTGGTGATAAAGTGAGGACGTCATGACAATATGATGTGATGATTTCTATATTGATCGCTATCGATCACATCGACCAATAGGGAATAAGGAAGAGTTTTAGGCTGTGACACTATTGGCTGATGCATGGCTGTTTAAATGAATGGGAGAGTTGGAAGATGTAGAAATAGACCTCCCTATTAATGTAATGGGGGTGTTCTAGAAATGACTGCATGGTGGATGACATGGAGATGGAGTGATGTGCCTTCCCCACACACCCTGAGCAAATTAACCCGAGGCTTCCTTTTAACATCCTCACAACATTACCTCACATAGTTTGTTATCGTAATCTATTGTGATGGTCTGACTGCTCCTGCACACTTGCATCAACTGTCTTTATCTTCTCTTTCAGCAGGGAAGCAATACATTGTGACTCCTTTCCCTGAGTGGTTGGTGATGGGGGGCTGGGTCCAAGGACAAGACATTACAGGAAGAACCATAGACCAAGCATAGTGTCTACTCCATGGAGTGCTCTATTCATGGAAATATAATCTGTTGCAATGTTCTGTTAGCAAAGTCTGTGAAGCGTTCCAAAATGGAAGTCTGTGAAGCATAAAAAAAAAAATGCTTCACCAAGTTTACAGAAACTTGCTCATGCATGAAACATGTTCTTGTGAAACCAAAGGCATGCGGCTACAAAGAGGATAACCCAAGCTATCTGTAGAGCTGCAATATTGGTGAGTTTATTGCCACTAAATACACACAGAAAAGACTTATATTTTCATGAATACAGCACTTCACAGAGGCAATTGCAAGAGGTTGCGAGCTTCCTCTCACTTGTGGCTAGCATAAACCGAGACATTGAAGCTCCATTGTGGTTTTGAGTTTACTGAAGCTCTATTCCGTCTGACTGGGGCCAGGTGAGGCTGCTTAAACACACACTCCACAGTTCGATTTGTGATTGTAGTTATGGCGAGGCCAGTAAATGGTGATCTATAAGGGTACCGTTGTCTTTGTTATGTTTGTATATTAATTATTCATTGTAAATTAATAGAAGAGACCATTCTGTCACATGGTTGCTAAATAAACGTCTATTTCCACACATTTTGTTCAGGAGTTTCTTTAGTCGGTGAGTCAGCTCAGCCATGAGAGGGTTTGAGTGACACTGCTTTGTTATGTTATGATGTCTGTTATGGTCATAAAAGGTGAAATAAGACATTGTTAGTTAATTAAATTGTCAAAGTATCTGCAGCCCAGTAAGTCACACAGCTAGAAAATAGGTACTTACTAAAGGGTTGATGACATCAATGGAGATCAATACTACAGCATCCATAGCCCGGTAACCAGCAAATCAAAAGAGGAAATCAAGCTCGTACATTATTGACCTTTGTGACTGCATACGGATATTATGATAGAGGAAATATTGACTCTGGATCTGGCGAGGGTGGATGTAAAAGATAAAGCCTGCGTAATGTCCCATTACACCCCGAGTCTTGTTCAGTAAGCCTCCAATAAATTGGCTACTTATTCTATAAATTTTACCTCTTGGCCCTGTGTCACCCTGGCCTGTAATAGCAGACTTATCATAGACTATCATAGAGTAAATGGGGTACATCTTTGTATGTCTCTGATATGTGGGTTGATGAATGCACCTCAGCTAGGGCCGAACCTTTTGAAATATGAGGATTAGGATTTGGTTGTCAATGGCAACACATTGACCGTCATGTTCACTGCACATTATGATGACTGTCGTTGGTGGATTCAGAGCCCCTTGGAGAGACTATGGCTCGTTCTCGAGGGATTGATATTAAAATTATACCCTTCTGGTGTTTCAACGTTTTGTAAAAATCGATCCGACTATTCTGACTGCTAGAAGCTGAAGCAGCACAACATTGGCTAGCCATTCAACCTGTCAATCTGCTAATTTGATTACATAATTATATTTGTTACATAATTATAACATAATTAGACTAATATTAAATACTACCGACAAGCAGGTCGGTTTGCAATACTCTGAACCAATTTGTGTTATGTTTACTAGTTACCAAATGTCGCTGTTTCGTATTAAATGAGCGATTTTACGTGCAATTATCCTGTCTCTGCCAGTCACAGGATCTGCCAAATGCCCTCAATGTCATCGTAAACTGTTTGACCCTCCGTTGACCCAACTTGGTCTTTGTATGGCTCTGGGTGTGCCAGTGGCCATAATCAACAACATGAGATACACTTGTGTTCACCCCTACTATTAGACTACACCTCTATAATGAAGGCCTTTTCAGTCAAAATATTCCAGCATAAATTGACCTGTGATACAAATGTTAATATATTTAGTTTTTGTGTGATGATGATTATTTAGGTGAACTGGGACAGAATCAAGCAGTGACAATATTTTCACCCATATGTCCAACTTGGTCTGAAATTGACAATTTACAGCAAAATACATAAGATTCTCCATTTGCTGTTCAAACCGCTCCCAAATAATTGTCCTATTTAGTTTGCATTAAGCAATGGCATTTGTGTGTATTTATTCATGTGTTTGCTCGTTGTGAAAGACAAGACACTACTGAGGTCTTGAATGTAACTTTTCTGTTTTTTCATCCTGACTGAATGACAATGACACAGCATTATATCTGCTGTACTGTAGACAGCACCTTTAACACAGTACCATAACCTCAACGTGTATTAACAGGAAACCATTTTTGCTGAATGTTTCATGAAATGTTGCCAAATGTGTTGTTTATCCGTCTTCCCAACCCACCTCATTGCGAAAGAGATGTTGGCGAACTGTCTTTGAAATAATTTTAGCAGTGGTGGAAATGTACTCCCTATTCTTGTGTAGCTAACAACATTTGACACAATCAATACTATAGGGCCTACTTGCATATCACAAGTAAACATACTAATATAGTGACCCCCATATTTTGTTATGAACTCACATTCTATTTTGAGTGCAAAGAACAACTAGTCTGTTGAGGATCCCGTTTTGGTACACCTCATCGTACGTTTAAGCATTTGTATTTTCAACTCAATGTAGGTCTATAACTTATATCAATATTCAATATTCAATCAATATTGATGCTTTGAAATGTAGTGGACTAAAAGTTCCAGTTCCCAAAGTATGAATGAGATGGGATTCCTTAAGCGACCTATGAATCCCTCCCAGAATGTACTTGGGGCGTAGGACTCAAGCACTTCCCACCGCTGCATTTCAGCACCACCAGAAGAATACCTGATACAGTGGCCCTCCATAACATTGACAGATCCAGAGGGGAAGCGTGTGTGCTAGAAGCCACCCTCGCTCTCTCTCTCTGTCTCGTTCACTGCCCTCTCGCCCCCCTTTCTCCCTGGCAGACAAAGCAATTGTTGTCCTGACACACGCGTAGGCCTATCTGAAAACCAACCGCTGTTTGGTCAACCTTTTCACGCGTCAAGGTCTTTCAAACCTTGAGGAAACACACAAACACGTCACACTCCTTTTGTTAATAACATGTCCGTCGCCCACGTCCGCCTGCCAAATGAAATGTTTACGTTTTTATGACGCTTGTATAAAGTAATTTATATAATACAGCTTTTGTATGTAGATAGACGGACCGTATTTCTGTGGTTTGACTTCATTATGTGTGATTTAGGTAGAAAAAGCTTGGATACCCTGTAACACACTAGTAAGTAACTCACAGGCCTCTTTGTGTTAACATGCTTTAGCAAAACAAGACTAGAAAATGTGATAGTTTTGGGTAGCTCTTTGTTAATAGTCTTAATGTGTTGCAATAAAATGACTGAATTCAACAAATGGGAGTCTGTTGGGATTTCTTATTGCGGAGCATTTCAGCAGACAATGTAACATTGATTTAGTTGCCATTGACTAATAACAATGTCATTACGTTTTTAGTCAATAATAATAGCAAATCAAATAACTAAATATGAAATAAACAAGTAAATAAAGTAATGAGTTGTTTCAATGATGTAGCACATTGCTTACTGTCAATACTACCTCAACTGTCGATCATGTTAACATGTATTTCTGCAATGACATTTAATTGTGTGTGGAACAATTTTCAGTGTATACTTCTCGTTGGGTTCTTATTCTTATTAAAGATATGTTGTATTTTTGTTGTCGTTAATTCTTCTACTTACCTGTAGGCCTATATATTTTCTGCTGTGTCACCCGAATTTCCCATCTGGGATTCATTCAAAGTAGACCCGCTGCTTTCGTCGCTCGTCACAGAGAGAGAGAGCAACACAACATAATGATGTGTATCTCTGATGTGTTCCTTTGTGTGGCTTTTATGAACCTTTATGGAGTTGGGTGTCATCACGCACTCCACTGTGTGGGAACCATTGGCTGGAGCCGGAGGACTCGGCGGTAAACACGAGGGAGGTGGGGAGGTGGCGGGAGAGTTTTGGTTGTCCAGCAGAGTCGGACGGCGGCGCGCTGGTTGCTCTGCCCCCCTGTGGGCACAACGCTAACAACGCATCCTCTTGTGGCGCGTTCCAGTGGTACTCGGAAGTCGGAAATCTTCCAAATTCTAACTCTTGAAAGTCGGAAGAACCTCACCCCCCCCGCACCCCCCGCCCCCGACTTCTACTGAGTTAACTGGAACACGGTCCACTCTAAGGGTGTGATGTCACTCGCGGGAAATCCGACTTCCGAGTAACAACTGGAACGCACCACTACGCCGTAGCGCCGAGCCACCAAGGTTACACATTAACCACCGACTACCGCTACTAGTCGCTCTCCTCTCTCTCTCTCGCTCTCTCTCTCTCTCTGTCTCTCTGTCTCTCTCCCCGAGGCCAGTGAAGTCGCCAGTCTCCCCCGAGGCATGCTGCCGTCCGGTCGCTCCTGCTCCTCATTACCATGGATAGCGCACTCACTGGACGCGGCTGTAAGATAGAAGTAGTAGAAGTGGAGGAGCGGGTGGTCCCACGGAGGAGCGAGGACGTCACGGTGGTCTTTGAAAAGGTCCACAACAACCACCACCACCCACCACGATGATGACGACGACGACGATGATGATGATAAATGTACAGTGGAGGAGATTCGTTTGCAAACGAGGAATGGTGATGAAGACGGTGGTGATGAGGGGGAGGAGGCGACAACCACGAGGACAAGCCTGTGTCCTCAGGACCACGCGCCTCCAGGGGCCAGCTTTGGCAACGGTAGGGTGGCCCGTGTTTAAACAGAAGTAGAGTCATCAGATAGAGTCATGAGAGGAACGTCATTACTCGCTGTCACGTTTTGAATGAGTTGTGATCGGGTGCGTAAACTTTGGGGCCGTGAGGAAGGAGGAGATCGGAGAAGTGACGCGCGGCTCGGAGAACCAATGGCTGGGGGATGTGTGCGAAAGTAACGTTGCGCCGCTGACGTAGGCAATAATTAATAATGCATCAATAAAGTAACAATAAGACCAAGCTATCGATCCACGCAGGGGCCTATGGTAAGACTACGGTTATATGGTGCTGGGGACGTAACGTGGCGGGTGAAGAGGGAGGGCTGCTGGCTGTCAGCTCGACATCAGCCTCCCGGAGCGGAGGAGGATGACTGCGCGGCTGTCCCGGCGCTGATGGAGTACTTTGTAAAAAAAATAATATATATAATATATATATATATATATATATATTTGGGGAAAGTGTGTGTAGTCGTGTGTTTGAGTCACATACAAGCATGCTCTTCTGTATCTTCCTCATGTTTCTTGGCATAGTGGATAATAATGGACATGACACAGTGGACGTACTGTGAAAGGTGACCGGAGCCCAGCCCGTGGAAAGAGACCATATAGGGCCCCACCACAGCCGAGCGGGGAAAAAGTCACGTTATTTTTACAAAGAAAACTAATTTTAACATAATTTCGACCATTATTATATATATGGACCCATATAATACTGTGGTACTTGTACTATGTGGTTAAATGAGGTTTGCATGGAGTATCATGCCTAAGAGAACATTATTGTCTTCATGTTTGTTTAAGTAGGCTATTTATTATGTAAGAGGGTGACAGGGGCCCTCCAGTATATATTTTTTTGTTCTATTTGATACAAAAATTTCAGTATCAACCAATTTATTTCGCCAATTCTACTGTAGTTGTGTCACGAATTACTTAGAAGAAAATAAATCCAAATAAAAACAAACTTTTAATTTCAGGCTTGAAGCAGGGCCCCCCTCCACTTTGGGCCCTGGGTAGTCAGTCCCACAGTACACCCCGCTGTTCCACCATGGTTCTGGGGAACAAAACACCATGTTTGTTATCCACCATCTCTATGTCTTTATTGGTCCATACTATCTGTTCTTTCAGAGAAGAAGGAAGGAAGTACATGAGTAGAAATACATTTGGTGACTAGAATGTTAGGACATGATATAAAAACTTGCATAGGCCTATTACACTCGTAGCTTGTGTTCAATAATAATAATAATCATGATAATAATAGTTGTTAGATGTAGAAATTATTGTTTCTTATTGGGCTATATGCTGTGTTATTGTTAGCATTATGTATTGTCTAATATTGTTGAATGTGATATCTTCATTAGTCTCATACTTGTCCAATAGGAAAATGTATATTCACATGTTATATCATATAAGGTTATAATATGCTAATAGTATACTAATATAGATTTCTTATTCGCTTAACACTGTGAGGGTGAATGTAATGACAGTGGCTGAACAACATGGGAAATGTCACAAAACAAGGATGAGCGACTGGCAAAGGAAACACAATATTGTTCCCCAAACAGCATGGTATCAATCATTTGACCGTTCCTTACCATTCAAGATGTAACCTTCGAAATAGTCTCAAAAAGCACTTTTAACATACTATTCACATTTTGCTTTTCTCTGTTACTCATACTGACGACTAGTTTGTCAGTTAACAAACAAGAACAATTGAAATCTACACAATGCTACAGTAAGTTAAGTGTCTGTCTTGTCTGTTATCTGCTAGGCACAGTATGCCTACTTGGGATCAGGAGAAAACCATGATTGCAAGTTGATGATTATCTCAGATGTACAAAAAAGACCCTGTTATGCCTCAATTTTACAGCCATGTCTTCAGTTGGGCTTAGCTCCACCTGGGAGGTGTTTATTACATTCAAATGGAATACAGTGTTTTAACCTGAGGAAGGGTTAAGGAACAATACACCACAGTGGTGTCTAGCCTCCCTTTCTCTCCATGTCTTTAGAACGTATTATATAGTTAAACAAACTCTAGAGTTACTGCCTCTGTGTGAACACTAAAGGGGAGCTCTGTGGAGAGTTGTAACATGAGATGTCTATATAAACAATGAATCATGGCAGAGGTGTGTACACACACACACACACACACACACACACACACACACACACCAGGTGGCTAATGAAATAAATCCTGGGATTTTCTGTTCAGCGTTCTACCTTCACACACCCTAGGTGGTCTTCATCGTCTTGCGCTCTCTCTCTCTCTCTCTCTCTCTCTCTTGTCTCACTCTCTCTATCTCAAGACAAAGTGAATAGAAATAAAAGTAAAGTAAAGAATAAAAAAAAATACAGTAAGGCAATGAAATATAGTGTGAAAAACTGTGCAAACTCTAGAATGCATGCAGTGTAACTTAAACTATAAAGTGGATCAAATTCTCACCTCCCGCTGTCCTCCTCTCCTCCACCCAGGGGTGGCGCCGGGGGTGGTGGAGGCAGAGGAGGAGAAGAAGAGATGCCCGGGCCTGGGCCTGTTCTACGGCCTCCTGTCCACCGTCCTCTTCTCCATCATCGCTCTGCTGGTGAAGACCATCGAGGGAATGCACTCCATCGAGATCAGCGCCTTCCGCTGCTTCTTCCAGATGCTCTTCGTCTTCCCCCTCCTCATCTACCACCGGTGAGCACAGTGCCTGGAGTGGTCTCCGCAGGAGGGCTTCAGTCGCCTGAATCCGACAATTCTGCTCACTGCGCTGTTTAACGCTTAATCGGTTACATTTTTACAGTTAGGTCATACATTTTTCAGTTCCGATTAAATTTTTATAATTTTCCAATCTTCTGATTAAAAACAGAAAATTGGTTTTAAATCCCAAACATTCAATTTGTCAAGGCGGGAAAAAATGTAAATGTTATAAATTGTGATTAGAAAATTTTACTGAGTGTTACACCATGTTGGTACTCCTTGACCAGAGCTTCTAAAGTAACTTCTAAGGCAAACAGTTATTCTGGTTTTAATGGTAAGAAAGCATCAACATGGCTGCTTGGAATGTGCACGTATTACCCACTAAAGCTGATTCTCAAAGTGAAGGGGGATTGTTATTAAATGTGCAGGACAACACATGGTCATTCTGTAGCATCAAGTTATCACAGCAAGTCAGGGGTAGTCCTCACATTGAAGTTAAAGGAATGAAGTAAAACACACATAGCAGTCATACTAAAGTCCCATTAGATTCCATTGTGATAGTTGTATATTAGAGTAGCATCCGCAGTGTTGGTGCTAAGTACTTCATAATGTTATAAGTCACTCACTACTTTATCAGTACTTTGTATGAAAATATTGACATATGCACACTTTATTTGTATATGTATACTGTAAAGCATCCATCTATTCATCCACATGTCATCCATCCCTCAGAATACATCTTATTTCCCCGTCCCCATCCTGCCTTTGGTACAGCATCCGGCAATACACGTCATGTTCATTACTGTTTCCATCCTGCTTTCCATGCGTTCATCCATCGTCCACATACCTTTCACTCCATCCATTCTTCCATCCATCCAACTGTCCTTCCATCATCAAACCATCCCTCTATTGAGGAAGATTCAATCCTAGGCATAGTTTCCTTTGTTCCAAACAAAGAGTTGAGTCGAGACAATCATTTATTGGCGGGCTCTTCCAACAACCAGCAAAGTCAGACTTGCATTCATGCATGCATTCATTCCTCACATACAACAGTAATTCAAACACTTGACAAGGGGGCGGAGTTAAAAGGGGGTGGAGTTATCGGAGGCCTTCCGATCGTTACCTGTTCTCTCGGTTATACAATACAAAAAGGTGCAACCCCGGTATTTTGGTTTGGTAACCGATTGGGTTACCGTTATTTGAAAATGCCAATCACCAACTACAATCTTGTCCAGGTCAGGTTGAACAAGTGGTGGGATGTGATACCTGGGTGAGATTTGCAGACTATCTACTGATTTGTGGACTACTGTGAACATGAAAGACGCAAACCTCTCAATTACTCTCTTGATCAACTCCTCCAGAACAGTTGGGTTTAGAGAGACAGATTAAATCATATTAAAGTAATATTAAAGCAATTAGTACTTTCTTCTTCACCTCCTTCCATCATCCAACCTTTCATCCATCTGTCCATTCATCCATCCAAAAAGTCCTTCCATCTGTGTACTAAGCCATCCGTCCGCCCATCCGCCATCCTCTGTGTATCCATCCATCTCCCATCTGTCCTCCAGAACTGGGTTCTTGGGTCCCAGAGACAAGCGCGTCTTCCTATTCCTCCGCGGCTTCCTGGGCTCCAACGCCATGATCCTGATGTTCTACGCCGTGCAGCAGATGCCCCTCGCGGACGCCACCGTCATCATGTTCAGGTGAGCGCTGAGTCTTAACCCTGACCCGCCTACATTTCTCCGCCATTGAGATTAACCGAACCAATCAGGGAATTATAGTTGCCCTGATTGGTCAGAAATGAGCCAGGAGGGAAGGAATATAAATTGGCTCACATAGAGAGGCTGCTCGGTCAACCAGAACAGATATTCTCACAGAGCATTTCACTCACAAACAGCCGATTGCTTGCCCTCCGGTATTGCTGCTGCTTGAAGCTTTCTCGAGAACCACTCATTCAAATAACTTGACACTCGACAACACTGCACTTCCTTGGGTCCTCAGCAATACACCTGCCAAGTTGATCAGATGAACGGTTGTCCAACATTCAAAGGATAGACATACACTGCTACCAACAATCTGGACGAGTACACAGAGGCTGTGACTGCCTACATCAGCTTCTGTGAGGATAGCTGTGCACCATCATGCACCAGGGTGAGTTATAACAATGACAAACCCTGGTTCACAGCCAAACTCAGACAGTCAAGGGCAGAGAAGGAAGATGCGTTTAGGAGTGGGGACAGAGCTTTGTTTAAAGAGTCAAAGTACAGGTTTAGCAAGGAGGTGCGAGTAGCTAAACGACTGTACTCAGAGAAACTCCAAAACCAGTTCTCAGCCAATGACTCTGCTTCTGTCTGGAGGGGGTTCAGACAGATCACAAACTACAAAGCAAAAACCCCCCACTCCATGAATAACTCACGCCTGGCCAACGACCTGAATGAGTTCTACTGTCGCTTTGAAAGACAATGGGACAGTCCTGACACCATCCCCCGTGACACCATCCACCAGCTCCAGTCCACCAGCCCCACCTCCCCCAGCACAGCAGGAGCCTGGGCCTCCCCACAGCTGCCCATCTCAGAGCCCCCCTCCCCCCCAACCTCAGCGACACCTCTGTCCTTACTGGAAAGAGATGTTAACAGGATTTTCAAGAGGCAGAATCCCCGCAAAGCAGCCGGGCCAGACTCTGTCTCTCCATCCACCCTGAAGCACTGTGCTGATCAGCTGTCCCCGGTGTTCACAGACATTTTTAACATTTCTCTGGAGACTTGCCATGTACCCGATTGCTTCAAGTCCTCCACCATCATCCCCGTCCCCACAAAACCACCACAGACCTCTCGCCACAAAAACAGTTTCTTCCCAAACAGTTAGCCTCATTAACAAGGCCCGGGACCCCCACTGACACAGACTCTTATCCCACCTCCATAGACACTACACATTACATTAACGCACAGCCCACACCTGTTCCATATTCTGAAAAATCATTTTGTATTGTAAATATCTCATCATTCAGAAATCATTCTGTATTGTATATATCCATTCATACTATATTTTACTTTATTTTATATTTATGCTTCGTGACGTTTTTGCACTACTTGCTTTTTAATGCTTTTTAATTCTTATTATTATTATTATTCTTATGTTGTCTGTATACACCAACAACCACAGCAAATTCCTCATATGTGAAAACTACTTGGCGAATAAAGCAATTCTGATTCTGATGCATACATGCAGAGACTCCTCTAATTACAGATAGTTAATGCTCAGGCAAACATGAAATCCCATTTTTATCTCGGCACAAAGGTCACCACAGAACCTTTGAATACTGATTGGTCCGCACATTGTTATGGTAACGCCACACGCTTTGTCTGTGAGAGAAGAGTGGCAGCTTTTAGAGGGAGACTTCTCCTCAATTGAGACTGGACTTGGACACAATAACAAATACACGGACACGGATCAAATGGTTAATGGTGTTGGATATCACTTTTATCCAAAATGCTATACAGTTGCCTGACATTCACCCATTCATACACCGATGGCAGTGCCAACCATGCAAGGTAACAACCAACATGTCATGAGCAGTTAGGGTTAGGCGTCTTACTCAGGGACATCGCCACACTTAGCTAGGCGGAGCCCGGGGATCGACCAGCAACCTTCCTGTTGCCAGACCCCCTCTCCTGAGCTACTGGCGCCACAAAAAACGACTTTTATTTCTCTGTAGTGATCCATTCCATAATGTTGCCAGACACTTATAGAAAAAAGCACTTTTAGAGGCTCTACATTGCCTCAAAGACTTACATTGAAACCTGATTCCTAGCTGGTGGCTCAAGGGTTCTCGATCAATACTGGACCAATTTAAAAAACTGTCACTTGGCCCCAAAATGATGGAAAATGGGGTCCAGGTTGAGAAATCCCCAATTTATCCTCTAACTTTTCTCTCTTTCTCCTTTCCCCTATGGACACATTCACCCCCACCCTGACTCCAACCCCACCTTCACCTCTTCTCCAACCTCCCCTCACCCGCACCCATACTCCAACCTCCCCTCACCCGCACCCTTACTCCAACCTCCCCTCACCCGCACCCTTACTCCAACCTCCCCCCAACCGCATCCATACTCCAACCTCACATTCAACCCCACTCCTCGCCTCCACCCCAACTCCAATGTCACCTTCAACACCACCCCTACCCCACCCTTACCGCTACTTCACCCCACCTTCAACACCACCCCTACTTCACCCTCACCCTCACTACTCCACCCCCACCTTCACCACCACCCCCACTGCGCCCTCATCTTCCGCCCCCTCCCCAGTAACCCGGTGTTCACCTCCCTGCTGGCGTGGATCTTCCTGAAGGAGAAGTGCACCTTGTGGGACTGCTTCTTCACCATCTTCACCTTGGCTGGGGTCATCCTCATCGCCCGGCCCCCCTTCCTCTTCGGGGAGCGTCTCCACGGCATGGAGGGCAACTACACCAACCACATCAAGGGCACCATCGCTGCCTTCGCCGGTGAGTAGCAGCGGAATACATCAAGCCCCCCGGCTCAGGAGGGACACCTCCGATAGGCCGCGGCCGTGTGGGGAAAATATGTTGTCACCATAATCACAATTTTACACAATATCTATGTATGCAATACGGTTCTTTACCAAATGCAAACACACTCAACTGAGGGTCATTACATTGAAGTACATGGAAATTAGGGCTGAACGATATGGTAAAAATAATAATGCAATCGCAATATGATACACTATTAGTGGGAACTAACATTTGTATTGCATCACAATTTTCCCTTTCACTGAAAAAAAATATCATGATGTGACATTCTTGCCTATCTTGCGCAGCACCACGATGGTGCACGCCGCCCCGATGGCTTTGCATCTTGGGAAAGGGGTGAGGGGAAAGGGGTGAGGGGAAAGGGGTGAGGCCAGGCCATCTGTACAGCAGCACTACAGTACCTCATATATATACGGGTGTTATGACTTTACATTTACACATTTTACCCTTATCAAAAAGATTGCAGCTCCTGCTTTGGATATTGCACATTGCCCTTTCAATCATGTTTACATTCATTGTTCAGCCCTTATGTAAATCGGACATTATGGTTAAAACTAGTTTTCTTCACTTGATTTCAAGTGTCCTTCAGACCTTGTACGTTTAGATTTGGATAGAAGTGTCCGCTCCACGGTGTCAAGTCAAGCCAAGATTATTTGTATAGCAAAGGGGTTTACAGGCAATTTGATTATGGGGCCATGTGATTATGACACCACTCTAGCCCTAGCCCCTCTAAGGATAAGAAACGACTCCCTTAATTAACAAGGAAGAAATGGGGGATCCCTCCTTCAGGGACGTTTCAAGTGCAATGTGTGTCATACGTACCACCGCTGCTGTCTCGTCCGCAGGGGCCATCGGGGCGGCGTGCACCATCGTGGTGCTGCGCAAGATAGGCAAGAGCGTCCACTACTACCTGTCGGTGTGGTACTACGCCGTCATCGGCCTGGCCGAGTGCCTGGTGGTGCTCTCCGCGATGGGGCAGCTGGCCCTGCCGCCATGTGGGCGCGACCGCTGGTCCCTGATGCTGATCGCCGTGCTGGGCATCGCTGGGCAGACCTTCCTCACCAAGGCGCTGCAGATCGAGAAGGCGGGCCCTGTGTCGCTCATGCGCACCGTGGATGTGCTGCTGGCCTTCTTCTTCCAGTTCATCTTCTTCGGCCTCACTCCCACCTGGTGGAGCCTGGGCGGGGCGCTGTGCGTGGTGGCCAGCACCAGCGGCGTGGTGCTGATGAGGTGGTACGACAGCACTCATAGGTGAGCCACGACAGGAAGTTAGCGACGCCCACAATCGGGAGCAGTAAAACCTGGAAGGAAGGGGATTTGGGAATGGCCCCAAGTAACGTGACGTCACACATACACACACACGCACACACACATAACATATGAGGTGATGCAATACCACAGACAACGCTTTTCAACCAAGTATCCCGGTGGTGTGTCTTCATATTTATGGATGATATTAATGGTTTACTTTATGTTCTTATTTTTCAAGTGCCTTGATTCGCTGAAAGGTAAGATCTGTGGTCCAGCTCAGTGAGAATCTCTTTGTATCTTAAATATTTAAAAGTTCAGTATCTTTATTTACCTGCTAAAAAAATCTAGCTGAAGACTGCAAATATAAAGTATAAAGTATATATTCATATTTTTTATCCTTTTCTTTTTTTTCCAGGCTAGATGGTTCTGCGTATGGTTTAAGATGTGCATTTATTTAGCAGTTGCTGTATTCATGAAGTTGATCTCGATGTCGAGATAAGGATAGTGAGTGGAACCCAAATGGGTCCTAAAAAAATTGTTAAGCAAGGCTGAAGATGTTTCTCGTGCCAGTTAGTTGCAGGTACCTCATTGTGAAAGAGAAAGTGAAAGACATTTTTCTTGGAGGCAATGCATCCCATTCAACTCTTAAAGTAAGTAGGTCAAAGTTTACCTCGTCAGGTTGCCAGTTTATGATCGGACGATATGTCCTCTCTGGAAGCCAAGTGAAAACCAAAGAAGATGAAGAGTGTTATTTATTAAATACCCGAATAATTTACCTAGGGCGGAGCAATAATCAAATTTGATCAATTATTGTCTTTGAATGGTATTGTATCGTCATGAAATTAAGATATCGATCATATTGACTCATCGTGATTCCCAGTATAGGCTTAATGAATTACAAGCCCTTAAAATTATCACATGATCAAAATGAGTTTTGAAATGTCAGCAAGAAAACTAGACTGGTAACATATTATATTATCGTGATAAAATAGTTTTCCATATCACCTAGCTCAGTCGCCCAGTCGTAAAATAACAGATTTTGTAAAAGCTGTTTCATACACAAACCTTGAAACCTTTTTGTTTCAATGTATACAGCACCATAATCACAGAGGTTTAGTTATTCAAAATAACAGTGATCTAATCACTTTGGCCGAAGTAGCAAAGTTAAAAAAAAATGTTTGGTGTATAAAATTATATTGACATTCACACTGGAACAATAAGCTCACCTTCATCAAGGTTTTGTACGATAGTCATCATTTTGACATGAAGTCTTGACAAACCTGATCAACACATTGAATTGACAGACAGGCACTATAATCTAAGTTATTTTGTCTTATATTTCCTCAAAGGAAGACATTTTGCTCATACTATTTATTAGATTTTATTCACAGAACATTGGTAGAGTATTAATCCTATACCGTTTTTACATCATTTATGTATAATATTTAATAATATCGAATTATAGAATTGTATTTTCTGGGATCTTTTAAAAAATCAATGTATTGTCTATTTCTCTGGTCAGCTGTGTAATACTTTCAGCATAATTTTTTAACGAGAAAAAAGTTGATTTATAGGCTCAAATACATAGAGTTGTTTTTAAAGAGTAAAAGAAACAGCAGGACAGTACCACTTCTGGTCACACAGGGTATTGTTATTTCTGGCTCAAATCTGTATATTATTTGTGGAAGTGAAAGTAAATGTCCTTAGTAATAAATAGTAATAAATTACATAACATACAATTGCGGGAGGCACCTTGATTATTTAAGGATATTATTGAATTGTATAATTGTTCTCCATTATAGGTGCTTTTTAAATGATAACTTTAGTATGTATTTATTCAAAGTAAATACATTGCCCAGTACGCAATTGTCACATCCATTAATAAGGTAAACAAACATCTAACTATACAAATAGGTATACAAATAGAAGAATATCAATAACAACAATGGGATTTTTACTTTCTGAACCACAAGTGGTTCCTAACGGTCTTCAGGTCCATAACTCCATCTATTGGCCACCGCTGGTGTACCTGCTCGTTGGAACAGTCTTGAGCTGTCAAATGTCATTTTGTGTGGATTTTAACTCTTGGGGTGTCTTAATGTTGAAATGGCAAATCACTGTGATTTTTCTCTTCATTCTTTTTGTCATTTCTTTTGAATGTAATTCAGGAATCAAACTTGAACTCACAAGTGTGTAGCAATGCTTTGCCTGTGGAGTGCTGTACGAGGGTTTCACACACATTCCAAGCCGCCATCTTGGTGCTTTTTCACCCTTTACAATAAGAATAATAACAACTGGTTGTTATTATTGGTTGTTATTCTAGAGTTCTTGGTCATACAGTACTATGTTGGCAGCATTGGAATGTGCTTTTGGAACTTGATTGGAACCCTTGTATCAGCCTACAATGCAGTATGTCAAAATTAAAAAATCTAACAGCAATCTCCTTTTTAATGCTCAATTAATAGCACTTTCTTCGATTGTTATGTTTTTACAACTTCAAGTTATGATTTGGCTTGAAAAATGTCCTACCTGTTCACTATGCAAGTAACCTAACAATGTGTTTCTGAACATTTTGGTTACTCGTATTCGGTTACTTCCTTAGTTGGCTTAAAGTAGCTTTATACCGCCAAATTATACAGCATTTACAGTTGTTTATCACTGTGTTGCTTACTCCAACCATTATTATTCCGTTCCTTTCAAGAATATGCTAGCTGTTAGCACTGTGTTACGGTTTCTTCAAATGTCAGAAGAAACATGGATTGTGTTTAATCTTGCTTGGCATTGATTTTATTAGCAATATTACTTGAAATTCTGAATTAACTGTCACATATTGTATTTATATGCATTGTGTTCTAAAGTAATTACTTCCTTAGCTTGTTTAACTACCAACAAGCCTTACAAATCAATATTTTATCTATTTTTTTGTATTTTTATATCCTTCATTGAATATTTATTTTAGTGTGTCTATATTGTCTTAGATTTTAAAGATATGCTGAGATGTATATATTTATACATGATGATAAGGATATTATTATTACTGTGATTCAGGAATAAAATACACTTAATTTTGTACCTGTATGGTTCTGTGGTCTTAACTTACAGATATATTGAATATAGAATTCACATGACATTGTATAACATTTCTACATGACATATTAATAAAATGTGTCCATGGAGACCCTCCTTGCCTGACTTGAACCAGGGCAGACTTCCAGAGCCGATAACCAACAGCTCTCTCTGTTGCTCCACCAATAAGCCGCCAATGTTCTGGTCAGAGGTTATAATTAACATTACAATTCACATGACAGAGTGTGGTGCGTCTAAGTATTGTTGTTTTCATTGTAGACCTGGTCTTATGTGGACTACATAGATAAAATGACCAAATGTATAAGCTTATAAAGAGTCTTTTTAGGGTCTCGGGCAGATTGCGACAAAGAAATGACAAATCCAAATTGTTATTGTTTTCTACAAATAAACAATGTTTTAAAATCTGAAACATCTACTACATCATAATCCTATCCAGGTTTGAAATCCTTCCTGAGCGCGCATATCAAATTATTCTTGTGCTTTTATTGTGTAAGTGTGCCTAAGTCGTCTTTCCCCTCTACATCCAGTAGGTGGGGGTAGAAGTTAAAGAGTGACACTAGTCGTCAATCTGGACCGAATGTCTCCAGCTCTCTCTCGTTGGACATCCTTGTGTTGGGACCTATGGTTGGGACCAGAGCCATGGCATGTCTCCACAGTGAGGCGTCCGCATGTAGAGGTCTTCAGGGATCTTTCGTGTGCAGACGATGCATGTGTCCCTCCATACAGAGCCTGAATCTGATAACATCATTTCTTTGCACGAGTTGCATTGTTGACTTGTAATCAAGTCAACGTTGTTTCATTACCACCGATCACACATAGAGGAGAGGAAACACGCTGGCACCGAAGTTGTTGTTGCGAGTTATTTGAGACGTTTTCTCTGGGAATACAATTCTTCAGCTCCTGCCACAATTATTGCTCTCTCACTCAATGCTCTTATTGGTTAAAGAAAAAAAGACAGGAGGTCTGACTGAACCACAGAGAAGAGGGAAAAAAGCCCCTTGATGGAGGAGCTGCGTGGAGCCAGGGGTCTAGAGGAGGGGAGTGTTCAGCTCTAGTAGCTCTAGAACAGCGTAGAGCCAGGGGTCTAGAGGAGGGGAGTGTTCAGCTCTAGGACAGCGTAGGTCCAGGGGTCTAGAAGAGGGGAGTGTTCAGCTCTAGTAGCTCTAGAACAGCGTAGAGCCAGGGGTCTAGAGGAGGGGAGTGTTCAGCTCTAGTAGCTCTAGAACAGCGTAGAGCCAGGGGTCTAGTGGAGGGGAGTGTTCAGCTCTAGAACAGCGTAGAGCCAGGGGTCTAGTGGAGGGGAGTGTTCAGCTCTAGTAGCTCTAGAACAGTGTAGAGCCAGGGGTCTAGTGGAGGGGAGTGTTCAGCTCTAGTAGCTCTAGAACAGTGTAGAGCCAGGGGTCTAGTGGAGGGGAGTGTTCAGCTCTAGTAGCTCTAGAACCAGAACAGCGACCCGGGCAGAACCCAGGAGTTCCCGCCACATGATGGCTGCTCTCCTCACGCTATGGATAACGTGCGCAAGCCTTTGGACGTTTATGGGAATAACGGGCGTCTGTGGTAAGTTTATATATTTATTTATTTTTGTTATGTGATTTTATATTTATATTTTTAGTTTTTCATTATTATTGATGTTGCTCTACCACATGTTTTATAACGTGGTAAACGTTTTTGTAAACGTTTCTGTTACACATCCACATCCATGATGTTGATGTTTAAGCTGCTTTAGAAACAGCATATAAAAACGATAGGACTCTTTCACAATGTAAAACATTGTTATTGAGTCATAACATAACTGTGGCCTCTTCAATGTATAATGTAGCCAATGTTTCTCTATGGCTTAATAAAGTCGACATGTTGATCAATTGTGACTGCAACGTGTGTTATTATGTTATTGTTATTAATGTTATCTCTAAATATTACCTCTAATACTACCTCTCATCATCGTGTGCAATATTCTTAATGTTATGTACAACACCTCTCCTACATTACCTTTCAACATTATGTGCAATATTCTTAATATTCTTGTGTAATACGTCCCCTAACATTATTATTATCACAGTATTACACTTCAATTATGCCAAATTGTCTTCGTCATCTGAATATCTTATCTTGCCTATATGTTTATATTTGTATATTTTGACTGTACATTTGTAAATCTGTTAGTTTATTTTTATTATTCTGTTGATTTCTCTATTGTTTTATTGTACTGTATTGCTATGCAACCTGGCACAAGAATTTCCTTCGGGATTAATAAAGTTATTAATATCACCAATATATCCTGCGAATAAAGTTGAATTGAACAGAGTTGAGAAGTCAATGAGCAATCGGGTATTATGTCATCAGAAGTACAGTATATGAAGACACAATTCCAATACTCTGCAACTTGGATGTTATAGGATGTTAATCTCTATTGTGTGTGTGCGTGCATGTGTGTTCTGTTCTGTATGTGTGTGTGTGTGTCCGCCCACCTTGCAGCTATATTATATTATATTATATTATCTTATCTTATCTTATCTGTTATGCAGGCCAATGCACACTCAGTCAGCAGTAATGTTAACAATCAGACGTGGTTTGGTTGCAGCCTCCAACATCTGTACGTCCAGAGGGGCCAGCACATGCAAGCAGTGCCTGGCCGTGCACCCCAGCTGTGGGTGGTGCTTCCAGGAGGTGCGTGCGGAGGGTCGTCCATCACACATCACTTCCTATTAACACAACCACAGGCTTCTCAACTCCCCTCTGGCTGCTGGCGGAGGCTGGTACCTCCCGGGCTGGGGGACAGATATCTATTCAGATTGGAATTTCCTTTCAAGTACTCCTTGACCGTCCATGAGTCATCTCTTGTCCACGTTCCAGTAAAGACACATGAATGGATTATACATTTTTATCATTTTATGAAACATTTCTTAGTTTGCACCAATATGATTCTTTAGATTTTATTTTTAAAGATCTGCAGATCTTACAGAGTACATGTGTTGAAGGAGACGGCAATATATCACTGTGGTACATAACGATAGGAATAGAGCTGTTTTCGAGCATCCATAGTTACGAGGCTAATAGAACGAGTTTCATAATTGCTAAGTTGCCTGCATAAGTAGCTGGGATAAGAGCAGACGTGCGATTCTGAGCACATTCCCAACATCTAAGAACATACAATATGCTAAGCAATGCTAAGTACTATTAATAATGCCAAGACGTACAAACACGCAAGTTAGTGCTAGGGATACACAGAGGAAGGCGGGGGGGGGGGGGTTATGCAGAGTCCAGGTGAACTCTGACTCTATTATTCTGCGAGAGCAACACACAACAAGAGATGCCCTGATTGGTCAGAAAGGAGACAGGAGCGGTCTAAAATCGAAATGGTCTCATTCAGAGGCAGGCACTCAACAATTTCCCTCACTAATAGCTGTGGGGTGGCTGGGCCATTTCTAACAAACCACATTAAAATAATAGCTGTTAAGTCTTACCTACAGCACCGTAAGATTAAAACGTGTGCCTACTAAGACCACTGGTTTAGTGACTACAGCAACCCTCTCTTGATAAACACTTTGTTCTTTTTCTTTGCGATCACCAGGACTTTGGCCTCAGCTCGGCGGGCTCCTCACGGTGCGACCTGAAGGCTAACCTCATAGCGGCCGGCTGTGCTCCTACAGGCCTGGAGTCCCCCTCCAGTAAACTCCAGGTGGTGGAGGACCGGCCCCTGAGCCGCAAGGCGGCGGGGGCCACCAAGGACGTCACGCAGATCCAGCCTCAGAAGGTCCACATCACCCTCAGACCAGGTGGGCTCTCCCCGGCTGAAGCAGCGATGTCTTGAGTGTAGCCCCCGGAGACCATTCAGTTCAGTGATATCATATCAAGTTTAAAGAGTAACTTTAGGGACAGCACCCAAACATGGGTTCATGCAGGTTTTGCTTTGTCACTGCAGGGATGTCTTCATAGTTTGTTTATTTGGGACTGAGCCAATGGGAAACACTAATTGTAGTTGCTTTCACCAGTGTTTCACCAGAGATGGTGTTGTTCCCGCAGTTCTTTGCTGTTATTTAGTTACTCTTTAAATAAACAGACAATATGCTGCAACAATATACTGTACATTACATGGTTTGGTTGGTATATACTGTATATACGAAATGTCATACCAGAATGGAAGTCATTTCGTTCCATTTTCATCGTGTCATGTTCCCTCTCTCCCAGACGACGCCAAGCGTTTCCGGGTGAAAGTTCGCCAGGTGGAGGACTACCCCGTGGATCTCTACTACCTCATGGACCTCTCCTTCTCCATGAACGACGACCTGTTCCACCTGCGTTCACTGGGCAAGCTGCTGGCCGAGGCCATGAACCGCACCACCAGCAACCTGCGCATGGGCTTCGGCGCCTTCGTCGACAAGCCACTCTCGCCCTACATGTACATCTCCCCTGAGGCCGCCGTCAAGAACCCTTGTTCCATGTGAGTGTGGCCGAGTGACGTGTGTCCTCCAGGGCAAACTTTCACTCCCGATGTGGTAGAGCATTCGTCTTCCATAGAGCGTTCATCTTCCATAGAGCGTTCATCTTCCACAGAGTGTTCATCTTCCATAGTGTTCGTCTTCCATAGAGCGTTCATCTTCCATTGAGCGTTCATCTTCCATAGAGTGTTCGTCTTCCATAGAGCGTTCATCTTCCATGTGTTCGTCTTCCATTGGGCATTTGTCTTCCATAGTGTTCGTCTTCCATAGAGCATTCATCTTCCATGGAGCGTTTGTCTTCTGTAGAGTGTTCGTCTTCCATAGAGTGTTTGTCTTCCATAGAGCGTTTGCATTCCACAGAGCATTCGTCTTCCATAGAGCAGTCGTCTTTCACAGCGTTTGCATACCATAGAGCGTTAGTCTTCCATAGCGTGTTCATCTTCCATAGAGCATTACTCTTCCATAGAGCATTCGTCTTCCATAGAGCGTTCGTCTTCCATAGAGCGTTCGTCTTCCATGGAGCGTTCGTCTTCCATTTCCTGGGGTTGCAATAATCATTTGCTTGGCAGTTAGTCTGTTCGTCTTCCAATTCCTGGGGTTGTGGGTTCGAGCCCCTGCTGTGTAGTCGTATGGTGTCAGAGAATTTACTATTTAGTCATTGAGTAGTCAGAGAACAATTTAGTCATGCAGCAGATGTTTTCATCCAAAAAAGCTTACAGTGATACAGTTATTAAGGCGCAGAGGTGAGGAGGTTAAAGCATCTCACATCTCATGCAGCACACCTCAGACATCATGGAACTCTTCTCGCACACAGCACCAATGGCATGTCTCATGCCAGCCTGGAATGAGGTCATGCTTTCACACAGCGCTGTGGACCCTTAAGATCCACAGCTCTCGTTAAACTTGAGCAGACACTGGCCCCAGTGCTAGGTCAGCGACTCTGACTCAGAGGCTGGTAGGCGGGTGAGGAGTTTAAAAATGTTCCCCCGGAGCAGCGCTGCATGCGACCCCACCCCTGAAGCCTCCGTTTGGGTTGTTTTGGCACTGTCTGACATCCACCGTCTAAACTCTACATCTACACTCCCTGCTGAACCACGAGCCATGCCCAGCTCTGTTCATCAGGTGGGGGTGGTAGTTGGAGATAGAGTGCAGAGCCCATGGTAGATTTGGAGTCAGTACAGTTCCTTGAATTGATGATCATGAATAAATACAGTGAGTTTATTGTATTGAGCAGGAAAATAAAACAGAAACGTCTGTTCTGCATTTGCAGGGTTATTAGAGAAAGTTTCACAGTTGATTTGCGTTTGAATGTAGTCGTCAGTTTCAAAAGCCATTTGTTCTAATGGAAGACTCAAGCCGAGATTAGAAATGATTGTGAACTTCTCGTTTTGGCTGTAGGCTTTTGGCGTTCAGTACAGCTGTGTTTCATTTTTTGAGCCATATGATGAGAATAGCATTGAACAAATGTAATTTTAAAGTAAATCATTGCAGCCACTGGCTGTCTTTCACCCTTAGCATCCACATGTTTGAGTTCTACACACATGTAAACTCTATGATGTTATATAATAGAGAAAGAATATCACTTACTTCTTTAGAAAATCAAACAATATGCGCACAAACATAAAGAATATATATTCTCTTTGGTTAGGGCATGTTCACAATGAAAAAAAAAGATGTGTCCACGTTTCCAGAACAATATTGGTCAGTTCGATACGATGGCCTCTTTGTGGTCGATTTTGTGGGTACTTTTTAATTGACATGTCATTTCCTGATAGTCACTCACGAGAAAAACTAACCAGAAAAGTTAGTCAATGACAATGTTGTTCTTGTTTGTTGTCATTCTGGCCATCTGCATGCCTGCTACGTACCCCACCTCTTCTTTGTTGTGATTGGTCAGCTGATAAAAATAAGTCATATGCGCGTTTCTCAAAAAGTGTAACTATTTTCAACGTTTCAAGCACTGCCCAGCGTGACCAAAAGCGTGGCTTTTTGGTCCCAAAAGGTTTCATGTGAAAAGGTGGTGCCTATTGGGTAAAAGATGGACAGTGTGTAACAGGCCCTTACATGTCAATTCATTAGTTATAGTGTGATGACAGTTGGGACCAATTGCTCTCCCACCAATCAGTGAGCTGTGTGTTTTGATTGACAGCATCAACACCACCTGCCTGCCCCAGTTTGGCTTCAAGCACGTGCTGTCGCTGACGGGGGAGGTGTCACGCTTCACCGTGGAGGTGAGGAAGCAGATGGTGTCCAGGAACCGCGACTCGCCGGAGGGAGGCTTCGACGCCATCATTCAGGTCGCCGCCTGCAAGGTGGGCGGACACACACACACACATACAGAACAGAACACACATGCACGCACACACACAATAGAGATTAACATCCTATAACATCCAAGTTGCAGAGTATTGGAATTGTGTCTTCATATACTGTACTTCTGATGACATAATACCTGCTGATTGATTGTGTGTGTGTGTGTGTGTGTGTGTGTGTGTGTGTGTGTGTGTGTATGTGTGTGTGTGTGTGTGTGTGTGTGTGTGTGCGTGTGTGTGTGAACCAGGATCAGATCGGCTGGAGGCCTGGAGCGTCTCACCTGCTGATCTTTGCGTCAGACGCCAAGGCCCACATGGCTCTGGACGGGCGCATGGCGGGCATCGTGCGGCCCAACGACGGACTGTGCCACCTCAACGCCCGCAAATGTATACGCAATGGTCCACCATCCATGGTGAGGAGTTGTGAGTAGGAGCGAGTGTGGTGCCCTGTCTTACTATGTTTTTCTATTATGGTGTATGTAGCTCGTACATGAGTATGCATATATTTGTAGTTTATCTATGTGTGTGTGTTGTGTGTATGCACGTGCGGTGCATTGTGTGTGTGGGTGGTGTGTGTGTTTGTGTGCTATGTGTACTGTGCATGCGTGCATTTTTTTTTGTGTGTGTGTGTGTGTGTGTGTGGTGTGGTGTGTGTGTGTGTGTGGTTTGTGTGGTATGGTACTGTATGCGCACTGCGTTGCCGTTGCGGTGTTCGTATGTTGTGTGATGTGTGTCTTCAGGACTACCCCGTTCTCTGGCTCTGATTCAATTGAGAAAGATGTCTGAGAACAACATTCAACCTGTGTTTGCCGTCACCCAGACGGTTGGGTCCTCCTCCTCTACCAGGTGGAGTGGGCGGGGGACCTGTGGTCAAGTGATGACAAAGCAGAAAAACAAATGAGCAAATCTCAGTAAAATGAATGAATGCAAGAATAAAAATCTACCAATTCAGATTTTTGATTAAATGATTGTATTCATTTAATTGAATTCACAAGATCACATTCACGCTAGAATCCGTCTGGCCAGGCTTCAAGTTATCCACAACCAATCAACGCCCTGCGAGGAACTACTGGCAGCTACGGACGTGGTGATTGACAGATGGTTCATCCAATCACCTGCCAAGCATTTCTTTTAAAAGGGCCAGCCCTTTTCCAAACAGTTTCAAAGGACAACTTCCCAGATGGATGTGTTCTGTGTGACAAACATTTTGCCTCCAAATTTCTTAGAAGTTTCTTAGATTGCAGACAAATTATAGCCCAAGCACATGGTAGAGAGCACAAATATAAATATGTGTAAAAACAGTCACTGAGTAAAGTGTCAACGGATCCACGAGAGAACAAGCTTGGTTTAGCCTACGAGCTAACAGTTTCTAAGCTACAAATGTTCTATGTTCTAAAATCATTTTCCACTCTGCTGCTGTCTTGGCCCGTTTCTCTTTAAGCTACAAAACATGGTTTCTGTAAAAAGAGGATGCATGCGATCACGTGACCGGGAGGAACTGTCAGAATGTGCCTTTTTATTTTTTTTATGGAATCGGGAAAATGTTTGCGAGAGGAGAAATAATCTGGTTGGAGAGAACAGTGGAAACTTTGAGGCTTTCTAACATTGAATTATTCACCAAAGCACCCATGAGTACCCTGTCATTACCCAGGACCCTCAGCCAGCAGCTAGCCACACTGGAGCCTGGCGCGCTCCCCGTGTTCAACAGCTAGCCTCGGGACGTAGCACTTCGCTAATTATGTTTAATGACGTGAATAAGGTGACGCTAAACTGTCTGCTAATATGCTCTCAGTTGATTATCAGCAACACTCTCACTCTCAACCACTCTCTCATATGATTTGTTTCATGAGTAACCGATGATTAAAGTGTCAGGTCATGTCAACTCAATGTACAGAAATACTATCTTTATTTTCCTTATCCTAACCTCTACTCGAGTTTCCAAATGCCTAAACTTAAAAAAACGTCAAATACTCTCGGTTGCTATTACTCATGCTACCAATAGCCTGCTAATAACAGTTAAATAATCAGGGAATACAGAACAATACATAACAATACATAATAATAATAATAATAATAATAATAATAATAATAATGATAATACATAGGAATGTGTCACTCAGCTGTGGATGTGTGTGTTGTCAGAACTACAGCGAGCTGATTCCTGGCGCCACGGTGGGCATGCTGTCCAAAGACTCCAGCAATGTGATCCAGCTCATCCTGCAGGCATACGCAGTGAGTAGCACACACACACACACACACACACACACACACACACACACACACACACACACACACACTCACACACACACACACACACACACACACACTCACAGACCCACATAGGTACTGATAGTGCACGTGAATATACATCATACACATGCACACACACACACACACACTCAAACACTAGGGCTGAACAATGAATCAAAATATTATTGAAATCGCAATATGTGCAATATCCAAATCGCAGATAAAGACGCTTTTATCAAAAGCGACTTACAAGGAGTACATTTGTTGAAGGAGACACTAATATGTTGCTGTGGTACATAAAGAGAAGAATAGAGCAGGTTTCAAGCATTCATAGTTGCAAGGATAATAATTTCAGAATTGCTAGGTTGCCTGCATTCTGAGTGCATTACCAACATCCAAGAACATACAATATGCTGAACAATGCCAAGTACTATTAATAATGCCAAGGCATAAAAACATGCAAGTGAGTGCTAGGGTTATGAGAGGGAAGGCGGGGGGGGGTGGTTATGCAGAGTCCAGGTGAACTCTGAACAGGTGGGTCTTGAGTCTCCAGATGTAGGAAAGCGGGTTTGTTTGGTACAGACCCCAACAAATGTCACATCATAGTTGTCATGCAAAGAGGATCATTCCCACTAAAAGTGAACCATATCACAATTGCAACATCTGTCAAAATAATAATCACTGATTTACTTTTACCCATATTGTTCAGCCCTAACACACAGACACACACACATGATGGTGCTGTCCAGCTCAGTGGGAGGAGCATGGCATTAACACAGGGTTACAGGTTCGATTCTCACTACATGCACTCAGTGTTGTTGGTAAAAGCATCCACTGAATGGCTTTTACTCTACACACCAAACATGGACACGGTATTTTAAGTGTATTTTAAATGCGCAGACATACACATACATACCTACACACATGAACTATTTATTGATCATCTGTTTGTTTTTCGCGGCTTGTTAGCATTATCATGTAGTTAGCGCTGTAGTCATCGCTAGTGTCTTCAGTCTCTTCCTCTCAAGCAACACAAGTGACATGAGCTAAGTGAAGCTAAGGTGATGAACTAGCCTGTCAACTCAAACTCCATACAGATTGGGATTAGGTTCTCTTTGGTCTCAACACACACGCAAAGTCTTATTCACGATCACGCCACATAATGAACTTCTTAGAAGAGGCTACGTCAAACACACAAACATAAATGACCTCTTTCTCTGACTGTTTAGACAACGCAAGATGTTACCCAAATGTTAGAGCAGTGGTTCTCAACTGCTGAAGCCACATGTGTCATTAGTCATCAAGTCACAACATTTTGGGGCTAAAACTATTGGGGCTAAACTCAATGCAATAGTAAGCCATTGAAACAAGATTCCGGATTCAAGATTGAACTTTAATGGTCACATACACATACATGATATGCAGTGAAATGGAAAAAGTGGTGATGCCCAGCGGAATGTGCAACAGAACAAATACAAATAACCAGAGAATCAAATATCCACACTATTTACAGTCAGGAGCAGTTTTTTTGGAATGAGAAATATGAGCAGATAGTCAAATAAACAGCAAGTTTATGTGCATGGGAGGGGCATTGCCCTAGAGAGGTCAGAGTTCACGGTCCTGATGGCCTGTGGAAAGAAACTCCGTTTTAGTCTCTCTGTTTTACCAGTGTGCCTGCTTGCCTGACTGCAGAAGTTGGAACAGGTTGTTGTTGGGGTGGTGAGGATCCCTCGTGATCCTGTAGGCTCTGGTTGGACACCTCCTGGAGTACAGGTCCTGCAGGGTGGGTTGTGTAGTGCAAAGAGTTCAGCTCGCTCAGCCGAACGCATCACCCTCTGCAGAGCCCTCCTGTCCTGAGAGGAGCTGTTGCCGTATCAGGCATTGAAACATTATTGGGCTTCTTTCTAAAATGTAAGGTTTGTCATATGCTCTTGCGACCCACTTATGGGTCACGTCCCACCAGTTAAGAATGACCGTGTTAGTGGATACACTTTGTGACACACTCAGTGGGGGTAAGAGTGTTCACGAAACTCAGAATAATGAATTCAATGTCCATCCATCCATCCATTCTCGTCCACTTATCCGGGGCCGGGTCGCGGTGGCAGCCAGCTAAGCAGGGCCCCCCAGGCTTCCTTCTCCCCAGCCACAGCCTCCTGGGGGATCCCGAAGCATTCCCAGGCCAGATGAGATATATATCCCTCCAGTGGGTTCTGGGTCTGCCCCGGGGTCTCCTCCCAGTTGGACGTGCCTGGAAAACCTTCAAAGGGAGGCGCCCGGGGGGCATCCTAATCAGATGCCCGAACCATCTCAGCTGACTCCTTTCAATGCGTAGGAGCAGCGGCTCTACTCCGAGCTCCCTCCGGATGTATGAGCTCCTCACCCTATCTCTAAGGCTGAGCCCAGCCACCCTGCGGAGGACACTCATTTCGGCCGCTTGTATCCGCGATCTCATTCTTTCAATCTCTACCCAAAGCTTTTGACCATAGGTGAGGGTTGGAACGTAGATGGACCTGTATATCGAGAGCTTCGCCTTCCGGCTCAGCTCCCTCTTCACCACAACGGACCGGTGCAGCGCCCGCATTACTGCAGACGCTGCACCAATCCGTCTGTCCATCTCCCGCTCCATTTTGCCTTCACTCGTGAACAAGACACCGAGATACTTGAACTCCTTCACTTGAGGCAGCAACTCATTCCCCAACCCAGAGGGAACACTCCACCGTTTTCCGGCAGAGAACCATGGCCTCAGACTTGGAGGTGCTGACTCTCATCCCGCTTCACACTCTGCTGCAAACCGCCCCTGTGCATGCTGGAGGTCACGGTCTGATGTAGCCAACAGAACCACATAATCTGCAATGAGCAGAGATGCAATTCTGAGGTCCCCAAACCGGACACTCTCCTCACCTCGGCTGCGCCTTGAGATTCTGTCCATGAAGATCACTCTCTCTGTGACGAGAGGGTCGCCTCCATGCGACTGCAAGTTACTGGGGGGAAGGCTCTGACTGTTGTGTGTGCCTACGCACCAAACAGCAGCTCAGAGTATCCGGCCTTCTTGGAGTCCTTGGGTGGCATCCTGGAAAGGGTTCCATCCGGGGACTCCATAGTTCTACTGGGGGACTTCAACGCACACGTGGGCAATGATGGAGAAAGCTGGAGGGGAGTGATTGGGATGAACGGACTGCCCGAACGTCTGGTGGAAGCCCCTGTCCGTAAGATCTTTAACTCCCACTCCGGAAGAACTTCTCGTGCATCCCGGGGGAGGTTGGGGACATGGAACTCCTCCCACACCCAGGTGTGGGAGGAGTTCGGGGAGGCCATGGAGAAGGACTTTCGGTTGGCCTCAAGGAAGTTCTGGCAAACTGTCCTCCCCGACTGAGAACTGCTGACCCAGACTGAGGATATTGTCGGGCGGTGGAAAGAACACTTTGAGGAACTCCTGAACCCGACCAGTACGTCCTCTGTGGAAGAGGCAGAGTCTGAAGACTCGGGGGAAGCCTCACCCATATCCTTGGTAGAGGTCACTGAAGTAGTCAAAAAGCTCTTCAGTGGCAAGGCGCCAGGTGTGGATGAGATTCGCCCTGAGATGCTGAAGGCTCTGGACATTGTCGGGCTGTCGTGGCTGACACGCCTAGTCAATGTAGCGTGGAGGTCGGGGACAGTACCTGTGGAATGGCAGACCGGGGTGGTGGTCCCCATTTTCAAAAAAGGGGACCGGAGGGTGTGCTCCAATTATCGGGGTATCACACTGCTCAGCCTCCCCGGGAAAGTTTATTCCAGGGTGCTGGAAAGGAGGCTCCGGCCGATTGTCGAACCTCAGCTTCAGGAGGAACAATGCAGATTCCGTCCTGGCCGTGGAACAGTGGACCAGCTCTTTACCCTCGCAGGGTTGTTGGGGGGAGCATGGGAGTTTGTACGTGCCATTCGATCCTTGTACGAACAAAGTGCGAGCTGCGTCCGTATTCTCGGCACAAAGTCAAGCACGTTCTCAGTGGGTGTTGGACTCCGCCAAGGTTGTCCCTTGTCACCGATTCTGTTCGTGATCTTCATGGACAGAATCAGAGGCACACACACACACACACACACACACACACACACACACACACACACACACACACACACACACACACACACACAGAGACAGTCATTAAACACACAATAGAAGACTCTGACCACAGGCCAGTCTATCTGTGTCTTTCCGGGAACTGGGATGCTTTTGTCACCATGCCATGTGGAGGCATTCCCCTGTGCGATTATCCACAATAGTTCCAAACTACAATTGTCTCCGTCGTTGTTAACATCCTTTCACTGCTTCCACTGCATCTTGTTTTGATTTGTTTTTAAGCTCCGCCCGACCCAAAACAAGTGGAGGGCCGGGGCCGGGTCGACGACGGAGCGAGGGTGCTCTAAATCAGGATCTCCTCCAAGCTCACGGCTCGACAGGATTACTGAGAGACATAATGAAAACATGGTGGATAACAAGGCCTCCGAGGTCCCCGCAGACACGCCTGCAAACCACCAGCTAAACAACGAGACGAGCCGACCGCTCATGACGTAAAGACTCCTTGACTCCTTGAGAACTTGACGTTTTTCATGAACATTAAATAGTAATAATCATCTCATCATCGAAAAGCACGGTCACACGTGTCTCAGGATTAGCAGTAAGGGGTGCAGGATCAGTCTCCGGTCTGAAACGGTTGTGGGTTTGATTGCCCAATGTTTCCCGTGGTCTGCCTGCCCGTAGTTAGGCATCCTTGAGCAAGATGCCCATGTGACCACCACCTCACCCTTAATGACGTTTTAAAACTAAACAAGTCACTTTTGATTAAAGGGTCTGCAGACTGGAGTAGTAAATATGACTTCTCTTTCAACCCCCCCCCCCCACACCCAACCAGCCCAGTCATGACTTCACTTTCTGTACTTATCTCATCTAGTGTTGTTGCAGTGGTCCCACGAGGCTGCGTATTATGATGGAAATAGCTCAGTGCTTACTCTCGGGCTAGCAGGGGTGTCAGAGCTAAAGATAAACCCATGTTTGGGCAAAAATGTCCAACAACAGAGCTCTCTTAAAACGTGCGCTGCGCTGCATACCGAACTGCGTGTATGTGTGTGTAGGTGTGTGTGTGTGTGTGTGTGTGTGTGTGTGTGTGTGTGTGTGTGTGTGTGTGTGTGTGTGTGTGTGTTTCACGATTGTTGAAGCAGCATCTTGGATTTCAAAGTCGGGGTTGTGAGATTCTTCCGCACTTTAGGGAAGTGTTCTCCAGTCGGTTCTAGTGTGGGCATCGACCTCTCATGACCTCTGGAATGATTTTCTAAAAAAGGAACGGAATGTGAGTGTGTGTGCAATTCCAATGTTGAAATCTTTCCTGCTTTGGCCCCCTCAAATGCTCTCAAGCGACGTCGCGTCATCATTTCCCATTACTCCTCGGGCTGTTTTCTATTTGTCTTTCATTTCTCTTGCTCTCCCTTTCCAGACAAGACCACTCTAGCCAACAATACATTACTGCTCCCCGCTCCCCGTAAAGTCTCCATATATGGACGTCTCCCCCAGATGTTCCTGTTGTAGCTGCCCCAATTTTTGGCCGTGTAACTTGCCTATAGATGCGTTGCCAAGCGTACCGCTACCTTGACCAAACACACATGGAGCTCTCAACTCCCCAGCCGGGCCCCCTTGCTAACAAGTGACCTGGAACGATCCAGAACCCAATAGGATAAGAGTAGGTACAGATGTGCTGCTCTCATGTTTTCTTGTGTGTGTGTCCATTTACTCCATCTCCTCTAACTTATCACCCTCTCCATCTCCTCCATCTGTATCTCCTCCATCTTTATCTACTCCATCTCCTCCACCCTCTCCATCTCCCCCACCCTCCCCATCTCCTCCACCCTCCCCATCTCCTCCACCCTCCCCATCTCCTCCACACTCTCCATCTCCCCCACCCTCTCCATCTCCCCCACCCTCCCCATCTCCTCCACCCTCTCCATCTGCCCCACCCTCCCCATCTCCTCCGCTCTCTCATTTCCTCCCCATCTCCTCCACCCTCTCCATCTCCCCCACCCCCCCATCTCCTCCGACCTCTCCATCTCCTCCACCCTCTCCATCTCCTCCACCCTGGCCAGGTGTCCTTCAGCGTGGAGGCGCGGGCGCGCGGCTGCCCCAAGCAGAAGAAGAAGACGTTTGTGGTGAAGCCTGTGGGCTTCAAGGACTCGCTGTCCATCACCGTCACCTTCGAGTGCGACTGCCGCTGCCAGGCCAAGGCGCAGCCGGACAGCGACAAGTGTCACCACGGCAACGGCACCTACGAGTGCGGCATGTGCATGTGCCACCCGGGGCGGCTGGGCCCGCGCTGCGAGTGCGCCGAGGGCGACTTCAGCCCCCTGCAGCAGGACCGCTGCAGCGCCGGGGCGGGCGGCGAGGGGGGCAGCGTGTGCAGTGGCCGGGGGGACTGCGTGTGCGGCCAGTGCGTGTGCCACGCCAGCGACTTCGGCAAGGTGTGGGGCAAGCTGTGCGAGTGCGACGACTTCAACTGCCTGCGCTACAAGGGCAAGCTGTGCTCAGGTAGGACGCCAGCACTCACATAGTCCCTGCTGGCAGTGGAAATGGTTGGGGGGTCACTCTGAAAAGAGGGACCTCACGTTTTGTGCCGTGGATTGGTGATGGATAAGATTTGAGGAAGGTGATAGTAAGGATTAGTTATAAGAGCTATTATTTGTGTCATTTGTTATACAAATGCTTACAGCCAACCTGTCAGTTTGTTTAGTGAGTGAGATGGCGCTGTGGAGAACATCTGTTGCTCTCGCACGCGCTCGCACTTGTGCCTCGCCTCTGTAATGAGACACACAAGTTAGGCATAAGTTTAGCTCCCCACACGCCCCAAGCCATTTCTGACCCAATCAGAAAGCCTCTTTTTCCCTTGCTTTGGAGAATTGCATGCTTGCCTGTCAATCACCGACAACGCTAGCGCCTCTTTGCCCAACACTTCTTTTGCAACGCTGTGTTTTTTTTCTGTTGTTTAGCCTCAACTTTAACTTGACCTCTAAAATGTATGTTATGACCTGAGTGAACCTGAGTCATTGGTGTGTGTGTGAGACTGCCTGCTTTGAATGTGTGTGTGTGTGTGGTGGTGTGTGTGTGTGTGTGTATGTGTGTGTGTGAGAGAGAGAGAGAGAGAGAGAGAGAGAGAGAGAGAGAGAGAGGAGAGAGACGAGAGAGAAGAGGTGATTGTGCATCCCCACAAGTACTTTTGTAATTAGAAGTGTGTGTGTCTGTGTGTGTGTGTGTGTGTGTGTGTGTATGTGTCTGTATGTGTGTGTGTGTGAGAGAGAGAGAGAGAGAGAAGAGAGAGAGAGAGAGAGAGTGATTGTGCATCCCCACAAGTACTGTTGTAATTAGAAGTGTGTGTACATGCGTGTACGTGTGTGTACGTGTGTGTGTGTGTGTGTGTACATGTGTGTACGTGTGAGAGAAAGAGAGAGTGATCTCCACAAATCCTGTAGTAATTAGACGCGTGTGGTTCTGTGGTCCTGGTCTGTTTATGACTTGTCTCCTCACCGGTTAGTGTCTGAAGGTTTCCCTGACTCCTTCTATTGTTCATCTATTTTATGATGGTATGGAATGATTGGTCCTGCAATGTCACAGCCTTGTTGACTCACACACGCACGCGTACACACACACACACACACACACACACACACACACACACACACACACACACACACACACACACACACATTCATGCACACCCATACAAGTAAGTGGACACACACACACACACTTGCAGACCACAGGCATGTTTGCATGTTTTATAAACTGTTCCTCACACACACACACACACACACACACACACACACACACACACACACACACACACACACACACACACACACACACACACACACACACACACACAGAGACACAGACACAGACACTTAGTACTGACATAACCTGCCCTTTACATGTGAACTCACAAGAATGTTGGCAATCACACACACACACACCTACACACACCACACACGCAGTTCGGTATGCAGCGCAGCGCACGTTTTAAGAGAGCTCTGTTGTTGGACATTTTTGCCCAAACATGGGTTTATCTTTAGCTCTGACACCCCTGCTAGCCCGAGAGTAAGCACTGAGCTATTTCCATCATAATACGCAGCCTCGTGGGACCACTGCAACAACACTAGATGAGATAAGTACAGAAAGTGAAGTCATGACTGGGCTGGTTGGGTGTGGGGGGGGGGGGGGGGGTTGAAAGAGAAGTCATATTTACTACTCCAGTCTGCAGTTAGCAGACCCTTTAATCAAAGTGACTTGTTTAGTTTTAAAACGTCATTAAGGGTGAGGTGGTGGTCACATGGGCATCTTGCTCAAGGATGCCTAACTACGGGCAGGCAGACCACGGGAAACATTGGGCAATCAAACCCACAACCGTTTTCAGACCGGAGACTGATTCCTGCACCCCTTACTGCTAATCCTGAGACATGTGTGACCGTGCTTTTCGATGATGAGATGATTATTACTATTTAATGTTCATGAAAAACGTCAAGTTCTCAAGGAGTCTTTACGTCATGAGCGGTCGGCTCGTCTCGTTGTTTAGCTGGTGGTTTGCAGGCGTGTCTGCGGGGACCTCGGAGGCCTTGTTATCCACCATGTTTTCATTATGTCTCTCAGTAATCCTGTCGAGCCGTGAGCTTGGAGGAGATCCTGATTTAGAGCACCCTCGCTCCGTCGTCGACCCGGCCCCGGCCCTCCACTTGTTTTGGGTCGGGCGGAGCTTAAAAACAAATCAAAACAAGATGCAGTGGAAGCAGTGAAAGGATGTTAACAACGACGGAGACAATTGTAGTTTGGAACTATTGTGGATAATCGCACAGGGGAATGCCTCCACATGGCATGGTGACAAAAGCATCCCAGTTCCCGGAAAGACACAGATAGACTGGCCTGTGGTCAGAGTCTTCTATTGTGTGTTTAATGACTGTCTGTGTGTGTGTGTGTGTGTGTGTGTGTGTGTGTGTGTGTGTGTGTGTGTGTGTGTGTGTGTGTGTGTGTGTGTGTGTGTGTGTGTGTGTGTGGTGTGTATGGGCATGTGTGTGTGCATCATTGTTTGTGTGTATGTGTGTGTGTGTGTGTGTGTATGTGTGTGTGGGTGTGTGTGTGTGTGTGCATGTGCATGTGTGTGTGTGCGTGTGTGCATGTGTGTGTGTATGTGTGTGTGTGTGGGCATGTACTTGTGCCAGGGTGTGTATCATTGTGTGTATAATTGTGTGTGTGTGTGTGTGTGTGTGTGTGTGTGTGTGTGTGTGTGTGTGTGTGTGTGTTGTGTGTGTGTGTGTGTGTGTGTGTGTGTAAATGGCAATGTACATGTGTGTCATCGTCTGTGTGTGTGTGTGTGTGTGTTACAGCCAGTGAACTAATGTAAAGCTTGGTTTGCCTGGCACAGCACACACCCACACAGGAATATTACACACACACACACACACCACGCGCGCGCGCGCACGCACACGGACGCACACACATAGACAATGACACACACACACGCCCATATACACACACACACACACAGATGCACGTATGCGGACACACACACACACACACACACACACTGTGTCGTGTCATTGTGGGTAACTCTTCCCATATGAGGGCAGCGAGGTGCTGAGGTGAAGACGGGTGCTGCTAGCGTGGGCGCAGACATTCTCTACACGCTACCCAAGAAACACTAACAACACTGAAAACACCTCACACACACACACGTACACACACACACACACACACACGCACACACAGTTCCAGACCGCCACGTACCTTCTCTGCCTGAACTAGTATGGTATAAAACTTCAGAGAAGCAGGCAGTCTCACACACACACCAATGACTCAGGTTCACTCAGGTCATAACATACATTTTAGAGGTCAAGTTAAAGTTGAGGCTAAACAACAGAAAAAAAACACAGCGTTGCAAAAGAAGTGTTGCATTATACGCACCCGTGATTGACAGGCAAGATGAATTCTCCAAAGCAAGGGAAAAGAGGCTCTGATTGGTCAGAAATGGGGTGGGAGCTAACTTATGCTAACTTGTGTGTCTCATACAGAGGCAGGCACAATCACCTCAAAACGGATGTTCTCACAGCGCATCTCACTCACTAACAACTGACAGGTGGCTGTGGCATTTATAACAAATGACAAATAATAGCTCTTATAACTAATCTACTATCACCTTATCCTCAATCTTATCCATCACCAATCCACGGCACAAACGAGTCCCTCTTTTCAGAGTGACCCCCCAACCATTTCCACTGCCAGCAGGGACTATGTGAGTGCTGGCGTCCTACCTGAGCACAGCTTGCCCTTGTAGCGCAGGCAGTTGAAGTCGTCGCACTCGCACAGCTTGCCCCACACCTTGCCGAAGTCGCTGGCGTGGCACACGCACTGGCCGCACACGCAGTCCCCCCGGCCACTGCACACGCTGCCCCCCTCGCCGCCCGCCCCGGCGCTGCAGCGGTCCTGCTGCAGGGGGCTGAAGTCGCCCTCGGCGCACTCGCAGCGCGGGCCCAGCCGCCCCGGGTGGCACATGCACATGCCGCACTCGTAGGTGCCGTTGCCGTGGTGACACTTGTCGCTGTCCGGCTGCGCCTTGGCCTGGCAGCGGCAGTCGCACTCGAAGGTGACGGTGATGGACAGCGAGTCCTTGAAGCCCACAGGCTTCACCACAAACGTCTTCTTCTTCTGCTTGGGGCAGCCCGCGCGCCCGCGCCTCCACGCTGAAGGACACCTGGCCAGGGTGGAGGAGATGGAGAGGGTGGAGGAGATGGAGAGGTCGGAGGAGATGGGGGGGTGGGGGAGATGGAGAGGGTGGAGGAGATGGGGAGGAAATGAGAGAGCGGAGGAGATGGGGAGGGTGGGGCAGATGGAGAGGGTGGAGGAGATGGGGAGGGTGGGGGAGATGGAGAGGGTGGGGCAGATGGAGAGTGTGGAGGAGATGGGGAGGGTGGAGGAGATGGGGAGGGTGGGGGAGATGGAGAGGGTGGAGGAGATGGAGTAGATAAAGATGGAGGAGATACAGATGGAGGAGATGGAGAGGGTGATAAGTTAGAGGAGATGGAGTAAATGGACACACACACAAGAAAACATGAGAGCAGCACATCTGTACCTACTCTTATCCTATTGGGTTCTGGATCGTTCCAGGTCACTTGTTAGCAAGGGGGCCCGGCTGGGGAGTTGAGAGCTCCATGTGTGTTTGGTCAAGGTAGCGGTACGCTTGGCAACGCATCTATAGGCAAGTTACACGGCCAAAAATTGGGGCAGCTACAACAGGAACATCTGGGGGAGACGTCCATATATGGAGACTTTACGGGGAGCGGGGAGCAGTAATGTATTGTTGGCTAGAGTGGTCTTGTCTGGAAAGGGAGAGCAAGAGAAATGAAAGACAAATAGAAAACAGCCCGAGGAGTAATGGGAAATGATGACGCGACGTCGCTTGAGAGCATTTGAGGGGGCCAAAGCAGGAAAGATTTCAACATTGGAATTGCACACACACTCACATTCCGTTCCTTTTTTATAAAATCATTCCAGAGGTCATGAGAGGTCGATGCCCACACTAGAAACCGACTGGAAACACTTCCCTAAAGTGCGGGAAGAATCTCACACCCGACTTGAAATCCAAGATGCTGCTCAACAATCGTGAAAGCTGTAGTCAACTGTAATACCACAGTGATATATTGCTGCTCTCCTTCAACAATGTACTCTTGTAATCGCTTTGATAAAACGTCTGCCAAATGCCCTAAATGTAAATGTAAATGTAATCTGTCTATTTGTGTCTCATTAAATCAGTCGTACACACAGTCCTGTGCGACTTCTGTCTGTGGACATGTTGCTACAGTGTTTGTATGCACAAAATGCCGTGTAATACGTTGTTATCAACTGGTATTGTTAACAATGGCTAATCTGGCTAGAGCAAACCCAAGCATAACAAAAGTTTTACTGGAAGCGTCTGTCTTGGTTTTGCGACTTGTAACTGAAACGTGGTCAACTCGGTGTCATTCCCAGCTCCGACATCCGAGGTAAATGGAACGCAGTGACATGACATGATGACGCCTTATAGAGACCGAGGAAAAGGAAGGTCTAACAAAGCAAGGAATTACTTGATAAAGTATATAAAGACTTTTTTATGAAGACATTATGACTTTAGTATCATAAAGTCATGGAAGGTTAGGGACAGATGGGTTGGGTGTGGAGGCGGTGCTTCGATGATAATGCAAAACAGAGATCCCAATGTGATGTAATG
>PIJE02000664.1:186346-218954 GCA_002895965.2 Coryphaenoides rupestris | reverse complement strand
CTCACCGGCTCGACCAGGATTACTGAGGGACATAATGAAAAATGGTGTGATAACAAGGCCTCGAGGTCCCCGCAGACACGCTGCAAACCACCAGCTAAACAACGAGACGAGCCGACCGCTCATGACGTAAAACTCCTTGACTCCTTGAGAACTTGACTTTTTCATGAACATTAAATTAGTAATAATCATCTCATCATCGAAAAGCACGGTCACACGTGTCTCAGGATTAGCAGTAAGGGGTGCAGGATCAGTCTCCGGTCTGAAACGGTTGTGGGTTTTGATTGCCCAATGTTTCCCGTGGTCTGCCTGCCCGTAGTTAGGCATCCTTGAGCAAGATGCCCATGTGACCACCACCTCACCCTTAATGACGTTTTAAAACTAAACAAGTCACTTTTGATTAAAGGGTCTGCAGACTGGATAGTTAAATATGACTTCTCTTTCAACCCCCCCCCCCCACACCCAACCAGCCCAGTCATGACTTCACTTTCTGTACTTATCTCATCTAGTGTTGTTGCAGTGGTCCCACGAGGCTGCGTATTATGATGGAAATAGTCAGTGCTTACTCTCGGGCTAGCAGGGGTGTCAGAGCTAAAGATAAACCCATGTTTGGGCAAAAATGTCCAACAACAGAGCTCTCTTAAAACGTGGCTGCGCTGCATACCGAACTGCGTGTATGTGTGTGTGTGTGTGTGTGTGTGTGTGTGTGTGTGTGTGTGGTGTGTGTGTGTGTGATTGCCAACATTCTTGTGAGTTCACATGTAAAGGGCAGGTTATGTCAGTACTAAGTGTCTGTGTCTGTGTCTCTGTGTGTGTGTGTGTGTGTGTGTGTGTGTGTGTGTGTGTGTGTGGTGTGTGTGTGTGAGGAACAGTTTATAAAACATGCAAACATGCCTGTGGTCTGCAAGTGTGTGTGTGTGTGTCCACTTACTTGTATGGGTGTGCATGAATGTGTGTGTGTGTGTGTGTGGTTGTGTGGTGTGTGTGTGTGTGTGTGTGTGTGTGTGTGTGTGTGTACGCGTGCGTGTGTGAGTCAACAAGGCTGTGACATTGCAGGACCAATCATTCCATACCATCATAAAATAGATGAACAATAGAAGGAGTCAGGGAAACCTTCAGACACTAACCGGTGAGGAGACAAGTCATAAACAGACCAGGACCACAGAACCACACGCGTCTAATTACTACAGGATTTGTGGAGATCACTCTCTCTTTCTCTCACACGTACACACATGTACACACACACACACACACACACGTACACACACGTACACGCATGTACACACACTTCTAATTACAACAGTACTTGTGGGGATGCACAATCACTCTCTCTCTCTCTCTCTCTTCTCTCTCTCTCTCTCTCACACACACACACATACAGACACATACACACACACACACAACACACGCACAGACACACACACTTCTAATTACAAAAGTACTTGTGGGGATGCACAATCACTCTCTCTCTCTCTCTCTCTCTCTCTCTCTCTCTCTCTCTCTCTCTCTCTCTCTCTCTCTCACACACACACATACACACACACACACACACACACACACACACTTCTAATTACAAAAGTACTTGTGGGGATGCACAATCACTCTCTCTCTCTCTCTCTCTCTCTCTCTCTCTCTCTCTCTCTCTCTCTCTCTCACACACACACATACACACACACACACACACACACACACACACACTTCTAATTACAAAAGTACTTGTGGGGATGCACAATCACTCTCTCTCTCTCTCTCTCTCTCTCTCTCTTACACACACACATACACACACACACACAGAGACACACTTCTAATTACAGCAGTACTCAGAATCACTCACACGTACGTGCGCGCACACACACACACACACACACACACACACACACACACATGCATCACTCGTGGACACACACGCACTGAATCACACAGATCTCACTATTCGGCCCCCCCACCCTCTCCTCTGATCTCCCTCCTCTCCCAGATGTGAAGGGGGGGGGGGGCTGGTGGCGTAACTCATAGCCCTCAGCTCTGTTCTGTCTCAGAGGGCAGCACAGCCCCCACCCCCCCCCCCCCCTCCCCACCCCCCCTCCGGTTCTGTTTCTGCTCCTCCTCTAGACAGATGAGGGCTGTTCGGCGATGCTTGTTGTAAAGTCTTAATCTCAACGCGTGTCGTGCCAGAGAGGTCTAGCCTATGTTGTTGTTGTTGTTGTTGTTGTTGTTGTTAAAATCGTAGCATGGCTGAGTGCTCTGGGGATACGGTTGGAGGGGAGGGGGTATGTTACTGCTACTGTGAATGTGGATGATCCATTTGTGACTGTCATGTAGCTGTAGTTATAGGTAGTGGAGTGTGAGTGTGATTAGCCATTACAACTTTTCAAACTTCGTTTCAAAGTTGTCATGTGATTAAAATAGTCATTGTGACGAAGTGACATCACGGGTGGGAGTGTCCACCTAGATGTATGCTACTCGATCAGTTTACCAGTTGGTACAGTCCACTGGGGGGGACTTGGTAGACTGACGTAGTCGGCATACATCTATAGGTACACGCTCACACCTGGTGGTTTGATAGGGCCCCTTTAAAGGTATCTCGTTTTTGTGTGCATTAAAGGGGAAGTGTCACACTCTTTTTCTCTTTCTCTTTCTATCTCTCTCTCTCTCTCTCTCTTTCATCCGTTCTCTCTCTCTTTTTCATCTGCTCTGTCTCTTTATCTCTCCTCTTTATCCCTCGTCTCATCTGCCCTCTCTCCCTCTTCCTCCTCACCTCCTCCTTCCCCTCTCTCTGCCTCCTCCTCTCCTCTCTCCCCCATCTCTTCTCCTCTCTCCCTTCTCTCCCCCCTCCCCCATCCTCCTTGCTCCCTCCTCCCCTCTTTCGCCCCGTCCCCCTTATCTCCCTCCTCCCCCATCTATGCTCTCCGCCATCTCTCCTCGTCTCTCTCTCTCTCCTCTCTCCCCCCCACCCCTCCCCCAGGCCACGGGACGTGTGACTGTGGCTTCTGCCAGTGTGCCCCCGACTGGCAAGGGGAGAACTGCAACTGCTCCAGGAGGACGGACCCCTGCATGTCCAGCCTGGGCCTGCTGTGCAGCGGCCGGGGCCAGTGTGTGTGCGGGGCCTGCGAGTGCACCCAGCCCGGCGCCTACGGGGCCACCTGCGACAAGTGTCCCACCTGCCCTGACGCCTGCACCATGAAGAAGTAACCTAAAACACACACACAACACACTCGCGCGCACACACACACACACACACACACACACACACACACACACACACACACACACACACACAGAGACACACTTCTAATTACAGCAGTACTCAGAATCACTCACACGTACGTGCGCGCACACACACACACACACACACCACAACACACACACACACACACATGCATCACTCGTGGACACACACGCACTGAATCACACAGATCTCACTATTCGGCCCCCCCACCCTCTCCTCTGATCTCCCTCCATGTGGATTAAGTGATCAACACATGATGTTTGCCAGTGGAGTTGAGCATTGAAGCTCAGCCTAGCACTGCCGCTACCTCGGGTGTAGCTGACAGCTCGGATTCTCCAATGCTACGCTCAAAGACTATTTCAACTTTGACCCCGGTTGCATCTGAACTCTCAAAAGCCAATCAGATGACTGCTTTGTTTGACGCCCGACAGTTTTCATCCATTCTAAACCTAAACCCGTGTTTTCTTAGTAAAAAGCATTTAGCTACTTTCCAAACGGCCATGCTTTCTAATGTATTGTAGTGCGCTAATGTAGGCCATTGTTGCTAACCCGTTCCTGTGGAGTACCGTACCCCTGAAAGTGTTATTCACCTGGTGGCCATCTTGGTTCTAAACACTGGCCGGGTGGGCAGAACTCTGAATCCGGCTTTGAGATCTACTTCATTTTGAATATACTTGTTTGTGTTGTGTTTCAGGGAGTGTGTGGAGTGTAAACACTTCAAGAGAGGGAAGCTGTTTGAGGACGACACCTGCGGTCGAATCTGCAGGGATGAGATTGAGCTGGTGGATGACCTGGGTGAGTCCTGGGGGCCGCCGGACACCGGGGGGGGGCGATTCCCAGGAGGCCTTGGCGATCTTGAACTGTTCTCTCTGCAGAAATAAAGAAAGGCTCTGTAACGTTCGTGTGCCCGTTCAAAGCATGCCCCTGCCAGTTTCAAACGGGCCGATTGCTTGCCCTCCGGTATTGCTGCTGTTTGCAGCTTTCTCCAAAACCGCTTATTCAAACAACTTGACACTCGACACTGCACTTCCTCGGATCCTCCGCAATACACCCGCCAAGTGTGTAAGATGAACGGTGGTCCAGAAAATCAAAGGAAAAACATACATACATACATACATGCATAGATAAGGGGACTCCTCTCATGATGTTAAATTAATGCTGTGATAGTTGGGTGAACATCAAAAAATATCTACTGCAGATAAACCATCCAGTTAAAAATAGCTTCAACTCATCCAACTGTTTTATTATTACTCGTTACTTGTTACTGGTTGTATGTGTGCTTGTTTTGCGCTGAGTAACACAAGACGAGCACACGAACCTGGGCCGCTTTCGATGTCCTATTCTAAGTACCGTACACCCAACACCATAACAAACAATGCGATTCCGTTTGTTTCTGGGTCACCCTACTAATAAGATGTGAAATTCAAGCCCGGTGTGCTCTGAGGGCTGGAACCGAGCGTTGATAGTAAAATGGCGGCCAGGTATGAGGGTCATTCTTCTCCTCTCCTCCCTCCCTCCCTCCCTCCCTCCAGTGCTCCACGACACCAACGCTGTCAACTGTACCTACAAGGATGAGAATGACTGTGTGGAGCGCTTCCAGTACTACGAGGACGCCAGCGGGAAGTCCATCCTGTTTGTCGTCAAAGAACCCGGTAAGCAAAGACTGCATTATGTAATTGTATTTATTTAGATTGTTATTTACTTATTTATTTATTTATTTATTTACACCTGTTAGCTGTCCATCGTGTCCGATGATGATGCTTGCTCTGGGGGGGGGGTGGGTGGATTCAGCGCCATTGACTCTGGTGCCACTTCTTGTGGCTGTGGAGGCCGAGGCGTGAGCCACACACTCATCCACTGGTGGGACAAGGGAGCCCAGATGTTGGAGTAATGCCGGCAGCCCTCTGGTGGTGACGTTGGGCACGTCTTTCGGTCCTCCTCCGTTGGATGGTGTGATGTATTTGTTCGGTCACCCAGGCTGGCACAGCTGACCTGCCAGGCCGATCTACCGAGAGCCAGAGGTTCAAGATGGATGGGCTTTATGTTGCGTTGCTTCAGGAGGTCTTTGGTGTAGTCCTTATAGTGCCTCTTTTGCCCGCCAGTAGCCCGCTTTGCAGCGCTGAGTTGCCCATAGAAGGCTTGGTGGGGTAAGCGGTGGACAGGCATGCCAATAGTATGCCCTACCCAACAAAGATGTTTTTGAGCCACTGCTGCTTCCATGCAGATGGAGTTTGCTATAGAAAGAATCTCAGTGTGGAGGATTCCCACATCCTTGCCACCTCCTTGACCTGTACCCGCTGCCATTCCATATCGCCACAGGGCTTTGTGGAGGTGGGTGACTCCCACCATCTTCACTCCACCAGACAGACTTCCAGTGGCATGAGAACCCTCATGACGACCTTACATACACACAGAATGTATACGTACACATACACTGAACACACACACCCCCATGATGTAGTCCTAGCAGTGCCGAGGATCACCGGTGGCCTGTGGCGATAGAGAGAGAGAGTGTGTCGCGGTCTTCCTGGAGGTGGGGGGGATCTGTGTATGTGTGTGTGTGTGTGTGTGTGTGTGTTTAACGGGCGTGTGTGTTTGATTAAGACACGGCTGGGCAGCGGGGGGTCCAGCGGCAGGGCTGCCTTGAAGACGTGGCGCCCCGCCGAGTTAAAGGAGGTCATTAACGCTGCACCCCCCCTCCCGAGGCAGGAAGTAACTCGCTGACGTTTCACAAAACGCTGAGAGGGAGAGAGAGAGGGAGGTGGGAAGAGGATGACAGAGAGAGACGGAGAGAGAGAGACAGAGAGAGAGAGAGAGGAGAGAGAGAGAGAGAGAGAGAGAGAGAGACAGTTTCGTTTTGGTTTTCATTTACCACTTGCTTTGGAAATGTAAACGCATGTTTCCCATGCCAATAAAGCATTTGAATTTGAATTGAAAAAACTGGAATTGGATTGAGAAAGAGAGACATGGAGAGACAGAGACAGAGGGGAGGAATGAGGGAAGTGAATGTGCCAACATGAGGGAGATGGGGGGGGGGGTGAAGAGGGGAGAGAGGATGACAGGGAGGGAGGGGGAAAATGACAACGAGGGAGTGAGACCAGAGAGAGAGAGAAAGAGAGAGAGACGGAGAGAGAGAGAGAGAGAGAGAGAGAGAGAGAGAGAGAGGATGAGAAGACAGAGATGGAAAAGGTGGAGACAGGAAGGAGAGCAGAGGAGGTTCAAAGTTGAAGAGAAGAAACGTCAGACGATCGCCACCACTTGTCAACACCGGCTGACACAAATAGTCATAAAATCCTCTGCTTCCTGTTGCCGCGGTTCGCGCTCGGACATTTCCCTTCGCGTGCCTCTCCTGTTACTGCTCCTCCACGACAAAAAACCACACACACACACACACACACACACACACACACAGAAAACACAACCTCAGCGTCAGAACAATGTGAGACTGTTCAGATTCACAACAGCGACCAGGGTGAGCTACCATGAAGTGAGGAAACCTGCGAACCGAAAAACCTTTTTTCTTTAGGAACAAGCCACAGGAATGCTCTAGTGTGCTCCCTTATTAGTCACAGACTTAAAATATGTTGTTAAAATATCATGTTGCTAAGAGACTGAGGCAGGGGAGAGACGTGTAACTGTCAGGGAGGTATATTGAGTGATGGAGAGAGTGTCTGTCAGGGAGGTGGAGAGAGAGAGACAGAGAGAGAGAGAGAGAGAGAAGAGAGAGAGAGAGAGAGAGAGAGAGAGAGAGAGAGAGAGAGAGAGCGCGAAAGAGAGAAAGAGAGAGAGAGAGAGAGAGAGAGAGAGTGAGAGAGTGAGAGAGATGCTTTGATGTCGGTTGTAAAATTTCAACTGACTGCTGCCGGTTCAAGAGAACCACCGATGGATATACACTGCAAACACACACACACACACACGCATGCACACACACATGCTGATACATGCACAGTACACACGCACATACAGTAAATCCACATGCTGGAGGCACACACACACATTCACAGACATCCTGAAACATATACAGTACACGCACGCGCACACACACACACATAAATCCACATGCTGAATACACACGTTCTTTACCCACACACATGCTGATACATATACAGTACGCATGCACACACACACACATAAATTCACATGCGTAACACACACACACACATGCTGACACACACGCACACACAGAGTGTAAACACAGATGGATCAGATGAGGTCTGAGGCGCTGTGGTTTGGGACCATGAGGACAGAGCGAGCCTCTAGGAGACTTCTCCCTCTTTACCAGTTCACACACAAACCCAAGCACAACCACCAGCAGGCTCTTTCTTGACCCCTGCCTGACCCTTGACCCCTCCATGACCCAGGTGCCTCCAACTCGTCTTTATATTGTCATTGTGCTCGTCACTAGTCGCTGCTATCTTGGTCAGGTGGTCTCCTGGTTAAATGAAGCGGTCTGATAAAACTAAAGAAATGTACCAAGGATAATTATGAATGATAATGATCATCATCATCATCGTCGTGACACCACCCCCTTCCTCCGCAGACTGCCCCAAGGGTCCCGACATCCTGGTGGTGCTGCTGTCGGTGGCGGGCGCCATCTTGTTCCTGGGCCTGGCGGCGCTGCTTATCTGGAAGCTGCTGGTCACCATCCACGACCGGCGGGAGTTCGCCCGCTTCGAGGAGGAGCGCGCACACGCCAAGTGGGACACGGTCAGTTGGTGTGTGTGTGTGTGTGGGTGGGTTTGGGGAATGTGTGTGTGTGGGTGTGGGAGTGTGTGTGTGTGTGTGTGTGTGTGTGTGTGTGTGTGTGGGGGGAGTGTGTGGGTGTGGGAGTGTGTGTGTGTGTGTGTGTGTGGGTGTGGGTGGGGGAGTGTGTGTGGGTGTGGGTGTAGATTTATTAGGAAACTAAAGAAACTAAGGAAACTGTTTTTCTTAAGTCAATCAGGTTAATAAACAATTTCGACTTACTCTTTCACAAATACAAAGGCACACACACTGAAACATGCACTACCAACACACTCTCTCTCTCTCTCTCTCTCTCTCTCTCTCCCCCTGGCTGTGATTAGCTAGCAGCATGCTGGTGCTTCCAGCAGAACAAAAGGAAGTCGTGGTTCCCAGAGGAAGGGTTTGGTCTGGAATTAGCTGACGCTAATTTGCTTCTGCTAGTTATAGGCAACGTGTGTGTGGCCACACACACACACTGTCCCAACCAGAAGACACTTCTTAAAAGTGAACTCGGTGTGTGCAGTTCTCAGAAACTTGCTCACGCAGCACTTCTCGTAGCTAGTCCAATATTCATTGTAGGCTTGATCCTAAGCATCTGTGAAATAATTCCATGTGATCAATTATGAGTCAGAGTCGGAGAAATGCTTCATTTGACTCATCAGGGGTGGTTCTGGGATTGATTCGAAACTTTTCTTTGCCTTTTGCTAAATAAAAAGTTTATTCCGGTTTATTCCGCTGTAAGGATCCTTACCACAACACTTCTAACAATGAACTGTCAGTGGCAAAAACAAGCACTTTTAGAGGACGTACATTGACAGGTGATTTTGCCTCAAAGGTTTACATTGCAGACGTTTTGCGGCTGTGTACTCGCTCAATACTGGACCACTTTTTTGAAAAATCCCAAAGTTATCCTTTCGTCTTTGTATTCACTGTCTAACCCCTGTTCATGGCATGTCCATGAAGAGGGGCGCTGTGGTTTGCTTTGAGTGAAAGTGTCTGGTAAAAAGCAATACAAATGATTTGATGAAACAGCACAACTCGGTGCCTTGTCTCTTCAACGGCATTGCATGGCGTTCTTTGATTCAACAGTCATTGAATCGCAGTAGTAATACACCTGTGTTCAACGGGAGGAGGATAAGGCTCTAACGTTCAGTTTCTCATGTTCCTTTGGCAGGGTCACAACCCATTGTATAAAGGAGCCACTTCCACCTTCACCAACATCACATACAGAGGCAACCGCTGATCCCACGATACTACGCCGAAACCACACGGGATCCTATATGGACTTTTACAGGAAGGAAACAAAAGACACACAAGAACATTCTGGAATGTCACAGAATTCATGTGCAGGGTTCTACTGTCACAAATAATACTGAATGATTTGTTGGTATTTGTGTTTGTGTAAATATGTAGAAATCATTTTTATCAAAGACTTGTCGCGTTTCTACTATGATGAGTTTTTTTGTTTTTGTTTTTTAATTTATGGTTAAATGGACTTGGAAGAATGTTTTCCATTATGACAAGAAGCCAAATATAGATGAGCTTCAGTGAAAGACACAACCTTACTTACTCCCTGCTCACAATGTTGTAACTTCCTGTCATAACAGGAAGGACAACATAATAATCTGTAGTAATCTGTTGTTCCTTTGGCCTCTATTGGAGGATTTTGGGCAAGGTCCGATGTCAAGATGATCCGTCTCTGATCGTATGTCAAGACACAGTGATGTCCGGCCAGGAGTCCTCGATGGGCCTTACTCACAAAGCGGCCATCTTGGTGGCCGCCAAGATAGAACCAAGATGGCCGCTAGGTAGATAAGGCCCATTCTGTGGATGTCTGTGGAGTCATGGTTTCAACACCAGAATCCCCAGCATGAGCATAGTAGACTGCTGTCTCATAAATACCAAAAATAAAACCCTTCTAACGGTTTCACTCCAGACTAGCAAGTGTGGCACGTTCAGTTCGGGTATGAAAACAACACACCCCCGGGGTCGCCATTAGTTGTTTTTTTTGTCCAGAACAGGAAAACATGCCAGAGGAATCTCAGAGCTCACGATTAAAGACTTTAACACTGAAGCCCGCAGTCTGTTGTGATTAATTTGCAGCTGGCGTTTTCACGGTTCACCTTGTGACGACATCGCTCGGCTATTCTTGTCATCTGCCCCCCAAGGAACTGAAGAGAGGGATTGTTTGTGAAACTGATAAATTCTCTCCAGTGATCCGGCAGGGCTACAACTGTCCACTTCCGCTTCAGGGGGGAAGCCTTCCACGTTTCATCAATCTAATCTAGCTTTGGTTCACAGTATGTGTACATAGCAGGGGTAGTGTTTTCGAAAAATACCTTTTCATTTAAAAAAAATCTTAACCCATACAGTGTAAGATCAGAATAACGACATAACAGGAATACAAGTTTTGTGATTTATTAGAAGGTTCAATAGCGGTGAGGAATATGATATTTTAAAAAGCAGTCCCTGTCCTCTATGAATCAGTCATCCTGTGTCGGTAATACTGGAACTTTTTTTCAGGGTTTATTTTTGTGTAAGTCGCTGCTTCCCTCTTCTGGACAGTACACAAAGTGGAAGAACTAAGGACTTTCCTCTGCAAAGTCGTTTACAAAATAATATATTTGGAAGAAACAGCATTTTCTCAGGAGGAATACAAAATATAATACATATCTACAGACGTTTACACAGAACCGATTTCATGTCAACGTTACACGATTCCTACAATGTATTTGATATCACACGTACTTCAGGCAAACAATACACAAACCACACAATAATATAAATTCTTATTTATTGAAAATCTTACATGTGCTGCTGTCAAACATGTGACTTCTCTCAGTGCTTCACCAATAACCCGATTCACATTAAAACAACAAATGAGGTGAAACTTACAGATATTAGTACTTTCTCCAAATCCTGTCCAGTTCCATCACTGTAGAGACACCTGTGAAACTGAACTAACTTCAGTTTGTTTGTTTCGCTCCACTTGAAACGAAGAAAGAATTTGGAGATTTGACTCGGACAAGGATTTATTACAAGAAATATAATACAGAAGTAAGTAATTTAACACTTCCCAATCTGGGAACTTCATGTGGGGACATTTCAAGTCAGCCAATCAGAAATCTACATGACATACATGTATCTCGGCAGTTTATCTTGAATCCAATAAACACGTGCTTGTCTACACTTGGCAACACGAGTGCAAGTATTCAACATCTTGAGACATATCGTGTATCTGTTCTGTGTTGTCTATTGCACACATTCTTATACACACACACTTGACTTGAGATAAGAGGCAGATCTTGGGCCGACGCCCACACATCCATGGGGAAAAAAACCTTGCCTTCCTCCCACTGGATAGACTCGCTCCAGCTGTGGTCAATCCTGTGCCATGAAGCAACTTGCATATTTACATTCCCATCGATGATCACACGAGCTGATTTACATCAGAACTGATTAGCACAGTTACTTTCAGCATGAGAGGGAGGAGCTTGTCATTAGGTGAACTGGTGCAGTGGTTGGTTAATATTCTAGAACGGCTCTCCTCTGAGACACGCGATTCGCCAGAGCTCTTGGGTCTTGGGTACAAGCATGAAAAATCGGTGAATCCGGTGCTGTCTCTGAGCAGAATAGCGCCGTGGTTGCGGAGCTAGCGGTTGTAGAACTGGGAGGAGACCCAGGCCAGGCCCCACTTGAGGTTAGTCAGCATGAACTTGAGGGCCTTGGTCCACTGCTCCTCAGAGTTGAACTGGGTCTTGATGGAGTAGGAGCCTCCGCTGCCCCCCGTGTCCTCGATCTTACCCTTCTCCACGTCCATCCTGGAATGGAAATGCAACTCTTTGTCATGTTTTAAGCAGCACTTAGAGAAGCACCATGTTTCTTTTGAACCCACTTCCTTTCCCATACTACTAATTTACATTTTTATCTTCAGCATAATTACATGGGTTGGAAGCACCACTGCATCTCCCTTCTGGGCACCTCGTGGCCATCTTGGTTCAAAACACACTCCTTGGTACTCAACGCTAGCTTGGATGGGGGCTGAATGCAGAATTTAGTGTTCAGTTCCCCAGTATCCCCCACCAGGTAGAGTTTAGAACCAAGATGTCCGCAAGATAATTAAGGCCTACTGGGCTTGAATTCGGTAGCCTTTCAGTTGAAGCATAACTTAAAGGTGCAGTCTATAAGATTTTGTGACTATACGCTAATTAAAACATAGTTATGAACATTATATTCCATATCTGCCAAGTCCTTTCCGCCAGATGCCATTACATTCTACACACTGAACCCTTAAGCGAGGTAGTGGGGGTCTATTCTACACACTGCACCTTTAAGCGAGGTAGTGGGGGTCTATTCTACATAATGCACCTTTAAGCTAGGTAGTCTCGGGCCTGGGAAGCAGTACCTGTACGGCAGACAGAAGCCTGTGTCCCCCTTCTCCACCTCCTCCTTGAACTGCTGCACACAGTCCAGGAAGGCCACCATGGCGTGGTCAAACTTGTTGTCCCAGAAGAAGCGCAGACCCCCGGAGCAGTACAGCGGCAGTTCCTATGACAACAACGACGGCATATGGTGAGTGAGTAATAAGTAGTGTTTGTATAGCAGTCAAAGCGCTTTACATAGTGAGTGCGTGGGGAGAAGAGTGTACACATGTCATCTCCTGTTCATATGTAGACGCTGAGGCCAGGGAGACAAGTACATAAATAAAAGTAGGATACTGTAGTGTTGAATCACCAGTGTTTTGTCAGTGACAAAACACTGCAGTATGTAGGAAGCGTTCGACTCTTTTTCTAAAAGAGATTACTGCTTCATATGCAACATCAACTCCTTTTTCTCTGAAAAATTGGCGGAGAAGTTGGACAATTAACGTAATTTTGTTGAATCAGACCAATGGAGAATGCCAATGACCAATGACTCAGTAGTCCAACCTTTCCCCATATTGTTTTTGTAGCGGTTTATTAGAAAATAAGATAAGGAGGAAATTATTGTGCCAGAGAAACATGAGAATAAAAACAATAGAATCATAAATGTACAGTGTATAAGCCTAATGGAAAAACAATATAGTTAAGATATATTTCGTGAAAAAATAAGTTGGCAATGGTATTGAAAAATACAGATCAAAGTCAAATCAGGAAATTAAGTTTTAGTTCCCGAGATAAAAACACATGCAAAGAGACATTAACGACCCATTTATTGTCAGTAGTCTAAACCTCACATCATCCTGTATACACGTACGATAACACTGAGGCATGAGGATGTGGGGGACATGGTAACCTGTACCTTTGCTTTATCAGTCAGACTCTCCAGGTAGGAGTGGTTCCCGTAGGGTACGAGGCGATACCTGCGGGGAGCCAGGGGGGGTTAGTCAGCAGCTGATGTCCTCAGTCTACACATGGATGGATGGTGGATGTACGGATGAATGGGTGGATGGACGATGAGTGAATGGATGGATGATGAATGGATGATGAGTGAATGGATGGATGATGGATGAATGGACGATGAGTGAATGGATACATGAATGACGAATGGATGGATGATGAGTGAATGGATGGATGATGATGAGTGAATGGATGATGAGTGAATGAATGAATGCATGAGTGAATGGATGGATGATTAATGGATGGACGACGAATGGATGAAAGAACGAGTGAATTAACGGATGATGAGTGAATGGATGGATGATGAGTGAATGGATGAACAAACAAGTGAATGGATGGATGGATGAATTGACAGATGAGTGAATGGATGGATGAATGAATGGAGGAGCTGTGTGTGTGTGTGTGCCTTTGGAAGTGGAGGCCCATCTTGTTGGCCAGGGCGTGCAGCAGCAGCACTGTCTGGCCCCAGGCAGCGTTGATCTCGTTCCACTCCACTGGGACACTGGGCAGCCGGCCCAGGCGGAAGTTATTGATGGTGCCGAACTGCCCGCTGTGCCTGCACCACAGGGAGGGGGAACGTACTGGATATATATATATATATATATATATATATAAAAGCAAGCAATATTTCACACATTTTGCACCAGTCTGCTTAAAACACACTTCTCTGCATGACTTTCGAAAATGTGTCTCTTCGTCCAGTCTGACCGCAGCCAGTTTCACTTTGTGCACGGAGCCGGCTAAAAACACAGTCAAGATTGAATTGTCCAAATATTCTTAATACAGTACTTTATATAGTAGCATTTTATCCTAGCTATCTTGCTGTTTACCAGCAAAGGGTTAACCTAGTAATTATAAAGTGCTTTAAACTGGTTCTGTTCACATCTTACTGTCCCGTCAGTGATATAGTGTTGATTCACTCTCCTTGGACAACTGTACTGATTGTAAGTCGCTTTGGACAAAAGTGTCTGCTAAATGTAAACATTATGACTTGCATATCTACCATATAGTCCATGAACTGCCTTAGGGTTAGGCTAACTCTAGCCCATTTCTCTTTCCATTGTTCGCTTTCCTAAAATTCAAATTTTTGAAGCAGAGAAGTAGTGTAGACCAGTCTAAACAGGCATGAAACCGGTTTAAAGAAATGTCTTGGCTTAACCGGTCAAATCAGGTGAGAACACTATCTACACTGGTCACAGACCCACAGTTGAGCTATTATAGTTCTGTTAAGAATTTTCCATCACCTCATCTTTAAACCAAATAATAGGAAAATATTGATTGCGGTATCGATAAAGATAAGAGGCTGTTCCCAGGTGGTGAAGAGGCTGTTCCCAGGTGGTGAAGAGGCTGTTCCTAGGTGGTGTAAGAGGCTGTTCCTAGGTGGTGTGAGAGGCTGTTCCTAGGTGGTGTGAGAGGCTGGTCCTAGGTGGTGTGAGAGGCTGTTCCTAGGTGGTGTGAGAGGCTGGTCCTAGGTGGTGTGAGAGGCTGGTCCTAGGTGGTGTGAGAGGCTGTTCCTAGGTGGTGTCAGAGGCTGTTCCTGGGTGGTGTGAGAGGCTGTGTTTCTTACTGACCAGATGTGGAAGGTGGCGTTGAAGACATTGGTCTTCTTCAGGCGGTCCAGCTGCACCTGGCAGTAGCGCATCTGGTTGTCCACACTCTTCAGCTCGTCATCCAGCTCCAGCTGCTGCCGCTTGAACTCACTGTACTCCTTCTGGTACCTGAGGTGCACACACACACACACACACACACACACGCACGCGCACACACACACACACACGCACACACAAAACATGGGGAATTTTACACAATGTTGATCAATCACGACTTCTGAGTTCTTAATGCCATCTTAAACAGTCTAAACTAGGGTCGTTACATTGACGAATATGGAATTTTAAAGTAGGGTATTGGGTTAAAACTAGTTTTCCTTTCTCGCTGTCATATTTTGATCATTTTAAGGTCATATCTTCAAATCATAAATAACTGATGCTATAATACTGGGTGTCATCATCCACCTTTCTGCTTTAACTTATGATGATGAAGTAAATGCTGGTTGCACAGTGTAATGGCTCTAGAACAATAACACCTTCTGTGTTATGTTTGGTTCTCTAAAAGCTTCTATTTCACAATGCAATTATGTTGCGGCAAATCGATTTATGGCAAAGGAAGTTCATAACCCACCATCAATACCATAGGTATGATACTGGCCGTGTAGCAGTCATGGACGGTGGAACAAATATGACAGAGTGATAGAGTGAGGACCAGTTGACTCACTGGAACTCCTCTGTGTCGAGCTGCTGGGAGTGACTCCTGCCCTGGGCCAGCTCCTGGGCCACGGAGGCCCGCTGCTCCTCCACCGCCTCCAGCTCCTGCACAAGCCCCTCCTCCTCCTCCTTCAGCTGGTGCAGCTCCGCCAGGAGGCTCTCCTCCTCCTCCACCTGCAGCTGGGAGAGCAGCTCCAGACACTGCCTGCAGGGGGGTGGGGGGGGGGCGGGGCGGGGTGCATACACATGTGTGAAAACACTCAGTCACACACACACACTACTCATGCTCACTAATTCACACAGGTTCATACACACACATGCACATTAGACAAACTGGACATGCATGCCGATGACTGAGCTTCCAAGTGTGTGTGTCGGTGTGTGTTCGTGTTCTGTGTTCGTGTGTTTATGTCTGTTTCTGTGTTTATGTTGGTGTGTCTGTGTGTATTGATGTCTGTGTGTATGATTGTGTTCATGTCCGTGTGTGTATATGTGCTTATACGGTATGTTGTGTGTGTGTTGGCGCACGTATGTGTGTGTGTGTGTAACATGTGTCTGTAACACAGCAGGGTTCACTCCCTCTGGCGCCATCTTACTTGTAGTTCTGACACTCGTTCTCGGTGATGTTGAGCTGGGTGTCCAGGTGGTCCAGCAGGGTGTCGGTGCACTCCTCACACAGCGGGTGGTCCACGTCCGTCTGGCCCGACATGATGTCAAACAGGTCGCTGGTCACCTGGCAGACGGTTGCCATGTCAAGAGATGATGGTTCTGTTTACTATTTAGTTATTAGGTCAGGGGCTTTAGGGGTTATTAGGTAGGAGGCATCTCAAGGATATTTGACAAGTTATATTGACAACACTGGGGATCCAACCAAGAACCTTTGGGTTGATTCCCAGCCGAAAGGTTCTGCGTTCGGTCCCCAGTGTCTGCACTACTACCTGTAGGCATCCTTTAGAAAGAAGCCCTAACACCCCCCCCCCCCCACACACACACACACACACACACACACACACACACACACACACACACACACACACACACACACACACACACACACACACACACACACACGTTTCAATTTTGTAAGCAACTTTTTTTTCTGTAAATAGTGATAGATAGTAATTGTAAATGTCAACAGCTGGTGTTGGCGTTCTCTCTTCATAATGGGTTATTGTTATTATGATATTAATAACATCTGGTAAGTATGGTTCATAAGCCATTATATTATTATTAACACACTATTATATACCTTCAGCCTCCGGCTCAGGTTCTCCATGGTTCCGCCGTCAGACGCTTCACCGATCAGAGTGAAGCTGTTGGCGCTCTCTGTTGACATCATCCTGTTTGGTGGGAGGAAACAGCTTTCACGGGTCCACCCAGTGTAACCTGGCTACTTTGAGTGGTTTTGCTATGAATCTGAGACACCTAACTAGACAATTGTCTAGTGTTTCAGGTGAATTTGAGAGAGAAACTGTTAGGATGCGATCTGATGTTGGGTCTTTTGAGGTGGGTTAGGTTCAGCGGGGTTAACAGTGTTAAAGGGCCCACAGTGAAAACTTGGATGTTCCCTTTAAAACAAAACAAAAAGTTAATAGTTAATTGTAATATCGATCATGGCGACGTGGATGTCGATTAGCCTGCGTCTATATTTGCATTACTGTCCAATTTGTATTGATAACAATCATTGAAATGAGTGACACCCGTGTCTTACCTCGCAGGAGGGATGTACTTCCTCGCTATGCCATCCTGCTTACTTTCCACAAAGTTTTCCTGGGAAGACAACCAACCGACGTGCGTATTAACAGAACGGTTTGTTTACACCTGCAGACGAAAGGGTTGAGCCTCCGTCAGGCCGGGCGCCCACCTCTGCTGCTGCCCCGCCTCCCTCGTGGCTGTCCGTCTGCTTGCTGGGGGTCACGGTCACCAGCGGCGCTGCAATGGTGAAAGACAAAGACAGGAGAACGGGAAGATTGTGGCGATCTGACGGCTTTGATTCATGAGCGACGTCGCCAGGGGGGGTTAGGTTGGGGGGGGCGACCAGGACTTGTCAGACTCAGACTCAGACATGCGAGACCCACCGATGAGCTCCTGGATGGTGACGCGGTCCAGCACGTTGAACGAGGTGTCCAGCTTCAGGGGCTGGCTGCACCGCTGACACACGAAGCTCACCTGCATGGTGGTGGCGGTGGTGGTGGTGCTGCTGGAGGACTTGGAGCCCTCCATCGCTCCACACCGCGGACACACCACTGCACCGGTTAGCGTCAGCCCCAAGGCCACAGAGCTGGCGCCGCGCGGGGGGAGAGCAGCTCTTGGGCCCCTGCGTTGTGATCACAGTCCTGCTAAAGCGCGTAACAGTCTCGTAAATACATCGACAGAAACAAACACGATGTTGCGGCCTATTGAAACCAGATCGTGCACTACGTTGACGTTAAAATAGACTTTACGTGACTTACGTAATGTGTTTCCTACCTCGAGACCGCTCGTCCCTCCGACTTCCTTGTTGATGTTTATCCCGGATGTGACGTCGTTGTTACGTCGTGACGTCTGCTGCGAGCGTCGGTTCAACATAATATTGTAAAGCCTGAAGTTAAAAGTTTGTTTTTATTTGGATGTATTTTCTTCTAAGTAATTAGTGACACAACTACAGTAAAATTGACCAAATAAATTGGTTGATACTGACATTATTTTCCAAAATAATAAAACAAAATATACTGGAGGGCCCCTGTCACCTTCTTACATAATAAATAGCCTACTTAAACAAACATGAAGAAAAGAATGTTCTCTTAAGCATGATACTCCATGCAAACCTCATTTAACCATATAGTAAAAGTACCACAATCTTATATGGGTCCATATATATAATGATGGTTTAAATTATGTTAAAATGAGTTTTCTGTAAAATAACGTGACTTTCCCCCCGCTCGGCTGTGGTGAGGATCTATATGGTTTCTTTTCACAGGGCCCAAAGTCCCTGGCGCCACTCCTGCCCCCACCTACCACCAAACATTAATCAATACCCATGCCCCAGCTCTGGCACTCTGCTCAACAACTTCTGCAACTCGTACCACCTTCACTAAGAACAGACAAACATGGCTCTGTCAAGTCCCAACTCTTCTCTGTTCTGGCTCCGCAGAGGTGGAATGAGCTCCCGGCTGACGTCAGGACAGCAGAGTCGCTCAACAGCTTCCGCAAGAGACTCAAGACCCTGGGATATTCACAGACACAATAGCCGTCTTGGAAAGCATACAATCAACAAGATTTACTAATTGAACTTTACAGTAGTCTGCTAAGACTTCATAGAGGTGGTATAGATGTACAGTTCTGTTGGGCGCCAGCACACAAGGGGGTGAAAGGGAGTCAGTGTGCCGATAAACTAGCAAAAAGGGCATTGCAAAAGGAAATAACAGAACCAGTTTCACTTGGAAAAGGAGTAAAGTAAAAGCAGTGATTCAGAAATGGAGATATGGCAGAAAAGGTGGGAGGAAGACCAGAAAGGAAAGGGGTATCACAAAATACAAAAGACTTGAACTCCACAGAATTGTGGAGTTCAAGAACTGTGGAGTTAAATAAATCGTGGAACATATCCTATTGTATTGCACCGCGTATGAAGCACAAAGAGAGAAAGGTTATCTGATCAAGTCTGAGAGGCAAGACAGGAGTGGAATCTGATGGGGATACTGGGAACAGGGGGAGAGGGAGAGGGGGTAGCAGTCACCAGGAAGGCACTCTTTACCTTCTTAAAAGACACAATGTTGATGGGAACAATGAAAGAAATAGTGTTCAATGACATGATGTTACACTCTTGTACAGTAGGTGGCGGTACGCACCTCAAAGTTGTTTACGAGCCCTTATAAGAGAGAGAGAAGAAGAAGAGTGGCTTCGCGGGAAAACTGAAAGGTAAGAAAACAGCGGTATACATATATATATATATAATATACATATACATATAACGCATATAACACATATAACCACATATACACATATAACACATATATACATATACATAGTACGGGACATTGCGTGTCACGTATGACATCGCCTTACATTACATGATAACTCGACCGCACACGTCAAACAAATACCGCCAACATGGATCCGGTGTTCTATTTTCTAATCACTAAAACTAAAGGCAGTCGAATACAAGCTCACACGTATCTAACAATCTGATGTCTTTTGTTTTTAGAAGACCATGGAGAAGCCCAGAGCAGAGGATGTTAGGAAAGGGATCGCAGCCATTTGGGATACACTGCAGTGTCCCATCTGGTGAGTGTTTTTTGGCAATAGGTTGTATGTGTTTTTTATTTTCTTCCATATCCTAATACTTGGTCACCTGAATGAGTCCATTATTTAGTTGTCAACGACGTGCTGACGTGTGTCCCTGTTGTTCCACACACAGCCTGAACCTGATGACCACACCAGTGTCCACTAAATGTGACCACCAGTTCTGCAGGTAGGTTTGTGTCATGGCTGTGTTCATACAGGTTGTACGTGGTCCACTTTATTTCATTTCTACAGCAGATTTTACAGGACACACGTGCAGACAATACACACTAAATAGAGAAAAGGGAGAACGGAATAGGACACAATTGAAATAACATTGAAATGAACAATACATCGATAAAAGCATTAAATAGATCAAATGGGATCGATCCAGGTATGTGTCCTGTTGGATAATGCAGCATAACTCTAACCTGGGCTACATGTTACGTGATGTGGTATAACAGGCTGTGCTGATTGGTTCATATCATAGTTGTGATTCTGCATGGATAATTGTGAATGTTTGTGTTCACCAGCTTCTGCATGCAGAAGCTACTGGAAAGCACCCAGCGGAGCCTGGCAAAATGTCCGGTTTGCAAAGCTACCGTTACTAAGAGGTAGGTTGAACAGTCATGTGCCATCATGTTGTTCTCATCGACATTATGATCTCTGTGGTCCATATTGACGACTTTAATTACTAGAATGTTGTTAATGCGATCACAATATTCCATATCATCATGTGTGCCAAATCACTAGCAGTGGGACATTTATGGACAAGGTGGTAGAAGTGTTGCTTGGTCCTCACCTGAAACAACCAAGCTGTACAGTCTTTTTACAGCAATGCAGCCTCTTTGGATGCATAGTTTGTATTCATTCACAGTATTGATATGATCATCGTTCATCTCCTGCAGCCACAATAGATGCCAGAAAGTTTTTTTCCGAATAATAAGCATACTCTGTTAAATATGCTATAGGTAAGATTTGAGAGTTGGAAACAACCTGCGCAGGCAGCAGGTGTGTGATTGACAGGCAAGATGGAATCACTCTGCCATCAGTTCAACGGACAACTATGGCATTCCTAACAAATGACACTGAATGTTACCTACCTCACCTTTTGGTGAGATGGTCCGTGGACCATCTCATTTGGGCCTGCAAAACAACCCCCAAAAATCAATAGACGGCATTATGTCATTGAATCGCTAGGTGTGTTACTGCTATTGAACTAGATTCCAGCAGAGGGCGCTGTCTAAGATTGAAGGAGAACTGGAGCTGGTGTCCTCCTCTCCCGATTCATTCAGACAGCGAGAAAGAGCCCCCAGATGCATAACTTGAACTCATTGACATCCAGTGAGACCCTGCTCTCAAGCAGATGTTCATCATGTACATCCACACTGGACAACTTACACGGCTCACTGAAGGAAACAGTTTCCCAACCTGGACGCACAGAGGATGCTTGATTTGTTTGTCTCCACGTATGTGTGCGAACAAACATGTTCTGTGATGAACTACAACAATTCACTTTACAGATCATGGCTGACTGATAAACATCTGTCCACTGTGCTATGGATTTCAACATCAGACAGACTTTGATACTCTTGCAAAGAGAGGTGACTGTCTCAATTGTTAACCATTATGCTAAATTACATGGGTAGCAGATGCTTTTCATGACACACAAATATCTCCCACATAATTCACTCTCATAGGTCAGTTACATGAGTAAATCAGAACAGAAAATGAATTAATCAAATCAAATCAAGTTTATTTATATAGCACATTTAAAACAACCACTGGATGACCAAAGTGCTGTACAGTGAAAACATAAAACAGTTAAAGCAATAAAATCATATACGTTAAAACAAGTAGATAAAAGTAGTCAGGGAAACTTCACGGACATTCAAATGCCAGGCTGAACATATGTGTCTTAAGTTTATTTTTTAAGAGTTCAATGGACGGGGAACATTTGATTGAGTATGGTATACTGTTCCAGAGCTTTGGGGCAGCAACTCAGAAAGCGCGGTCGCCCAGAGCCCTTAACCTCGACCAAGGCACTGACAGGAGGAGCAGGTCAGAGGATCTGAGTGTCCTGGGATTGGAGAGTGGGTGGAAGTTCTGTGATGTACTGGGGTGCCAGGCCATGTAGAGCCTTAAAAACAAACAATAAAACTTTCAAATCAATCCTGTACTTGATAGGTAGCCAGTGCAGGGATGCCAGTACGGGTGTGATGCTGTCTCTTTTTCTAGTCCCAGTTATAAGCCGGGCAGCTGCATTTTGCACCAGTTGTAAACGGGATATATGTGACTGGTTGATGCCTAGGTATAGTGAATTACAGTAATCTAGCCGTGAGGTGATTAGTGAGTTGGTAACGGTTTTTAGATCGTTTGGTGTGAGGAATGGTTTTACTTTGGCGATGTTACGTAGTTGAAAATAGCAACCTCTCACAACAGTTTAAAAAGGTTTCCAGCCTCTACAGAGAACGATCTGTCAGATAAGTAAGATGTAAGCCACTGGAGGGCGCTGCCCTGTATACCGACCTGGTGCTCAAGACGGCTTAACAAGATATTGTGGTCCACAGTGTCAAAGGCGCAGCTAAGATCCAGGAGAACTAAAATGGCACATTTACCTGAATCACGGGAGAGCAGAAGGTCGTTTGAGACTCTAAGCAGAGCAGACTCAGTGCTGTGGCGTGCTCTGAAGCCTGACTGGAATTTGTCCATGATATTGTTGTTCTCTATGAAAGACAGGAGCTGAGAGTATACAATCTTTTCTAGGACCTTTGACAGAAATGGGAGCTTTGAGATAGGTCAGAAGTTATTTAAAACAGTGGTGTCGAGGTTGGGCTTTTTGATAATGGGGTGCACTACTGCATGTTTACAGCAGGAAGGGACAGAGCCGTTCACTAGACTAATGTTCAGAATGAGGGGGACCTACAGTGTCAAAGACATCCTTCAATAGGCGTGTAGGGACGATGTCCATGGGACAGGTAGTCTGCTTAGTGTGTCTGACCACGTCGTTGATATGGGCCAGAGACACCGGCTCCAACCTAGTTAGGACAGCAGAGCAGGGAGGAGGAGTGGGGGGGGTTCATAGACAGGCGGTGAGATACCCAATCTGATATTCTCAATTTTCCTTGTAAAGAAATTGAGGAATTCATCACAAGTGATTGTGTAGGGCACAGAGGGGGCAGTAACAGCAGGATTTAGGACAGTGTTGATAGTGTCAAATATTGCTTTGGGTGAATGAGTTTTCTTTAATAATATCAGCGAAGTAATTTGCTCTGGCTGCTTTGATCGTTTTTTGATAATTGACAAGGGAGCTCCTCAACATGTCATATGAGATTTGAAGCTTGTCTTTTTTCCACCTTCTCTCTGCTCTCCTACATAATACCCTGGCAGCACGGGTGTTTTCATTCAGCCAGGGCTGGGTTTTTGTTTTTGGTTGCCTCAGTTTGAGTGGGGCTACATCTTTCAGGATATCTGCACAAGTTGAGTTAAACTGAGTGACCAACTCTTCTGTACTCAAGCAGGGTAGCTGGGCCTCAAGTGTATCCGGTAAGGAGGTAGCTATGTAAGCGTCAGAGAACCTGCTGGCTGTGGAGGAGTTCATTGTGTGAGAATAAGAGGCAGGCAGTTTAGTGTTTTGGGCAGTGTGAATGATGGTAGAAAACCTGATGCACATGTGGTCTGAGATATCCAATTCTTCCACAGTTAGGGAGGGAATGGTCAGGGCAATTGTGAATATTAGGTCTAGCGTGTGGCCACGGTTGTGGGTTGGGCCAGAAACATGCTGCAGAAAGTTGAAGGAGTCCATGATATTAAGAAATTTGTTGGCTTTGACATCTGATGTGAGGTTGACATGAAAGTTAAAATCACCAGAGATTAAGATTTTGTCATGATCCACATCAACAGAGGACAAAAACACAGAAAACTCAGAGAGAAAGGTGGCATCCAGCCTAGGGGGACGATATACAATTATAAAAAGGACAGGACTAAAAGCATTGGATTTAAAAATCAGGACTTCAAAGGTAGTTTGAAGGTACAGTTGGTAACACGAGTACACTTGTGTGGCAGTTTCTGTAGATGGCTGTAACACCTCCACGACCAATAGGCCGAGGGGAGCTGTAATAGTCGTAACCAATTAATGTATTCATGTATAAGACAATGTGTTTGTTCATAAATATTAGCCTGATCTTTTCTTCATTCAGTGATGCAGGTCTAATGGTATTACGTTTGAGTTCACAACACAAGTCAAAACGGTGTCACACAGATACACAAGTAATAACGGAACAGAAAATGATTTGGGTAAAATGAATATATATTACCATGCATTTGTTCATATTAAGTGGCATATTACATTTTGATAATTGTAAAACAGTGTTGAGTGTGTTGATGTTCTCTGGGAACCAAACAAAATTACCGGAGGCCACGCAATCAGATGGGATGCTGGTCACATGACTAATTGGACTCACTTAAAAAAAGGCATATATAATTCTAATTATGTAATCTTTTATTTGACCCTTATAGGAGTTTGCAGGAGAGTCCTGGGTTCCAGAGATTAATAACTGGATTACATAATATGATTAAAGCCTATGAACATGACACTAGGACCAGCTGTGAGTACATCCGTTTGTATCTATGTCTAAACATAAAATAAAGTTCTGAATGATAACCAAGTCCTTCATGCAAACCACAGGGAACGCACCAATCACAGGTAAAAGCAAGTTGGATTTTGAACCAATCAGACATACAGTAGTTATCATCATAAGCTGAGGTTTGCTTTTGAGTGTTTGGTTACTCCTGGACATCTGACCTGTGGAGAATGTCGGTGCCATTGTTAGATGGATGACTCTCCTCTTTTGTTTTCTCCAGACTTCACAGGAATGTCTCTGCAGAGGTAAGGAATCATTTCAATAGTGCACTATAACAAGACACATTCCTGACCACGTCCACATCCCTGACCAAGATGTGGACGTAAAACCTGGAGCTGTTGGTCCCCGGGCGCCTTCAAATGGCTGCCCACTGCTCCTGACTGCCCCTGGTGGGGCAGCAGGATGGGTCAAATGCAGAGGACAAATTTCCACGGGCCACCCTCCCTGCATATGTGTGTGTGTGTGTGTGTGTGTGTGTTTGGCGGCCGCCACTTCCCACTGTGTGTGTTGTGTGACCAATATGTGTGTGGATTAATAAAGATCTTCTGAGCAGTAGAATTGTCTTTGATCCATTTGGAAAGAGGGAGAGAGAAAGGGAGTGTCCAATGTAGTTAACACTGGAGGTCTATGATCCCTCAATTTCGTTTAGCTGAAGAATTCTGAACAAGCTTCAACATGTATCTGGTACCTTTCAGAAGACCGTTTGCACACAGCCAATCAACTAGAGGAAGTGCAGTGCTGAGTGTGAGAGTCATGTATATAGAGGCTAAAGCATGCGTAATTTATTTGATAGTTGTTGCACGAAGTCAGCCTTATTTTATGTATTGTAATGACTACTGACCCTCACAAAAAAGTAATTAAGTGGAAGCAATTCAAGATTAGATTGTTGATTGTTCACAACTCCTTGGCTTGCTTGTTTTAAACACTATTATGTGTGTTATGTGTGTTTCTCTCATTTGGCCAGTGTGACGCAAACTGGAGGCAGAACGGTTTTATCTGGGGATTCACCAGTTAACCACCATGGCAACAGAGACAGTGAGGAACATGGTCTTCTGTTGTCTCACGCCTGCACCGTAGAAGGTAACTTCTGTCACTCAATTAATATATTTTATTGCTGATCAGAGGTCATACCACAATCTCTAATATACAGTATATAAGAAAACTGCATATGTGTGTTTATTACCACATATTCAGTGTTCCTTTGCATACTTTGAAGTCCAGCAGGAAAAGAAAAAAAAAAGTGGACTGGTTTTTTATTCAAGAGTTATGATCTACATGACCGTTCATAAGTTAACAAGATGATATCCATTTAATATTCCATGGTTGAAGAATTAATTGTTTTGTTTTTTTCAAACTCCACAGCCAATAATGGATTTGAAAGCCTCATGGGTTTAGAAGACTCCAACAACAACTCCTTCTTTGTGATAAACAATGGTTTGGATATGAGCTTCAGTGAAACACCACAGACTCCAGGAGAAGACGTGCACATCCATGTGGGAATAAGCCCCACTGTAGAGCCAGGAATAGTACACAAAGTGGAGGAAAAAGCCACGCCACGTCCAAGTACGAGAGGCAAAATGCGCCTCGCCCGGCTGGAAAATCACCTTTCATTGGTTCCTGACAATGCCCTGCAACAGAAGGCACCACATGACCAGGCAGAGAAAGCAGACGAATACTCAGAGAAGATCCAGCGGGAGCGCAAGCAGAAGAAGAGTGTGGACAAAGTCTCCCAGTGGCTCTTGCAAGATCCCCTCCCAGAGAACCTGGAATCGAAGGTCAACCACAACATCATCTCTGACCCAGAACACACTCCCCCCGCCCCTGCAAGGAGCTGCTTGTCAGACTCAACGATCATCCGGCAAGCCGAACCAGAGACGAACAAGGAGACGAGGCAGGTCAAGGTATTCAGATTCTACTCCCGGCGGGGGAAGAAGTTCTTCGTTCAACCACAACACCCCGTTGAGCTCCTCTCACTTGACCCATCGCCGGTGGATGAAGAACACATTCCTCCTGCTGACGTTGCAGAGAGCAGCGAACCCAACCCTGAGGAGGAGGATGACGCTGGGGTGGATGGTGTTGTGAAGATTCAACCGCAGGTGACAAATGAACGCTCTTGCAACACCAGCAAAGACGTTTCTGAAGAATCGAGAGCGTCGGACCGAAATGCAGATGCAAACGAGGTCGGAAAGTGCCAAGAGGAACAAGAGGATAAAGGAGAAGTCAGCAGCCAGGCGTTCAATACTGCAGTGCTCCAATTGGAGAGCAAATCTACCCATTGCTCACGCCACCTCATGCAGGGCATCGACTATGATCCCCCAGAACAACCTGGAGAGAAACGGGAAACTGCTGCTAAGAGATCAGCAAGGAGGAAAGGGAAAAATGTGAAACCACAAAATAGAACGTCTGTGAGAGGTATGAAACCACTGGTTCTAGTTAGTGCTCTGGAAGGAAAAGTCGTTTCAGGGATAACGGCCCAGAGCAGGCTGGGGTGTGGTGGAGAAGTACAGATTCAAATAGAGATGAACCCGAGCAGCGAGGAGGCCGGCGCAGCAGTGGCCAGGACCACCCGCAGTAGAAGAGCCCAGCATGTCGCCGTGGAAGCTCAGGAAAGTTCCGCTGGAAAGTGTCTCAACGAGAGGGCAATGTCTACCAGAGGACCGACGGCTAAATTTCCTTGCCTAGATAACGACACTCTGACCAAACCATTGGCGGAAGCTCGAACCGTTATATCAGATGACGTGAAGCAAGCAAAAAGAAACGGTTGTATCTGTGATGAGGATATGGGAGGAATTGAGAAATTTGTTGAGGGTCCCATGACTCCTTTACATAGCGTGACTGAAGTTGTTCCCCCAAGTAATGCCTCTATTGTTGAAGTTCCTAATACCGTCAGTCCTTGTGAAGCGAGTGCAGCCTGTTTCGTGCCAACAACAGCCACGACTAGAAGTCCCACTGAGGCAGGGGTGCCAAGCCCTGCCCCTGAGAGTTTCATCCAACCAGCCGATCAGAATTGTGCACCTATAGAAGATGTCGCAACTCAGATGGAATGTGTCAAGATGGGAGAAGATGAGGGTAGAAGTGACAGTGAGGTTGACACGGAACAGCTGATGAAGACCTTCAAAGCGGCAAAAAGGAAGTCCTTCCATCTTGGCACCCCAAAGAGGAAACAGCTCTGCAGTGCTCTGGAAGTATCTGAAGACGGCTCTGATATCCCGCCGCCTACCCAGAGAAAACGGGGTGAGCTAACTCCGCCAAACGCCGGGCCATGCATTTCCTCCGACCCTTTGTCTGACAACAGACAAGGCTACATTGACAACAGCGTGACAGTAGTGGTCGATACCAACGGTTCCATGACCCCCGACGGACTGGTGCCACCACCAGTTGTGGAATCGGCCGACAAAGTGCCGGCAAGCGGCGGCCTGAGTGCCGGTTCCCCCATCGTGAAGAATACCCAGGGGAAGAGGAGGGCACAGAGGCTAGATTCTTCATCAGAGTCAGAAGAGGAGTTTCTTACTCTAGCGCAGATTTTTAAATCTCCAAGTCGTCGTCGGGCAGTCCAGTGCAATCATCTTGAAGGTCAGGCCGAGACTCAGAAAGGCCCCGGGGGGGCGTCTGGACGTGAGGAGGCAAGCGTTTTGGCCGGGCCACTGGCTAAGCCACCCGCGTGCCCTCCCAGCCCAGACGTTGTGGAGTCCAGCCAGGCCTCTGTGGATCTCTTTGACACACCGACAGAATGTGAGTTGATTTTTCTTTTAAATGAAACCCCCTTACACTACACTGCAACTTTTTCACCACAGCCATCACTTTTGCAGATGGTGAACGTGAGCTGGGTTTACATGGGCTTACTTTAAAACCATTGAGTTTGTACTTTGTTTGAAACAATTGTGCACTTGTAAAAATAGTTTGTGCAACAAAATCGTGAAACAATTTATGAATACAAGTTGACTCGCGTCAACTTATTGCCGAAAAGAAAAATGCATAGTGTGCAAAAGTGCATAGTGTAAATAGTTTTACTGCATCTTTTTACCAGTACAAAAATAGATTTCGAGGTATACCACTTTTGTTTTACAAATTTCACGATATATTTTTTGAAGTACACAATTATTTTACAAGTACAAACCTAATGGCATTAATATAGACCATTGGTTTAACCCGTCGTGAGACAGGGTAGTTTAACCCTACTGATGTGCTGTAACTCGCAGCGTGTTGAAAGAGGCATGGATTGAAAGAGCCGTGAATCAACTCTACCTTGTTGTTTTAAATGGTGAATTTTAGGGTTGTTAAGGGTTCCTCATAAGTGTTGCAGTGCATGCCAGTTTTGTCATTTCCAAGTGCAACAGGGAATTAGAGAAAGGCTTAACTTAGAATGGATCAGGCAGGACTGAATTTATCCTTCAGGTTTGTCATTGTGATATCAATATTTTTTGTGATATCAATATTGTTTCTGATTGGACAGAGTGGGATGCCTGTACAGACTTTAAAACTTTAGACCGCCTTTTGTCTATGGTTAGAGGAGCTCACAAAAAGGACATTTCGTTTTTGTCATTTTCAAGTAAACTGTCTGCAGCCCAGTTGAAGAAACTCCACAGAGATCCCAATTAGTGTGTGTGTGTGTGTGTGTGTGTGTGTGTGTGTGTGTGTGTGTGTGTGTGTGTGTGGTGTGTGTGGTGTGTGTGTGTGTGTGTGTGTGTGTGTGTGTGTGTGTGTGTGTGTGTGTGTGTGTGTGTGTGTGTGTGTGTGTGTGTGTGTGTGTGTGTGTGTGTGTGTGTGTGTGTCAGGTGACAACACTGCAATTTACACGGGCGTTTCTAGAGAGTCATCACAATTCTCCAGCGATCTACTTGTCACGCAGGTAAGTGTTGCGTTCATCCTCTGAAAGGGCTTTTGTTTCTTGGGCTTTACTGATGGAAAGAATATGTACTGGGAGTGGTGTGGGGGGGGGGGGGTGGAGAATCCTCAGCACGTCTAACTCAGTTGGCGGGGCGTCGTCTCAGCGGCCCCAGGTTCGTGTCAACACCAATGGGATTTCCATCAGCGAGGAGGCTATAAATCACAGCTCTTCTGCCTGCTCAGCGGTATGTCAGACTCCTGGCGCGCCACCTGCGCTCTCCAGGCGCGCCGCCTGCGCTCTCCAGGCTGCACCGTCACCCACTGGTCTGTAGAGGGCAGCCATGCACGGCGTGTCTCCCTACCAACTCAGTCTGCTGTTGAATTAAGACCAGATTGTGTGTGTGGAGCAAGAGGGGAGGGGGGGGGGGGAAATCTCACATATTTCTTTCTTTCTTTGAATTGCATTATAATTATGTCTGAGGAAATGGCGCCTTGGAGACAACCCCTCCACTAGCCGTACTTACAAGATTCAAGAAGTTTAACCATACAGGATGTGCAGTAATATGAAGAACAAAAAATTCAAAAGGTATAGAATAAAGTGAGCACAGACCATGTACTGTATGTCATACATTCTGTAATAATGTCATACATTCATACATTCTGTAATAAGTTATGTAGAAACTTAACTACTTTCCACTTTTACCTGGATTTAAAAATGTTCCATAGTCTTATCTTCAAAATAGCACACCCAAAGATAAAACATGATAAATGACAAAATCTTGATGATGATGATTCATTAATAATAATAATAATAATAATAACAATAATAATAATAATAATATAGTAAAAATGTGGAGTAATAATAATAGTCTATTAGCAATATAATAATATTAAGAGTTAAACAAATGGCTAAACTAAAGTGATAAAGATTGAACTTAGGCCTAGTCGTATGATGAAGTATTAGTATGATAAATAGTAGACATAGTATAAGCATGGTATGTAGTAGAAGTCATAGTAAGATGCATTGTCGAGTATTGATTAGTATAGCATGATAAGTCGTAGAAGTAGTATTTGATGCAGCAATTGTGATCCATATTAGTATTGGTATAAGTATTAATGTAATGTATGTCATTAATGTAATAACAATTGAAGACCTCTTCCGGTCGGAACTTAAAAAAAAGTGGTTGTTATTCGTTCAGGATTAGGGTTAGGGTTATCAAATTTGGGTCACAGAATATCACTTACTTGACGTTTTTAGGCACCACGTTGTCTGGTGTCTGACGCAAGTCTATGTAAAGAAGCAAAAATATAGTCTGGGTGTAAAATTGTGGGAGCAGATGGGTACAGATAACGTGTAGAGAATAAGAAAGAAAGATCTAAAAAGAACAGAAGCTGAGTGCTGCCAAGCGACAATCACCGAATCAGTTTACTTGGTGATTCCCATCTCAATGTGCAATCAATTTCCACTTGTGTACCACATTAACTCTGTCTCTCTCTCTCTCTCATGTCTCCCTGTTTTTCAAGCCTCTCTCTCTCTTTAATACTCTTCCTCAACTCCTCAGTGGTCTGCAGTGTTCAGTGCTAGCTGAAGGCTAGCAGCAGTGAATGCCTCCCATCGATTAGCAGAGAGAGAGAGACACCTCGCTTTGTATTTCATTTGTCTTCTCTCCTGTTGTCGCGGATGAGTCATTGCTGCGTTTATTTGTGGTGTATTCACTGTTTACCGTGTGTTCCAACATCTCTAATCGCTTTTAGCTCCATTAAAACGTTGCACACAGACCACTGTTGTTACATGGTAAAACCGTGTTGAGGCATCACAATGTTGTTGTTGTTTATTGTTGTCCTGTGTAGTTCAACGTGGTCGCTTTCAGCTCAACTGCGAGAGCAAGGCATCGGCACTGCCAGGGTTATGGTGGGGGGGTTTGATTTCCACCCATGCTGAGAATGTATGCACTCAGTGTTGTAAAACGTTTTGTATGAAAGCGTTCACCAAATGGTGTATATGTAATGTATTATGTGTTTATTGATGTATCAGTGCATTGTTTATGTTTTGTATCTTGTTTTTAAAAGGGGCATGAAAGTGCAGTGACAAGAGTGTGTTAGCCAGGCTTCAAGCTATCCATTTGTGTCCGAACCACCAGTGGTTCAGACCAATCGGCCTCCTACTGACGACAGCTGCCAGTAGGGCGTGGCTTACGTGTGATGGCAGCGAGAAGCAACCGTTGTTCGGAATCAACAATGGTGATGGTCAGATGGTTCATCCAATCACCTGCCAATCACTATTTTGAAAGTGGCAGCACTTTTCCAAACACGTTTCCAATGACAACTTCCCAGATGGTTCTGTGAAACAAACTGTCTGGCACGTCAGGTAATGAGTGTGACTCCCCGCGTTTCGATCCCAATGTCAAGCCTACCCTAGTGAATCTAGAATGCCGGTCTTCCAACCTGTTCTTTAATATTTGTATTCACTAAAGCTAATCTGCTAAATGTTTGATTTCAAGCAAAAGCTGGCCATGCAGCAGGAGTTGCTGAGGCTGGGGAACCTGATTGGTCTGGTGACCGGAGGTGCTCCAGGAGAAGGAGGTTGGCTTCCAACCACACAACGGAGCTCCCTGGCCACCTGCCCTCCACAGGTGCACAGCTATCGCAACCCATAAACTACTAATACAATGAGCATATGATATAGAATGATGCAGAAAGTGTTAATTGTCACGTTACAATTCATTGCAATGTAATTCATTAACTGTTGATTCATCATTTAATTTATTCTGAAGCGGTACCTCTGCAATGAGTGACGTTGGGACCTCACTAAACGAGCAATGGTCCCACATAAAAATGATTAATTGATTTATTCGTTGTTTCCCCAGGTCACGACCTCCCTATGCCATGTGACCAAGAAGTAGAGCAGACCACCAGGTGAGAAACATCTCATCCACCATCTGCTTGTGGAGCACGAGATGGACATTATATTAACAATTGTTTACACCTTGCTGCAAGGATTGTGGTTGGTTGTTGTTACGCCCCCTGGTGGCTTGGAGTAGAAGGACGCAACATAAGGCAACAGGTTGAGCAAGTGAGGGTGCAGTCACACAAAACCAGGAACCAAATAGAAAAGTATTTATTTACAGAAAGGCAACACAGGGATCAAAGAGGACGATCAGTGGCACCAAATAATACAAAACAACATAATAACCCCACCCCCCATTGACGGGTGCTAAGCACCCCATAGTACAGCGGGTGGTGCTCACTCTCAACTGATGTTTTAACAAAAGGTAAACTACGTGGGTGTGATCT
>PIJE02000664.1:44631-185782 GCA_002895965.2 Coryphaenoides rupestris | reverse complement strand
CATATTAGTATTGGTATAAGTATGTCATTAATGTAATAACAATTGAAGACCTCTTCCGGTTGGAACTTAAAAAAAAGTGGTGTGTTTGTTATTCGTTCAGGATTAGGGTCACAGAATATCACTTACTTGACGTTTTTAGGCACCACGTTGTCTGGTGTCTGACGCAAGTCTATGTAAAGAAGCAAAAATATAGTCTGGGTGTAAAATTGTGGGAGCAGATGGGTACAGATAACGTGTAGAGAATAAGAAAGAAAGATCTAAAAAGAACAGAAGCTGAGTGCTGCCAAGCGACAATCACCGAATCAGTTTACTTGGTGATTCCCATCTCAATGTGCAATCAATTTCCACTTGTGTACCACATTAACTCTCTCTCTCTCTCTCTCTCATGTCTCCCTGTTTTTCAAGCCTCTCTCTCTCTTTAATACTCTTCCTCAACTCCTCAGTGGTCTGCGGTGTTCAGTGCTAGCTGAAGGCTAGCAGCAGTGAATGCCTCCCATCGATTAGCAAAGAGAGAGAGAGAGAGACACCTCGCTTTGTATTTCATTTGTCTTCTCTCCTGTTGTCGCGGATGAGTCATTGCTGCGTTTATTTGTGGTGTATTCACTGTTTACCGTGTGTTCCAACATCTCTAATCGCTTTTAGCTCCATTAAAACGTTGCACACAGACCACTGTTGTTACATGGTAAAACCGTGTTGAGGCATCACAATGTTGTTGTCGTTTATTGTTGTCCTGTGTAGTTCAACGTGGTCGCTTTCAGCTCAACTGCTAGTGCAAGGCATCGGCACTGCCAGGGTTATGGTGGTGGGTTTGATTTCCACCCATGCTGAGAATGTATGCACTCAGTGTTGTAAAACGTTTTGTATGAAAGCGTTCACCAAATGGTGTATATGTAATGTATTATGTGTTTATTGATGTATCAGTGCATTGTTTATGTTTTGTATCTTGTTTTTAAAAGGGGCAGGAAAGTGCAGTGACAAGAGTGTGTTAGCCAGGCTTCAAGCTATCCATTTGTGTCCGAACCACCAGTGGTTCAGACCAATCGGCCTCCTACTGACAACAGCTGCCAGTAGGGCGTGGCTTACGTGTGATGGCAGCGAGAAGCGACCGTTTGTTCGGAATCAACAATGGTGATGGTCAGATGGTTCATCCAATCACCTGCCAATCACTATTTTGAAAGTGGCAGCACTTTTCCAAACACATTTCCAATGACAACTTCCCAGATGGTTCTGTGAAACAAACTGTCTGGCACGTCAGGTTAAGAGTGTGACTCCCCGCGTTCGATCCCCAATGTCAAGCCTACCCTAGTGAACTAGATGCCGGTCTCCAACCTGTTGTTTAATATTTGTATTCACTACAGCTATCTGCTAAATGTTTGATTTCAGCAAAAGCTGGCCATGCAGCAGGAGTTGCTGAGGCTGGGGAACCTGATTGGTCTGGTGACGGAGGTGCTCCAGGAGAAGGAGGTTGGCTCCACCACCACCACGGAGCTCCCTGGCCACCTGCCCTCCACAGGTGCACAACTATCCAACCCATAAACTACTAATACAATGAGCATATGATATAGAATGATGCAGAAAAGTGTTAATTGTCACCAATTAATCTGCAATGTAAATTCATTAACTGATTGATTCATCATTTAATTTATTTCTGAAGCGGTACCTCTGCAATGAGTGACGTTGGACCTCACTAAAGAGCAATGGTCCCACAAAAAGAATTAATTGATTTATTCGTTGTTTCCCCAGGTCACGACCTCCCTATGCCATGTGACCAAGAAGTAGAGCAGACCACCAGGTGAGAAACATCTCATCCACCATCTGCTTGTGGAGCACGAGATGGACATTATATTAACAATTGTCTACACCTTGCTGCAAGGATTGTGGTTGGTTGTTGTTACGCCCCCTGGTGGCTTGGAGTAGAAGGACGCAACATAAGGCAACAGGTTGAGCAAGTGAGGGTGCAGTCACACAAAACCAGGAACCAAATAGAAAAGTATTTATTTACAGAAAGGCAACACAGGGATCAAAGAGGACGATCAGTGGCACCAAATAATACAAAAAAACATAATAACCCCACCCCCCATTGACGGGTGCGAAGCACCCCATAGTACAGCGGGTGGTGCTCACTCTCAACTCACTCTCAAGGTAAATCTACGTGGGTGTGATATGTAGACCCAGGGTATCTTGCCTATCCTCGTTTGTCCCTGTGCGCAAAACCAGAGAACTAATAAAAGACAAAACAAAAAGTAGGCTGTTAACAACTAAAGTAAATGGTTAACAAAATGTACTACAAGGTGGAAACTTCATAATTAAAGATAAATCAATAAACAAACAAAACCAACCAGATCTCTGCCACAGCTCAACCCAAGCCCCCTAACACAAACTATTTAAAGGGTGGGGAATGGCTGATGGGAGATCTGGAACAGGTGGTGACTGATTGATTGATGACTGGAACCAGGTGCGCACATCTGAGAAGTAGGAGAATGAAAACAGCAGGAGGAGACAGAACAACACAAACCAACAACACAAAACAGAACCAAAAAGACATGAAGGCCTACAACATGTATACATACAAAACACCGTACGTAACAGTTGTAGTCAGGGTTTGTAAAAATAAAAGCTAAAGTGACTGAATGCCTACTAAATTTACAAACGGTAGCCTATATAGAAAGTACAGGAAACGGTTTATTATGGTTAAAGTCAGCCAGGGTAGGAGCTTTGGTGTAATGTCCGACGGATGTGAGTTGCACCTTCTCCTGTGATCACACGTCTAACGTGGTAAGACATGCATCACTGCGCTACGTTTAACACCTCGGATGACTGGAGACACCGTTAATACACTTTAAATGGCAGAGCTAAATTTAAGCCGTACAACCATGTCATACAGAACAATAACTTCTTTATGAAAGTGGACTTTTGGATTCTTTTTTAATTGGACAGTTAGAAATATAGCTATAGCAGGGGTCGCAACCTTTACCATCAAAAGAGCCATATTGACCCCTCTTCCACCAAATAAAATTCGTCTGGAGCCACAAAACATATTTGATAACACAGCTTATAAAGTTTTATGTATAGCTGTACTATATATACAAAAACTATAGTTTGTTGCATTTATGAAATTTATAGAACGACAATAAAGAAAACTTGACTTTTTTGCTATATTACATGTTATAACAAAGTTATAACAAACTCTTATGAAGAGGAGAAAAAAATACTCTGGCTTGTGTTGGCCTGCTTTTAAATACATTATGCATATCGTGAAATACTCACGCAATTTAATCTATTGATTCGTGTACACGGACACGATTTTGAATTATTTCTGTGACACTCGACTTTCAAACTAATGTATATCAATGCGGAATATTTCAAACTAATGTATATCAATGGGGGATATTTCAAACTAATGTATATCAATGAGGAATATTTCAAACTAATGTATATCAATGGGGGATATTTTGGCTGCAGCACGTTTCCGTCAGTCGGGACTCAGAAGCTGTACTGTTTTTTTCTCATGTTTTTCATTTTTAAACATTTAATCATGTGTCAAAGCTAACAGTAAATAGGCCTACTACAGTAGCCGACATGATCCTCATCAACCGTTACTATGGTGATTTTTTATTTATTATTTACCCAGTCGTGGAAACCCGGTTTATTTGGTTCGATATTTGGATGATATTTGATTTTGACTTACTGACTGGGTAAATAATAAATGTAAATCACCATAGTAACGGTTCATTGAGGCTCATGCCAGCTACTGTAGCATTTAAACCGAGTATTTACTGTAAGATTTGACACACTTGAACGGATGATTAAATATTTACAAAAATGTATACCAAATGCGAAAAAAGCCGGCGTAATAAAATTGAAATAAATGAATAAAAAACAAGAATACAATCTTGCAATAAATGTTGTGTTTCTCTAGTAAAGTTAGCTATAGCGCCTGTGTGTTTCTCTAGTAAAGTTAGCTATAGCGCCTGTGTGTTTCTCTAGTAAAGTTAGCTATAGCGCCTGTGTTTCTCTAGTAAAGTTAGCTATAGCGCCTGTGTGTTTCTCTAGTAAAGTTAGCTATAGCGCCTGTGTGTTTCTCTAGTAAAGTTAGCTATAGCGCCTGTGTGTTTCTCTAGTAAAGTTAGCTATAGCGCCTGTGTGTTTCTCTAGTAAAGTTAGCTATAGCGCCTGTGTGTTTTCCGCTGGCCTCCTTCCAGCAGTGATGAGAGGTGATCTCCCTAATGTCACAATCTGCTTCTGGTTCGGAGGCAGAAAACCCCCCAGCGTTAGTCATTAGAGGATGCTGCATGTTGTTGTTTAGAACACTTAGAGGAAATACTTGTGTTGCCACGGTGATTTATATGCTCACACCCACCCGCTGCAATGCACTCTGCTAGCATCGCTGTGCGTGTGTGTGTGTGTGTGTGTACAATTTAATTGATATCATAATTGAGCTTTTTCCTTATCCCCCCAACTCCTGTAATGTTTGAACAACTAATTTATTCATAATTTATTTATAAGCCTACACATTTTCGTAGGCTATATCTTCTAGGAAATAATGTATTAATAGCTGCTTAGGTTGAAGAAAGTCTTAATAGAGGAAATGTAATAAAGTTGCTTCTCTCTTGTCCCCACCCCCCACAGTGACCCTGCTCCAATCAAGAGGAGCGATTCAGTCGGTCCTCACAGCTCGGTAGCCAATCGCGTGGAAGCTACGCCGCCCTGCCCATTGAAGCACGGCAACGCTGCAGAGACAGGTGAGAACCTTCTTTGTACTATTTTGGGATGTATGCGATCGTGATACTAATTAGATCGTGATACTAGCTAGTACTTACAGTGCTGCACGTCTGTTCATTCTGAATGCAAAGTGCTTTCTAGTCAATGACAACTGGTGAATATAGAATGAGGCCTGTTGACTTTATGACTTGTCTGTTTTATTCTGCTGCCTTTTGTAAAGCACAAAGAAATATGCCTATTAATATATTCTTATAAAGCGAGCAGCGAAACAGAAAGTCTTAACGGCAGTAATGAACCATAGTCCACTCACAGTTCATTCATTTCACTTAAGGATCCCCGTCCTTGTTTTCTTTAGTTGGACTATTTTGGGTGCTTACAACTTATTGTTGTTAGCATGAGGCCAACATAGTATACTGACTGACCTCTTCATCCTGAGATGATCCTCTCCTAAAACAGTCATGTGACACAACCCCTAGAATGACTTACATTCTCAAAGTCCTGACCATTGTTGGCTAAAGGCTTCTCCACTACATGGGGCTTGAGAAGTCGGGGCCCACTTCAGCAGTGCACACCACACCACAATCAGTCTTGCCTTGCCATCAGGCCGGTAGTCCAATCCGTGTGCGACACATGCGGGGGTCCACACACACGGAGACTCTACTATCCGTTTGTCGACGCCTTTTCTTGACGTCACATCTCATTGGCCCTTCTTGACCTCAAACCCCATTGGTCGGTCTTGATCTCAAATCTCATTCATTGGCTATTTCCTGTGTGATCGGAGATCTATATCAAACCTGTTTGCTAAAATCTTTACCCCCCCCCCCCAGACTCCATGGAGTGGGGTGGGGGGGAGGGGGTCAGTCTTAATATCTTTTCCAGCATAACAATGAGACATTGTGTCATTGTGTCTGTCATTCAATTCCATTTGCCCCAATCTTTCAGTCCAAATTTCGGGCCAAATGTCAAAATTGCCCAATGGATTCTTGAGATATCCACCTGTTTGTCTCATCATGTTGTATTGTCATGTTAGCATTGGTTTTGTATTAGATTCATGGTTTTTACTTGGAGATAAACGTACCTCTATTAAAACCTCTATTTTTGCTCGTCTTCACTTTGTTGGCATCAGCTCTTGACCCATCTACTCATTAGAGGTTGTGCTGTAGCCATCTAGTGCTACTGGGCTACCCACTGATACTGCACCAGGTGGTATTCACTGTAAAACATGATATTTATGTCAGGTCAGAGATGAAACCTATTAATGCTTTGTTGTAGCTGACGGTATTCACTGTCAGTAGCACCCACATTGATGATTTTACTTGCACAACCATCTCACAGGTGCCATATTTCTGTTGGTACCAAGATGACATGTGATAGCCCCTTGTCATTGTGGAGGTATAGTCTATTTACAAGCATCAAGTTTCCCTTGCAAAAGTGATGGTGAATAATAATGAATGTTTTTTTTTAATCTGTAATATGTCTGACCTTTGGTTCCCGCTTCTAACAAGACTTGTGAGCCAATAGCATACAGATGGTATCACATGGGATCTCTCGTGTGGTCTTAAGAAATAATCTATGCAGGCTGCAGTGCTGAAAACTGCTTGATCTCACACATTTTGTTGATCATTTAAAAAGAATGTACATACAGTATGTACATATAATAAAAGGTAGAGGTAGAAGTGGTCATTACACCTTCCATGTGACAGCGGTTGGTGAAGGAAGTGATGTTATCCCAGAACACTTCTGACATGTCTATGACACTCCTTGCCCTCCATTGGGGAATTTCCCCTGTTACCTAATTTGCATGTATTTGCATGTCAGGCAACAATGTGTTACATCTCAGCACATGATGTCCAAAATGACTTCCTTTCTTTTTGGTGGAGAAATATTTAATAAATAATGTTGTCCTAGTGTGGCATTGGCCAAGTCCCAACCACAAACAATCCTCTATTTTACACACACTTCCAGTGCCACAGAGCTCCATGGCGACCAGGCGCCGCGCCAGACTCAGCGGGAACACCGGGACGCCCAGCTCTGTGGGTTCAGTGTTCAAATCGACAAAGGTCAAAAGCAAACCACCAGCATCACCATCACCATCACCACCGCCACCACCGGGTCTGGAGACCATAGAGACCATAGAGACCGTGGGTGGAGGCCAGGTGGCGAGGAGGACGTCTGCCTCATGGCCCCCCGAGGCCACGCCCACGCCAGAGTGGGTGTTTGTGTCGTCTGGCCTGGGATCAAGAGAACAGGTAGGATACAGGTGGTGGAAGAACAACTCATCTTTTACTAAAGTAAAAGTAGTAATACCATACTGGAGAAATACGTTTGTTGTGCATTTAATTTGTTACAATTAAATGTACTGCATTGAAAATGTTACTTAAGTTAACGTAGAGTATTGTAGCATCAAAATATACTTCATGGCAAAATGGCCCATTTCAGTATAATACAGTATATATATTCTAGACCACTTTGGTGTTGGTAAACACTGGATGTATTTAGTGGGCGGGGCCTAGCTGACAGAAGCGAGACTGGTTGGTCTATGGAGCCCTGGCAGACCGGGAGTCAAATGAGTGCGCTTAAGTTATTATTTAGCCATCAAGAGTTACACAAATACTCTCACGCTTAGCAATGGTATCACGTTGGCCGACCCACACTCGCTGTTCATTTGATGGCTATGCAGCCACAATCTCCATTTAGAGACTTTCACGATGGAATACGGTAAACATGAAGTCCATCCTGTTTGGCATCGCAGCACAGGAAGACATTTTGTCCATGTTTGTTAGACAAATATGCAAAAACCACGGTGGGGCTACATTGGTATTCTGCCACCAGCTACTGCTGTCGTGATGTCTGCTCCTAAGTGGTCTATTCGTTTATAATTATTGCTGAATTAATGTGTTATTCGATTTATTTATTTCATACATTATGTGAATTTCAGCCTGGAGGCCTTATTAATAGAATAATCATAGTGTATTTATTGATTTATATTTTGTATTGTTATTTTTAATTAGCAAAGTAACTCGTAACTAGGGGCTGTCAGGTAAAAGGCTGTCAGGTAATCCAATATTTGCCTTTTGATATGTAGTGGTCTATAAGTATAAAGTACCAGTAATAGAAATACGCAAAGATATTACTTGAGTAAATGTACTTCCCTTCCCTGGGAGTGTGAAGAGTTTAACTTTGTCACCAGATCCTCACAAATTAATTTTAACCAAAGCAAAAGCATAACATCCTTAAAACTATACCAGTAACCAGCCGTACCGGTATACCAACAAAACACATTAATCTGATGCATCCGAGCACAAAGTCCTTAAATGTAACCGTGCTACATGTATACATACGTTTTAGAGGGCCGCTTTTTATCCAAAGCGACCTTACAAAGGGTACATTTGTTGAAGGAGACAGCAATATACTGTGTCGTTGTGGTACATAAAGAGAAGAATAGAGCTCTTTTCGAGCATTCATAGTTACGAGACTACTAGAACAAGTTTCGTAATTGCCAAGTTGCCTGCATAAATAGCTGGGATAAGAGCAGACGTGCCATTACCAACATCTAAGAACATACAATATGCTAAGCAATGCCGAGTCCAGGTGAACTCTGAACAGGTGGGTCTTGAGTCTCTGAAGCAGGCGTTGCTACCGTCTTAAATCCTCACGGGGAAAGTGTGACCAGGGAGCTGTCCACAGTTGTACCTGGTGCTGTCACCTCGTTGCATTACCGCAGTATTTAAGTCAGCATATCTCTCCATAACCCTGGCATCAGCGCTGGAGCAGACCAGCTGCCAGCCGTGAAATCCTTACCCATCACAATACACCAGGCAGCAAGGTCGGAGTTTAATCACTCCTCCAGCAAAGACCGTTTGGATTTATCTTGCTTTTAATGAATTTTCGCAATCTCCTCTTTGTTGTGAATATAGACGCCCACTTCGTTGGCAGCCATCACCCTGCTTGCTTAGCGGCCGGCGTGTTGTGACGTGTGCTCGCCTACTGCCAGGTGTGTTCAGTGTTCTGGAACTCAACGCGGTGTTGTTGCCTAGGTGATGGTGAAGACGTTCGCCAAGAGGATCGGTGCTCGCCTTGTTCCCCAGGGGACCCCCGGAGGTGAACCCACGTCATTCATGTGCACAGGTAGGGTGTTGTGCGTTGCGTGGTGATGTGTGTGTGTGTGTGTGTGTGTGTGTGTGTGTGTGTGTTTTTTCGGTTAAAAGCTATTTGACAAGGAAATTGCTTTTAGTCACCATTCTTCTGCTATTGAAATTGTGCGCTGGTCTCTTGATATTTAGTATGTTTTTTTGTGTGTGTCTTACCAGTGGGAGTCTTTCAGATGTTGCAACGTTCTGAGTCAACATTTAAAACGCCCCCCCGCTGTCAATTCACTTATTGTATTGTACAGCCTTTAGAAGTGGCTTGAGATAGGAGACACCATTTTTTTGTTTCTCTGTCTCGCTCTCCGCCTCTCTCTCCACATTCTCTTTTTGAAAAATACTTTAATTGCTAATTACCTCTCTTTTGATTACATTTTTTTATTTTATAACTACAAACGTTGCAGCCCTGTCTCTAAAGCCTTAGATTAGCTATCACAATTCAAGGAGGCTCTTCAAACAGGAAGCTGTTTCCACGCTAATAACGTTCTTCTTCCTGTTTCTCCTTTGTGGTGAAAGCTTTTCTCACAAACGTGTGAACGCTGTTACAGTCGGACTAATTTACTCGGTGACCTTGGTGACAGCAACTTTTTATGCAAAGTGACTTGCAGCGAAACATGTGGACGTACTCTCTAGGTTAAACACAGGCTACCGCATGCATCACCTCTGATTGGCCGATGTGGTCACCTGGTCACCTGATCGTTAAGTGTTGATGGACACACCTGTCCTCCCCTTATTACAAGTGAAGGGGCGTTAACACTTAGGTTTTTAAAGGCGGGGTCACGGGGTTTGGGTTCACCTTTAAGAAATTAGCTTTCGAGTTCAATACCTCCAATAATGTCTGACCCTTACCTAATGGTTGGTTGTTGGTTTGTAGTTATCCTGGTCGTGCTTTATAAGTGCTTTAAGGTACGTATTGAGCCGTTATTGGCCAATGGAAAGGTGGCCAATAACCGGGCTATCAATTAAATCCCCCCCCTCTCCCTGCTCCCGCCTTCCCTACAATAGGCCACCATTGAGAAGCATTGCATTCACACACCTGTGGTGTAGCTGCTCATTGACAGACAAGATGGAGTCCCCCAAACCAATCACAGAACAGATGCCCTGAGCCTGGAGCGGCCTAGAATCTAAATCGTTTCATACTGAGGCAGGCACAGTCAACCAGAACCGATATTCCCTCAGAGCATTTCACTCTACTAATTGCTGTGTGTGTGTGTGTGTGTGTGTGTGCTTGTGCTTGTGCGTGTGCTTGTGTGTGTGTGCGTCCCCTATCCACAGATGACAGCCTGGTGTGCGAGCGCACGCTGAAGTACTTCCTGGGCATCGCGGGCAGGAAGTGGGTGGTGAGCTTCCTGTGTGAGTCCAGCTTTATGTTGTCTTTTAATTGTTCTGTTGTCACTTGCTGGGGGTTGGTTGTTGTTGCATAATCTTGGGTGGTGTACGTGCCGACCGAGGGGTTAATCTCCGCTCCGCGTTCTGTTGTGTTTGGAACCCCCCACAGGGATCTCGGAGTGCTTCAGACGAGGGCAGCTCTTAGACGAGGTGCGTGTAATCCCCTGTGTTTGTGCTGGTATACTCCCCACTCTCCTGCTCCTCACACCGCTGCACCCCCCCTCACCCCGTCAGCGTGTCTGGGTGGTGTGACTCTGCTGGTTCCCCTCTCTCCCCGGCTCGGGGCTCACCGCCAAAGCCTCATGTATTATTTGCTCATTGTTTTAGCGACCGGCCCCGCGCCGCTCTGAGGCTCCTGAGAAAGGAGGTTTCGCTTGGAAGCCTAAAGTTATCCGCCGGTTCACTATCTGCATGTACGAGAACCGCAAATAAACGCATCTGTCCTTGTCTATGTCCTATAAAGTCTATGTCCAATCCTCACAAAGAATCCTGCTGAATGTGAGTTTTCTGAGTTGCCTGACCGTTGCTGACTAGGATTTTAAATGACAAACATAACAAATAATTTGTGACAATTACATAAAACATCTACAAGGAAATGACCTATTTCCTGATGGAAATGGGTCTCGCAAGCCAATAATTGCTGAGGGAGAGTTTGCCAGCGTCGTCCAGCATGGGTCTGTGAAGCCATTTGAGGCTGTAATTGTGTTAAAGAACTTTACTGTTGACTCGATTCGATGTTTATGTTTTTGGTCTCCCTCCACAGAGTGCATTTGAGGTGCGGGGAGATGTTGTGAATGGGCCCCACCACCAGGGGCCCCTGAGGGCCCGCAGCACCGGGGACCAGGACGTAAGTGCCTCCATCCAAACACAACACTTGATTGTGTGCATACTGTTATCACATTACAGGCACTAACACCACCTGAAGGACATTAGCTGTTTTGTCTAAATTAAAAATCTGTAAGCCTCTGCATTTTTTGCCCTCTCCTCCGTTAAACCATCCAAAGCCCCTCAGGCCAGCTGGCATTATGGATGGACATGCAGTGTGTGTGTGTGTGTGTGTGTGTGCGTGCGTGTGTGCGTGCGTGTGTGTCTCTCTCTCGCTCTCTCTCTCTCTCTTCCACCCCACCGCTGGATGAGATGCTAGCTTGTGCATTATTCATTCTATTATCAGGGTGCATTAGGCACAAGATCAGACATAAGGTAAACATTTTATCTAGGCCCAGGAGAAGACAACTTTTAAGCTATATCACGATAATACAATTACCCCTGTCCCATCGTGGTGTCTGGGTACCCATTTCGCACTTTTATTGTTTATAAAAGAATGTGAAATTGATGGGTATCGCCAGGCTGTATACTCTTAAATCATCAGCCCGCTCAGGAAAAGCCGTTCTGAATCTCCATTTTAGTTGAGTTATTGCTTTTGAAGCCGTGGCAATACTGTTGTTGCATTTCTTTGTGCAACAGTAAGAGCAATGGCTTAATAAAAGTATTTGATTGATTGTGTGGGTCACAACAACTACAACAGGCAAGGGTGGTGGGGTAAAAGCAGTATTATGGTGACTACACTATGCACTGTGCTTTTGTGCTGTTTTAAACCCCCCGAAGACCTCCAGAATGTCGTGAACATTACCCCATTCCACAGACGTTTATTTTTTTATTTTATTTCACCAGGTTAGTCCAGCGTAAAAGTCAGACATAAACGGTGCAATGCAACAGGAATAAATTCAATGCAAACCATTTCTCGTGGTCACCTGCTACATGCTGCGCTCAACATCTTTACATTTCAACAGCTATTTCCTGACCTGAAGTGACCAATAGGCCCTTTTCATGTTGCGGTGGCCATCTTTTGGTCCGTCCTGGTTCTAGACGCGAGCTGCGGGCGCTTGGAGCCAAGATGGCCCGATAGGGGAATTGAGGCCCATTGTAACGACTTGATGAGCTTGACCCTCGCATGTGAGTGACGCGTGTCTGTTGTGTTTGTTCCTCCACCCACTAGCTCCTATGAAGGGCTATCTGTATTGTCCCTGTTTTGTTCCTCATTCTCCTGTGTTTTCTTCTTCTATCTTACTTTTTTTCTTCGTTAATTATTCTTCTCTTTCTGTATTTATGTTCATCGTTCTATTTATTTTTCCTTCTCTCTTTTATCCTTCGACTTGATGAGCTTGACCCTCGCATGTGAGTGACGCGTGTCTGTTGTGTTTGTTCCTCCACCCACTAGCTCCTGATGAAGGGCTACAAGATCTGCTTCCAGGGGTCCTTCACGGACATGACCACAGGTAACCCATACCAGACCAACCGCATGGCCGCCGCTCAGACGAGACTAGACTAGACTGACATGACCAATGAGCCAACGACGTCCGGCGTGGTTGAATACCATTGATTATTAATGATGCTGCAGCTGTCTGCTGGCCACTTAGTTTGTGTTTGTGTGTGTGTGAGAGAGACTGTGTTAGTGTGTGTGTGAGATGGTGTGTGTGTGTGTGTGTGTGTGTGTTGTGTGTGTGTGTGTGTGTGTGTGTGTGTGTGTGTGTGTGCATGCACATGTGTTTGTGTAGTATGCCCCCTTGTCTCGTAATAACAGTCATTCCAATGGCCTTGTTAAACTGCACTCAAATCACTGGAGCGCTCCCAGCCAGTCCCCAATCCTTGTGTTTATCTCAATATGCGCCAGTTGGTGTACGCTTGCATCCAAAGCATCTTACAACTCCACAGGTGCATACTCTCAGCAGGAGTGCCCCCCCAGTGGGAATTGGACCCCTCAACTCCTGGTTGTTGTGTGCTCTTCTAATTTCAGCTAGTAGTAGGAGACAAATGAGGTTTGCTGTCGTCCCCCCCCCCCCCCCAGTCTGCTGCTGTATGGGCAACAATTGTACATTTAGCTCCCAAGATGGCTGCTTCACTGTATCTGTGTGCGCTAGAGTTTTGCTGTCAACCCTCCATGCCACTAAGCCTTCCGTAACCTCATCGTCAGAGGAACAAATGGGGCTCCATCATCCTGCCCTGTGATGCGTTTCAGCTACCTGCTAACCTCCAGTCAGTGGAGTCTTGACCTTGCCCTTTTCCGTTCATTTGCACTGCTTCACCTCACCGTGTTGACTGATCCTGAACGACTGACACATGGAGCAAGGTAAGCCGTGAGCCATGCAGTGTCTCATTGGCTGTCGGCATTGTCACTCACTCCACACCTGTGGACGTACGTAGCTCAGGTGTGACACGGCTGAATCAGGTTCGTTCTTATATTTTGACATCCATGGGTTTATTCGGTCCACCGTGGCTATATTTTTCGACCGTAGACAACTGAGCAATTGATGTAAATCACGTTTGTTTCACTGCAAGACTGTTGTGATGTCATGATTGGACGAGTTTGAGTGTCAAACCAAGACCTCGACCTGAAGAGTACCCAGTAGTCCGTTTCTTGACACGGTTTACTCAAAGCCATGTCCTGGTTGGCCTTCGGGTTTTCGAAAGACGACCCAATTGAGCCACGGGGCGCGTACCACCCGAGGCGGTTTCCATTCTTGGATACTGGAAACGGAGCGCTTCTGTGGCAGAACGGGGCTTGGCAGCACACCGCCGGGACCCCCTGGGGGGGGGGAGCTGGTCTCCGATTGCCACCGCGCAGTGCTGAGGAAGCAGAGTAGAAGGCGGAAACAGAGGACAGATGCACTGGCTTGACAAAGGCCATTTTCGTTTTACATTGGAATTTACATTTATGGCGTTTAGCACACACTTTTGTCCAAAGCATCTTACAATAAGAATGCTTGTCCAAATGCTTCACAATATACAGCCAACACTTTTCAAGCAGTTTATAATTGCTAGGTTAACCCCTTGATGGTAAAGGGCAAGATAGCTAGGATAAGATAGATAGGATTTAGTTTGTTCCAAACATAATTTTTTTATATTTATACTTATTCTGACACCATTGCCCATCAATGCACACTGGTGTGCATCGAGTGATTTTTGGTATGACTCGCCGTCCAAAGCTTCTGGGTTCAAACCCCAATTCCTGCAGGCAAACCCCCTAGACACCCTGGAGCAAGACATGTAACGGCTACCTGCTCATCATTAGGACATGCATGACACAGCATGCTAACCAACCGTTCCCCATTTGGTTAGCATGCTAACCAATAACTGTCCCCGCAACGCACACACCAGATTGGAATCCCTTCACACCATGTGGTCGTCTTTCATAGAAAATGATCAAAGTAAGTCCCCTGGAACAAAAACGTCAAACCCAACCTGCCGTGGCTCTTCCTCAATAGGACACACACACACATACCCGCTAGGTCTTACCCGCCCCCAGTCAGAGGCAGGATGGTTGAAGCTTCAAAGACGTGTTTTGAGTCCTCATAATTCCCGCCCTGAAATGAGTTCAGAGCTCTCTGCTGGACCCTGATAGACGGCCACCCGCCTCGCTTTTGACGGCGCTGGAAATGTTTTAAAAAAAGACTCAAAGCGGCTTGCAGGGCATTTGAATGACAGCGATAACAGCTGGAAGGCGCCGGCTGCCTCTGAACATCTGTCATTTGGGAAAAGTATTGGCAGAAAACAATGATGTGGGGACGCTGGGCCGTGGGTGGACGGGCCCAGAGGTGATTTCAGGCTTTTGATATTTCTTTGTGCAACCTTTTCTGCTTGGTACGGTGCTATGGTGATGGGATTGGCAGGCCGGCAGTGTGAACTGCTCAAAAGTTTAAGTGAGTCGGTGAGGTCTGGGTCATTCACATTTTTTCTTCTCCTTTTTTTTTTTCCAAGTGGCTTTTCGACCTTGTTCTTCTATCGAAGGGGGGTTGATACGGGCCATTGTTGAGAATAAATGCTGGCTTCGAACTCTGCCTCTACAGCCCGTGGGTTCGTGAATGGTGTTTTATACTGGTGTGTTAATCGGCAGCAGCACATATGCAGCATGTCAAAGGCTGCCATTCCAAGCCACAGTGAAGCCGATGACCTGCCAAGCGAAAAACAACTTCAAACTGATTTCAGTGTCGATTCTCTTAAAGGATATTCTCACAAAATCAGACTTAAGATTAATGTATTGTGATATGGCTGACCATCGATTTGGAAGGGACTAAACACAGAAAATGTACATGTCTGTTTGTTGTTGTCATGGTTTCAATCTTTGGAAAAAAAAGAATGGAAACAAAAGTACTACTCGGCAAAAATTTGACGTGAAATCAGGCTACACTCTCGCTTACAAAAGTTAACGTGACCTGTTGGCATTAGAGATGATGCAAGGCGGTGTGCACGGATTGCCAAGGCTCTTCTACAATGCTATCACTGTAGTGCTGCCTCAGCTGATCGTATAGAAGGTCTCATTAATAATATTGGGCATCCGAAGCCCGCACTACAGGTTTCAGAGATCCGATCACACCGGCAATGTTCCCATTAGCGATCCCATGGTCAGTTTCCTCACGTATCCATAGTCAGTGGAAGGCAAGAGAAGAAGTTTTGTTTTGTGTAAAATAAGTCTCGCTCAGTTGAACTCTCACTCTGAAATCATGAGTGTTCAATTGGTTGCAGTAAGAGAACGGTGGAAGTGTGAGTGAGAGTTGAAGAGAGGGTGCCAAGTCTCTTGAGGCGAGACTTGGTGAGGCACAGTAACAAACAGGCCGGACCAGGAAAGGTTTCCAGGACGTACGTCGACGGGGCGCCATTGCCCCTGAAAGTTAAAGGCCTGTTTCACGGCTGACAGCTGCTGCGCGCTCAATACTGGACCAATTTCAAAAATTGTCACTTAGACCCAAAAGGATGGGGAAAATGCAGAGGTCCATCCAGAGGTTCGCCATTTAAGAACAATTTCAGAAAGAACTAAAAACCATGGACAAGCACCAGGGGTACGCCCTACCCAGTTGAACCCCCAACCCTCCCTCTCCCACCCCAGAGCTCCCAGATGGGATGGCTGGTACAGTGTGTGTATAAACCCCTGGCGCCGGGCCGATCGATGTTGCCCGGCTAATGGGGTTGGGGTCTAATGGCGGAGAGCGGGGGGAGGCGCGAGGATGCTCTGCACCCAGCGCAAAGATGGAGATGGATTCTGCTCCCGTAAACTTAATGGAGGTTTTGCATCTTTTATTTAAACCGTTTTTTAAGTAGCTGATTGCTTTGGTCCGCATGATGGCACGCTACCATCTATTGTATGATAATGCTGCGTGGGTTTATGGAAGCGGGAAACGATGATGTAGCAATGACCATTACGACACATCGCTAAAGTGGCTCTTCTGCTGGGCTCCTCCACCACCGGCACACAGGAAGGTGTTGAATAAACCGGTTTATTGCAGGGTTAAGTTGATGTAGCAGTTTGTTTGCTGTATGCAATAGCCAATGAAAGGAAAAAGGCAGAAAAATTGAGCCAATCTGGATAAGCCGTCAGTGCTACGTAGCGTTGACAAATTATTATTCATGGTCCTGCCCACTTGGTTGGTTCGTAACCACCCACAGAAATTCAACCATTTCTGAGGGAGAAATGGTTGCAATTTATTTTTGGAGAAATACCAAAACACTATGGAACCAGATGAGCGCTGTGTTCGCTGTGTTCGGCGCATTTCGAAGACGATGATGTGCTGTGGCACGGTAAGCATGTTGACAGCTGCTTTGTCGTCCACAGCTGAACCAATCAGAGCAAAGCAACATTTAAATATTGAATATTCATGAGAACAGCGATCCAATCAGAGCAAAGCTCATTAACACATTAAATATTCATGAGAAAAGCAGTCGTCTTTTCTACCAGGCTTTTCAGACATGCTAGAATAGCTTGAAATAAGCCAAATAATGTTACAAACTCGATCAAAGGACATCAATGATTATAAAAAAATGTTCACACATGTGGTCGTCTTTCATAGAAAATGATCAAAGTAAGTCCCCTGGAACAAAAACGTCAAACCCAACCTGCCGTGGCTCTTCCTCAATAGGACACACACACACACACATACCCGCTAGGTCTTACCCGCCCCAGTCAGAGGCAGGATGGTTGAAGCTTCAAAGACGTGTTTTGAGTCCTCATAATTCCCGCCCTGAAATGAGTTCAGAGCTCTCTGCTGGACCCTGATAGACGGCCACCCGCCTCGCTTTTGACGGCGCTGGAAATGTTTTAAAAAAAGACTCAAAGCGGCTTGCAGGGCATTTGAATGACAGCGATAACAGCTGGAAGGCGCCGGCTGCCTCTGAACATCTGTCATTTGGGAAAAGTATTGGCAGAAAACAATGATGTGGGGACGCTGGGCCGTGGGTGGACGGGCACAGAGGTGATTCATGGCTTTTGATATTTCTTTGTGCAACCTTTTTCTGCTTGGTAGCGGTTGCTATGGCGATGGGGATTGGCAGCCCGGCAGTGTGAACTGCTCAAGAAGTTTAAGTGAGTCGGTGAGGTCTGGGTCATTCACATTTTTTCTTCTCCTTTTTTTTTACTTCAAGTTGGCTTTTCGACCTTGTTCTTCTATCGAAGGGGGGTTGATACGGCCATTGTGAGAATAAATGCTGGCTTCGAACTCTGCCTCTACAGCCGTGGGTTCGTGAATGGTGTTTTATACTGGTGTGTTAATCGGCAGCAGCACATATGCAGCATGTCAAAGGCTGCCATTCCAAGCCACAGTGAAGTCCGATGACCTGCCAAGCGAAAAACACTTCAAACTGATTTCAGTGTCGATTCTCTTAAAGGATATTCTCACAAATCAGACTTAAGATTAATGTATTGTGATATGGCCGACCATCGATTTGGAAGGGACTAAAACACAGAAAAATGTACATGTCTGTTTGTGTTGTCATGGTTTCAATCTTTGGAAAAAAAGAATGGAAACAAAAGTACTACTCGGCAAAAATTTGACGTGAAATCAGGCTACACTCTCGCTTACAAAAGTTAACGTGACCTGTTGGCATTAGAGATGATGCCAAGGCGGTGTGCACGGATTGCAAGGCTCTTCTACAATGCTATCACTGTAGTGCTGCCTCAGCTGATCGTATAGAAGGTCTCATTAATAATATTGCATCCGAAGCCCGCACTACAGTTTCAAGAGATCCGATCACACCGGCAATGTTCCCATTAGCGATCCCATGGTCAGTTTCCTCACGTATCCCATAGTCAGTGGGAAGGCGAGAGAAGAAGTTTTGTTTTTGTGTAAAATAAGTCTCGCTCAAGTTGAACTCTCACTCTGAAATCTCATGAGTGTTCAATTGTTGCAGTAAGAGAACGGTGGAAGTGTGAGTGAGAGTTGAAGAGAGGAGTGCCAAGTCTCTTTGAGCGAGACTTGGTGAGGCACAGTAACAAACAGGCCGGACCAGGAAAGGTTTCCAGGACGTACGTTGACGGGGCGCCATTGCCCCTGAAAGTTAAAGGCCTGTTTCACGGCTGACCGCTGCTGCGCGCTCAATACTGGACCAATTTCAAAAATTGTCACTTAGACCCAAAAGGATGGGGAAATGCAGAGGTCCATCCAGAGGTTCGCCATTTAAGAACAATTTCAGAAAGAACTAAAAACCATGGACAAGCACCAGGGGTACGCCCTACCCAGTTGAACCCCCAACCCTCCCTCTCCCACCCCAGAGCTCCCAGATGGGATGGCTGGTACAGTGTGTGTATAAACCCCTGCCGCCGGGCCGATCGATGTTGCCCGGCTAATGGGGTTGGGGTCTAATGGCGGAGAGCGGGGGGAGGCGCGAGGATGCTCTGCACCCAGCGCAAAGATGGAGATGGATTCTGCTCCCGTAAACTTAATGGAGGTTTTGCATCTTTTATTTAAACCGTTTTTTAAGTAGCTGATTGCTTTGGTCCGCATGATGGCACGCTACCATCTATTGTATGATAATGCTGCGTGGGTTTATGGAAGCGGGAAACGATGATGTAGCAATGACCATTACGACACATCGCTAAAGTGGCTCTTCTGCTGGGCTCCTCCACCACCGGCACACAGGAAGGTGTTGAATAAACCGGTTTATTGCAGGGTTGAAGTTGATGTAGACGTGAAGATGCTGATATGTCAGAGCAGATGCAAGGTGGTGATTATAAAAAAATGTATGAAATAGGTGTGGCATGGGATCTTTAATGAACCTTTGTGTGGAAGCACATAGCCTGGCCCTCGACCTCTCCATCGTGGAAGATGTTTCTGTGTCAACATTTCATGTGCGAAATTAGCACGCAACAATCTGTTTCCCCATCTGGATCGCTCGCTTGGGTGCATGATTGCGTGCCCGTGTGTGTGTGTGTGTGTGTGTGTGTGCGTGTGTGTGCATGCATGCGTGTGTGTGTGAGCGCTCGCACAAACGTTGATAACTCGCAGCACAGGAGGGCAGCTATCTGCCCCCTGGTTAGATTCAGAACAGAAACACATTGTTGCAGATTGATAGCTTCTACCAACTATAGACTGTGGGAATGGAGGGTTTTTTTGGTGAACACATTGTGAAATACCAGAAATAGTTCAAGTCCTCGTATGACTGACAGGCAAAGTGTTTTACTGCAGGTGTACGTGAACAACACAAAGTAACACCGACCTTTCTGCAAGAAATGCCGACTGATAAATTACTGTAATCTAAGTGTCTGTGAGCAATCTCGGACAACATGCTCAACAGGTTCCTAGTGAAGTTCAGCACTGAGATTAGAATGTGTTGACTTCTGAGACTAGGTAGTAATATTTAAGATGCGTATTTCCATTCACTGTCTTTATGCTAGCTCTGCGCCATTTCTTAGCATATGCACCTAGCTAGCAAGTCAAATTATTGATCATTCTGCAGAACTTGTGGGGAATAAATACCTATTTTGATATTGAAGGGTGGAGTATTGCGTTCATTGTTTTGTTCTTCGACATTTATTGGAAGTATAGGATAGGAAGATATAGACAAGCACTATACCTAATTGGACTAATTAACAGGTTTTCTGCGCTAACTGCGTTGACTAATTGTTTTACTCGCAAAAATCCACTGACATACAGTTGCTAGGCTACAGAAGAGCAACAGGTACCTTAACCATCTCTATGTAAAGGCTACAAAATGTCTACCAGTAGCCTGTATGGTCTCTGTATGCCCTGCTCCTCATTTGTCACATTCTGTGTTCCACAACCTGAAGGGCCCTTCTTCTCCAACATGCAGTTGGCCTGGGGCCCAGTGACCCCAACCCCGCCCCCCGCCCCCCAACCCCAGCACGAGCCCTGCTCTGATTGGCCAAACAACAAGAAGTGTAGAGTCATTAGACCGCTGAATGTCAAGTCATAGGGGCCCTCAAGGCCCCAATGACTCCAACAGTTACTCCATGACATGTTGTCCTGCTAGCGGCGACTTGGCTCACAAGCAGTCCCAAGTCACCTCACATACACCAAGCCCCCCCCCCCCCCCCGAAAAGCAATAACTTTTAGTTGTGCTTTCCTCCACCAGTTAAAATGTTCATGCTTCAGCCATGATAGAGATGGTTGCATCATGGCATTGTGTGTGTGTGTGTGTGTGTGTGTGTGTGTGTGTGTCTGTGGGCAGATTTCCTTGTTCTAACTCACTGCATTTGCTGCCTTCATGGCGGCTCAGAGTGAACAGAAGGGAAGCAGCGGTCGGCCTTCGTGGGCGCAGATTGCATTTATATTTAATGTCCTCAATTTTACATCGTGTTTAAATGGGCTGTGCATAATTAATGTCTCTCTCTCCCTCTCTCTGACACGACAGACCTTCTACATTGTGTATGTCCCCTGTGTATGTCAGGGGAAGCCATTAAAGATGCAGAAGGTTTGAGACTTAAGTGGACAAAGTGATCATTTCCTCCTCGGGATCAAAAGAGTGTTTTTGTGCCATTAACAGCAAATAAACTGACGCACGGGGAAAAACCAATAAGTCCACACTTAGTGTTGGCGTCTGAAAAAACTCACGTCTTTCATTTCGGTCAAAAAGCCGAAGTCTTCATCTCTAAACTGTGGGTAAAGAGTTCCTCTCGATTCAAATGAATGAAACCCTGGGATGATACTGTGTGGCTAACAGTACAACTGTGTTATACATTTTGGTAACACTTTACAATAAGCGACACAAACATTATGATGACACAATGGACTACTAGGTATTACCTACCACTGGGGGTGCTTACCTAATCATTAGCTCCTATCACTAGCTACTGTAAAATATGATTACGAGTTACTCATTAACTAATGGTTAACTAGCAGTTAGTTTCTTATTTGTTCCCCAATAGCTACTCAAAAGTTTGTGTGCTTATTGTCAAGTGTAACCTACAATTTTTGTGCGATTGATTAATTTTAGAAATGCCATATAGCCAGCGTTCGTCATCGATGAGTGAGTGGAATGCGCTGTGGTAATATTAGTTCTAGTTATTGCTCCTGTCGCGGTATGAGACGATACAGACTTTAGACTGCCCCCCTCTCATTTCTAACCAATCAGGGCGTCTCTTCTCTGGTTAGTTTCAGGGATCCATCTTGCCTGTCAATCACATGCAGTTGTGTGTATTGAGGTCTCTGTTGAGTGGTTTGTCGCAGTAGCACCCTCCTGACCACAACATGGACGAGCCCAACATGTCACTCCTGCCCAGGGCTAGCATGACTGCGATGTGACGTCATCCATGTCCTCTGCGACCATGCGGGGTCGAAGCCAGAGCAGGCGCCAGTGACCCGTTGGCAGTGTGGCCCGCTGTGGTCGCCGTGCCAACCGTCCCCTTCCACGTAACTGAACTGGTTTGTTCACGCGCAAGGACATGTAGGCTGAAAAAATGAAGAGACGCTCTGAAAATAGCAAAGTGACAGTGAGAGTCTCTGTTTCTCACTCTCACTCTTTCTCACGCTCACTCTCTTTCTCACTTTCTCACTCTCTCTTCTCTTCTTCTCTCCTCTCTCTCACCGCTTTCTCTCTCCCGCTGACTCTTTCCCACTCTCTCTCTTGCACTCTGCTTCTCACTCTGTCACTCTCTCTCCCTCTGTCTCTCATTTTCTCCCTCACTCATTGTCTCTTTTCTCTCTCTGTCTCTCACTCACTCACTCTGCCTCTCACTCTCTCTCCCTCTGTCTCTCACTTTCTCGCTCAATCTATATCTCTATCTCACTCTATCAACCTATCTCTACATATCTAGAGGTGAGAGAACAAATGTAATTTAACTCAAAATTATCTTCATTTTTGGCTACTATGGATTGCTTTGTCAAAATTTTTTTTTTAAAAGACCACATTATGGGGACTCTGATTGTGGCTCACTGCCCTACTGAGATAGCGGTAGCCGCTGTGACCGCTCACGGCTAGCTAGGAGCTGTCGGTGTAAAACGGCTTTAAGATAACAAAAAGAGAAATGGGAAAGTACTGATAGAGATAATGGTCAATGGTAGCTGGCCTTTTTAGGGTTTTGACTTTCTGAATGTCATCTTGAGAAAAAAACAAAAAACAAACAAAAGCGCCTTCTAAATGCAATACAATAGCCTCTAGTTGTCAGCAGGGTTCCCATGGGTCCTTTGGCTTGAAATCCAAATCCTTGTGAATTGGAGAAAATAGATAAGACAAATAAATAGACATTTATTTATTAATTTTGTGCAAGAATAGAAATTGAAGCTCTTCTTTTTTCACAATATATTGTTCTTCTGTGCTGTGCTAGAAAAGGTAACACTGTTGTTCTCGTAAAGTAAGTTATTGCAGTGTTGGTTTTACTGTTGTGGTAGAGGATACTGGAAGCTAATGTTGTAGCAGTGTTGGTAGAGGTATCTATCGTAAAGTAACTTGGATAACAGTGTTGGTTTGTTGGGGTAGTGTTGGTACTTTCTAAAAAGGAATCTTGTTGTAGTATTGTTGGCAGAGATATTGGTCAAACTCACTTATTGCAGAGCTGTTGTTGCAGACTTGACAGGGATCATTAGCATATTAAGAGGTGTACACGCCCAGGGATAATCCCCCAGTTTTGGGCATTCAGCTGTAGTCAATTGAGGTAAGATCCAGAACAAAGACAAGGGAGTCATTCTGTGGGAGTCCATCCAGGGAATCATACAGCTACAGGTTAGTCCTACACCTTCCCTCCTCCTGTGCTAGCCATGTGCCTACAGTCCATTACAGTCTGGACATCCTACCGCGGCAGGTGTCACCGAAGACCCTCCACTCGCTGCCGCCACCCCTCCAATCTCCTCTACCCTACGATCTCAACCTACACAGGCCTTGATGTGAGAGGGGGACTCTGGAATTGCCAATCGTCGGTCAAGAAAACTGAGACCATTCTGGCCTACGCCGCCCTCCAGTCTCTCCACTTCCTGGCTCTCACAGAGACCTGGATCACCCCGGAAAATACTGCCACCCCAGCCGCCCTCTCCACGACCTACTCCTTCACACACACACCCCGACCCTCTGGGCGAGGTGGGGGAACAGGACTCCTCGTCTCTCCAAAGTGGTCATACCAGGCCCTTCCCCTGGAACACCTGACCAGATCTGCACTTGAACTCCATGCTGTGTCTGTTACCCTTCTCCAGGCAGCAACATTGCCGTGATCTACCGACCACCGGGTCCTCTTGGCGACTTCTTCGACGAGATGGATGCCCTCCTCAGCTGTTTTCCCGAAGATGGCACCCCACTTGTCGTTCTGGGTGACTTCAACATCCAGCCAGAGAAGTTACAATCACCTGAATTCATCAACTTCTTTGCCACATCGGTTTGCTCACTCCTTCTCCTTCCACCCACAGAGCCGGGAACCAACTTGACGTTGTCTTCACAAGGTCCTGCGCCACTTCGGCACTCTCTGTTACCCCCCTCCCTGTGTCTGATCACCATTTTGTTGCTTTCTCCCTCCCCCTAAAATCTCCCACCTCCTACCTACTACGCCTCACATCGTCACCTCCCGTAGAAACCTGAAAACTCTCTCTCCCTCTACTCTCTCTGCAACTGTCCTCTCCTCACTACCTCCCCCCCAACAATTCTCCCTCTTGTCAGTAGAGGAAGCGTCCTCCACTCTGACTTCTTCTCTCTCCTCCTCCTTCGACTCACTCTGTCCACTTATCTCCAGACCAGCACGAGCCTCTCCTCCACCTCCCTGGCTGTCCGAAACTCTGCGGGCTCATAGAACAGAGTTGCGGGCAGCTGAGAGAAAATGGAGAAAATCTGACTCTGCTGATGATCTCTCTCACTACCTCCACCTCCTCTCATGTTTCACCTCTACTGTGTCAGCAGCCAAATCTGCCTTCTATCTTACAAAGATCAACTCTTCCGCCTCCAACCCCAGGAAACTTTTTTCCATGTTCTCCTCCCTCCTCAACCCTCCCTCCCCTCCTCCCTCTCAGCTGATGACTTTGCCACCTACTTTACAAAGAAGGTGAAGGACATTACCTCCTCTTTCACCCCTGCTTCTTCCCTCCCTCCCCCTTCCACCCCTCCTCTGAAGAAGTCAACAGGCTTGTGACATCCAACCATGCCACCACCTGCCCCCTTGACCCAATCCCATCCTCTCTTCTCCAAGACATCTCGGGCGACATCCTTCCCTTCCTCACCACCCTAACTAACACCTCCCTCACTTCAGGCCTGTTTCCGACTGCCTTCAAGACCGCCAGAATCAAGCCACTCCTTAAGAAACCCACCCTGGACACCACCGACGTCCGACACTACAGACCTGTGTCTCTCCTATCATTCCTCTCCAAAACCATAGAACGTGCTGTCTCCACCCAACTATCATCCTATCTCTCCGAGAACAACCTGCTCGACCCTCATCAGTCAGGCTTCAAAGCGGCGCACTCCACGGAGACGGCCCTGCTTGCAGTATCAGAGTCCCTTCGCGACGCCAGAAGCTCTTCCCTCTCATCCGTGCTCATCCTCCTTGACCTGTCCGCCGCTTTCGACACAGTGAACCACCAGATTCTCCTCTCCACCCTGGCAGAGCTTGGCATCGCTGGAACTGCGTTATCCTGGTTCACTTCCTACCTGACAGATCGCACCTATCAGGTCACATGGAATGGCTCCCTGTCCAGACCCTGCACCCTTGACACCGGAGTACCCCAAGGCTCAGTACTGGGACCCCTTCTGTTTTCTTTATACATTAGATCTCTCGGCTCTGTAATCACATCCCATGGCTTCTCCTACCACTGCTATGCTGATGACACCCAACTGTTTCTTTCCTTCCCCCCCTCAGACACCCACATCGCAACACGCATCTCAAAATGCCTGGCCGACATCAGCAGATGGACGACCGCCAACCACCTGAAGCTCAACCTCGACAAGACTGAGCTTCTCTTCATACCGGGTAAAGACTGCCCTCAGATGGACCTACTTGTCACCATCGAGGACATCGAAGTCTCCCCTGCACCCACGGCAAGGAACCTTGGCGTGGTACTGGATGACCAGCTGTCCTGCAACGCCAACATTACCTCTGTGGCCAGATCTTGTAGAATTGCTCTCTACAACATCCGCAAGATCCGGCCCTTCCTCACACGTGAAGCAGCGCAGATCCTGGTCCAAGCGCTCGTCATCACTCGTCTCGACTACTGCAACTCTCTCCTGGCTGGACTCCCCGCCTCAACAATCAAGCCCTTACAACGCATCCAGAACGCAGCAGCACGCCTCGTGTTCAACCTACCAAAATTCTCCCATGTAACCCCCCTCTTCCGCGTCCTCCACTGGCTCCCGGTAAACGCTCGCGTTTGATTCAAGACTCTGGTCATCGGAACCGCCCCTACCTACCTCCAAACGTTAGTCAGACCCTACGCCCCAGCCCGAGCACGCCGCTCGGCAACTTCTGCCAAACGACTGGTACCGCCTTCACTAAAAACAGCCAAACATCGCTCTTCCAAGTCCCAACTCTTCACGGTTCTGGCTCCGCAGTGGTGGAATGAGCTCCCGGCTCATGTCAGGACAGCCGAGTCGCTCGCCAGCTTCCGCAAGAGACTCAAGACCCACCTGTTCAGAGTTCACCTGGACTCTACATAACCCCCCTCCTTAACAAGAGACTCAAGACCCACCTGTTCAGAGTTCACCTGGACTCTACATAACCCCCCTCCTTAACAAGAGACTCAAGACCCACCTGTTCAGAGTTCACCTGGACTCTACATAACCCCCTCCTTAACAAGAGACTCAAGACCCACCTGTTCAGAGTTCACCTGGACTCTACATAACCCCCCTCCTTAACAAGAGACTCAAGACCCACCTGTTCAGAGTTCACCTGGACTCTACATAACCCCCAACCTCCTTAACAAGAGACTCAAGACCCACCTGAACAAATGTACTCTTTGTAAGTCGCTTTGGATAAAAGCTTCTGCCAAATGCCCTAAATGTAAATGTAAATGTTGTGAAGTGTTCAAGCCTCTCTCTCTTGTTAATTGTTGTCTCTGAGCTTCTGTACAGCCTGCCAATTCTCATTCTAAACCTGATCATTGTTGTAACAGTAATTAACCTTGCCAATTCTCATTCTAAACCTGATCATTGTTGTAACAGTAATTAACCTTGATCCGTGTCTCAAACTATGGCGTGTTGGGTCCTAGAATTTCAGGGAATTGGGCCTGGAAATTCCTTGAATTTGATGTTTCAGAATAATAATTAATAAACACCAGATTAAATTACATTTTTTAAATTACAACGCAAAGCTAGCTGTTAAGTTAATCACTGCAGGCTCTAACACATTTGGGAATAAATCTGCAGGTAAATGTTGATGTTTTCCCAAATTAACCTTTAGTTCATTATTTCAGTGTTTAAAGTTGAAAGAAATGAAATGCTGTTGAGAATTCTGTTCCTTTATGTTACCATCTTAACTCTCGTCTTAGGTTTCAGATATTCAGATTTTCAGAGTGTTGCGTTGTGTTGTATTTGTATGTTGTTTTTTTGTAACCGTCTTCTGAAACAGTGCTCTAAGCGTTCGGTCCAACACCCCAGGAGGTCTTCTTCAAAAGAAATGCTACCTTATTTTCATTCAGCCTCTCAACTGGAATCCAATGGGTTTGTTTCTTCTGTTTCCTTCAAGCAAATGTCATTTTGTGAAGAAAATGGAACAGTGGAATGGAGAACAACAAACAGAATCGACTCCATATTGACTTTTATACATGAAGCAGAGCGAATTATTTATTTCGGCATAACATGTACAGTGTTACAGTTTACACCACCCTCCCTTCTCTAACATTGACGTTCCAGTGTAGTTCACTTCACAACACTCCAGTGTCCTGGTGTGTACATATTCAATTTCCCGTTATTGTTAAAAAGCACTTGCGGTTTTAGAAAATTAGGGTTAGGGTTGCAGTCGTCTTCTAGGCCCTTTTTTGTATCTCACTTGGATTTGAGTACATTTCTTTTCTTCTTTCTGAAAATGCTTTAAACAAAGCTGAACAACATCCCTGACTCTTTAGCACCCATGCTAACAACTCCTTGTGCTCTTTTGGTTTTCACTACATCAGAGGGGATGTCAGGCAGGACATAACAAAATATCAAGACTGCTTACTTTTTAAGCACTTGACCTTAAGCCAACCTTAAACAAAGCCGTCTCATAATGCAGCTTTACTCAATTTCATTCGCCCTCCCCTCTTCACCACCACACATTCTCTTTAGCTGTTCACATGCCACTTTGCTAGCACTCTGCGCTCGTTGTGCCGATGTGCTCCAGGTAACTGGGGGAGGGTGTTTTGTTCTAAAGAAAACAAATAAATACTTGCATACTGCCACTGTGTAGGCTTTCTGCCCCCCCGACAAATAAAAACACACCAAAGGAAAAAAAACGTCACTACAAAATCAATGCCCTCGACGGACACAGTGTCCACAGCGTAGCGTCCGTTCTTTTTTTTCTTTTTTGTGCGTTTCGCATTGTCCATCGAACGCAGTGTGCAAACAATCGACAAGGGTAAACCAATAAATTAAGTTCAACGTGTACAGAGACACGTCTCCAGCGTATCCGCTTTTCCCTGTTCGCGCGGCCTGTTCCGTCCCGCGCGTCTTCGCTACATGATCACGCAGCTCTTGGCGCGGTCCTTCCGGGTGCTGGGCGGCGGCCGCTCGTGAATCTCAGTCCGTGGCGGCTGCTGGGAGACCCGCTTGAGGCCTCGCCGCGAGCCGGTCCGCTTCAGCGCGGGCCGGAGGTTGCGCACCACCGACGCCAGCGTGGTGACGTGGAAGACGTCGCGCACGCTGTTCTCTGAGTATTTGGCCGTGCACTCGGCGTACGCCACAGCGCCGATCTGCCTCGCCAGGCCGGTGCCCTGGTGAAGACGGGGCGGAGACACAGTTCAGATACATGGGTCACTTCAGATGGGTCACGTTAGATACGTGGGTCACTTTAAATGGGTCACGTTAGACACATGGGTCACTTCAGATGGGTCACGTTAGATACGTGGGTCACGTTAAATACAGGGGTCACTTTAGATACATGGGTCACTTTAAATGGGTCACGTTAGACACATGGGTCACTTCAGATGGGTCACGTTAGATACGTGGGTCACTTTAGATACATGGGTCACTTTAGATACATGGGTCACTTTAAATGGGTCACGTTAGACACATGGGTCACTTCAGATGGGTCACGTTAGATACGTGGGTCACTTTAGATACATGGGTCACTTTAGATACATGGGTCACTTTAGATTGGTCACGTTAGACACATGGGTCACTTCAGATGGGTCACGTTAGATACGTGGGTCACTTTAGATACATGGTCACGTTAGATACATGGGTCACTTTAGATGGGTCACGTTAGATACATGGATCACTTTAGATACATTGGTCACGTTAGATGGGTCACGTAAATAAAAAACTTGACTAATAGACATTTATTGGATAGAATTACTTGTGTTACAATTTAATGGTGCCTTTTTTCCTTGTTAAATATCTTTTAAAAACATTCCCGTTTGAACTGTAATTCATCATGTTTAAACTCCAATTCTGCTGGCATGCAAACCATTTCCGATAGCAAGATGTTTTGTGCGGATACATCCATCTATGCAGAGGAGGACGTGAGCAGCCACATGCCTACTCTGCGCTTCAGTGTGTTATTTCAAACTACTATAATTAGAATATGTACTCCCATTCATCTTTAATTACAGCATGTCAGGCCTGCTTCTCCTGTGTGTGTGTGTGTGTGTGTGTGTGTGTTGTGTGTGTGTGTGTGTGTGTGTGTGTGTGTGTGTGTGTGTGTGTGTGTGTGTGTGTGTGTGTGTGTGTGTGTGTGTGTGTGTGTGTGTGTGTGTGTGTGTGTGTGTGTGTGTGTGTGTGTGTGTGTTGACTAGCCAATACACCGCAGATGTACAGCCTCACCGCCCCATAGTCTACTCGGCCTCACTCAGACCAGTTGAGGCTCAGTCCACAGATGATATTTTCTCACTGTTGTTTTGGGTCATTTCCTATTAATAACCTGGACTGCCAAACGACGGTAAATGTATGGAAATGGAAGGAAAACGATTGCATTAGTCTTGAGGACAAAGACGGGCTTGGGCCCTGGGGGAACTGGTGGTATGAAGACGATTGCGTTGATATTTTTAATTGATTAAATAAAAGTTGAAATGAATGTATGAAATAGGTGTGGCATGGATCTTTAATGAACCTTTGTGTGGAAGCACATAGCCTGGCCCTCGACCTCTCCATCGTGGAAGATGTTTCTGTGTCAACATTTCATGTGCGAAATTAGCACGCCAACAATCTGTTTTCCCCATCTGGATCGCTCGCTTGGGTGCATGATTGCGTGCCCGTGTGTGTGTGTGTGTGTGTGTGTGTGTGTGTGTGTGTGTGTGTGTGAGCACTCGCACAAACGTTGATAACTCGCAGCACCGGAGGGCAGCTATCTGCCCCCTGGTTAGATTCAGAACAGAAACACATGTTGCAGATTGATAGCTTCTACCAACTATAGTCTGGGAATGGAGGGTTTTTTGGTGAACACATTGTGAAATACCAGAAATAGTTCAAGTCCTCGTATGACTGACAGGCAAAGTGTTTTACTGCAGGTGTACGTGAACAACACAAAGTAACACCGACCTTTCTGCAAGAAATGCCGACTGATAAAATTACTGTAATCTAAGAAGTAAACATAGCCGGGTTGCTCTTCCCATCAGTGTCTGTGAGCAATTCGGACAACATGCTCAACAGGTTACTAGTGAAGTTCAGCACTGAGATTAGAATGTGTTGACCTCTGAGACTAGGTAGTAATATTTAAGATGCGTATTTCCGTTCACTGTCTTTATGCTAGCTCTGCGCCATTTCTTAGCATATGCACCTAGCTAGCAAGTCAAATTATTGATCATTCTGCAGAACTTGTGGGGAATAAATACCTATTTGATATTGAAGGGTGGAGTATTGCGTTCATTGTTTTGTTCTTCGACATTTATTGGAAGTATAGGATAGGAAGATATAGACAAGCACTATCCCTAATTGGACTAATTAACAGGTTTTCTGCGCTAATTGCGTTGACTAATTGTTTTACTCGCAAAAATCCACTGACATACAGTTGCTAGGCTACAGAAGAGTAACAGGTACCTTAACCATCTCTATGTAAAGGCTACAAAATGTCTTACCAGTAGCCTGTATGGTCTCTGTATGCCCTGCTCCTCATTTGTCACATTCTGTGTTCCACAACCTGAAGGGCCCTTCTTCTCCAACATGCAGTTTGCCTGGCGCCCAGTGACCCCAACCCCGCCCCCCGCCGCCCAACCCCAGCACGAGCCCTGCTCTGATTGGCCAAAGAACAAGAAGTGTAGAGTCATTAGACCGCTGAATGTCAAGTCATAGGGGCCCTCAAGGCCCCAATGACTCCCAACAGTTACTCCATGACTTGTTGTCCTGCTAGCAGCACTTGGCTCACAAGCAGTCCCAAGTCACCTTCACATACACCAAGGCCCCTCCCCCCCCCCCCCCGAAAAGCAATAACCTTTAGTTGTGCTTTCCTCCACCAGTTAAAATGTTCATGCTTCAGCCATGATAGAGATGGTTGCATCATGGCATTGGATGTGTGTGTGTGTGTGTGTGTGTGTGTGTCTGTCTGTGGGCAGATTTCCTTGTTCTAACTCACTGCATTTGCTGCCTTCATGGCGGCTCAGAGTGAACAGAAGGGAAGCAGCGGTCGGGCCTTCGTGGGCGCAGATTGCATTTATATTTAATGTCCTCAATTTTACATCGTGTTTAAATGGGCTGTGCATAATTAATGTCTCTCGCTCCCTCTCTCTGACACGACAGACCTTCTACATTGTGTATGTCGCCTGTGTATGTCAGGGGAAGCCATTAAAGATGCAGAAGGTTTGAGATTTAAGTGGACAAAGTGATCATTTCCTCCTCGGGATTAAGAGTGTTTTTGTGCCATTAACAGCAAATAAACTGACGCACGGGGAAAAACCAATAAGTCCACACTTAGTGTTGGCGTCTGAAAAAACTCGTCTTTCATTTCGGTCAAAAAGCCGAAGTCTTCATCTCTAAACTGTGAGTAAAGAGTTCCTCTCGATTTCAAATTAATGAAACCCTGGGATGATACTGTGTGGCTAACAGAAATACTTTCAGAACAAACTGTGTTGTACATTTTGGTAACACTTTACAATAAGCGACACAAACATTATGATGACACAATGGACTACTAGGTATTACCTACCACTGGGGGTGCTTACCTAATCATTAGCTCCTATCACTAGCTACTGTAAAATATGATTACGAGTTACTCATTAACTAATGGTTAACTAGCAGTTAGTTTCTTATTTTGTTCCCCAATAGCTACTCAAAAGTTTGTGTGCTTATTGTCGAGTGTAACCTACAATTTTTTGTGCGATTGATTAATTTTTAGAAATGCTATATAGCCAGCGTCCGTCATCGATGAGTGAGTGGAATGCGCTGTGGTAATATTAGTTCTAGTTATTGCTCCTGGTCGCGGTAATGAGACGATACAGACTTTAGACTGCCCCCCTCTCATTTCTAACCAATCAGGGCGTCTCTTCTCTGGTTAGTTTGAGGGATCCATCTTGCCTGTCAATCACATGCAGTTGTGTGTATTGAGGTCTCTGTTGAGTGGTTTGTCGCAGTAGCACCCTCCTGACCACAACATGGACGAGCCCAACATGTCCCTCCTGCCCAGGGCTAGCATGACTGCGATGTGACGTCATCCATGTCCTCTGCGACCATGCGGGGTCGAAGCCAGAGCAGGCGCCAGTGACACCGTTGGCAGTGTGGCCCGCTGTGGTCGCCGTGCCAACCGTCCCCTTCCACGTAACTGAACTGGTTTGTTCACGCGCAAGGACATGTAGGCTGAAAAATGAAGAGACGCTCTGAAAATAGCAAAGTGACAGTGAGAGTCTCTGTTTCTCACTCTCACTCTCTTTCTCACGCTCACTCTCTCTCGCACTCTTTCTCACTGTCTCTCATTCTCTTTTCATGCTCACTCTCTCTCACCCGCTTTCTCTCTCCTGCTGACTCTTTCCCACTCTCTCTCTTGCACTCTGCTTCTCACTCTGTCACTCTCTCTCCCTCTGTCTCTCATTTTCTCCCTCACTCATTGTCTCTTTTCTCTCTCTGTCTCTCACTCACTCACTCTGCCTCTCACTCTCTCTCCCTCTGTCTCTCACTTTCTCGCTCAATCTATATCTCTATCTCACTCTATCAACCTATCTCTACATATCTAGAGGTGAGAGAACAAATGTAATTTAACTCAAAATTATCTTCATTTTTGGCTACTATGGATTGCTTTGTCAACATTTTTTTTTTAAAAGACCACATTATGGAGACTCTGATTGTGGCTCACTGCCCGACTGAGATAGCGGTAGCCGCTGTGACCGCTCACGGCTAGCTAGGAGCTGTCGGTGTAAAACGGCTTTAAGATAACAAAAAGAGAAATGGGAAAGTACTGATAGAGATAATGGTCAATGGTAGCTGGCCTTTTTAGGGTTTTGACTTTCTGAATGTCATCTTGAGAAAAAAACAAAAAACAAACAAAAGCGCCTTCCAATGCAATACAATAGCCTCTAGTTGTCAGCAGGGTTCCCATGGGTCCTTTGGCTTGAAATCCAAATCCTTGTGAATTGGAGAAAAAAAAGTTTTTTCAAAATAGATAAGACAAATAAATAGACATTTATTTATTAATTTTGTGCAAGAATAGAAATTGAAGCTCTTCTTTTTTCACAATATATTGTTCTTCTGTGCTGTGCTAGAAAGGGTAACACTGTTGTTCTCGTAAAGTAAGTTATTGCAGTGTTGGTTTTACTGTTGTGGTAGAGGATACTGGAAGCTAATCTTGTAGCAGTGTTGGTAGAGGTATCTATCGTAAAGTAACTTGGATAACAGTGTTGGTTTGTTGGGGTAGTGTTGGTACTTTCTAAAAAGGGAATCTTGTTGTAGTATTGTCGGCAGAGATATTGGTCAAACTCACTTATTGCAGAGCTGTTGTTGCAGACTTGACAGGGATCATTGACATTAGCATATTAAGATGTGTACACGCCCAGGGATAATCCCCCAGTTTTGGGCATTCAGCTGTAGTCAATTGAGGTAAGATCCAGAACAAAGACAAGGGAGTCATTCTGTGGGAGTCCATCCAGGGAATCATATAGCTACAGGTTAGTCCTACACCTTACCTCCTCCTGTGCTAGCCATGTGCCTACAATCCATTACAGTCTGGACATCCTACCGCAGCAGGTGTCACCGAAGACCCTCCACTCGCTGCCGCCACCCCTCCAATCTCCTCGACCCAACGATCTCAACCTACACAGGCCTTGATGTGAAAGGGGGACTCTGGAATTGCCAATCGTCGGTCAAGAAAACTGAGACCATTCTGGCCTACGCTGCCCTCCAGTCTCTCCACTTCCTGGCTCTCACAGAGACCTGGATCACCCCGGAAAATACTGCCACCCCAGCCGCCCTCTCCACGACCTACTCCTTCTCCCACACACCCCGACCCTCTGGGCGAGGTGGGGGAACAGGACTCCTCATCTCTCCAAAGTGGTCATACCAGGCCCTTCCCCTGGAACACCTGACCAGATCTGCACTTGAACTCCATGCTGTGTCTGTTACCCTTCCGATCAAGCTCAACATTGCCGTGATCTACCGACCACCAGGTCCTCTTGGCGACTTCTTCGACAAGATGGATGCCCTCCTCAGCTGTTTTCCTGAAGATGGCACCCCACTTGTCGTTCTGGGTGACTTCAACATCCAGCCAGAGAAGTTACAATCACCTGAATTCATCAACTTCTTTGCCACATTTGGTTTTGCGCTCACTCCTTCTCCTTCCACCCACAGAGCCGGGAACCAACTTGACCTTGTCTTCACAAGGTCCTGCACCACTTCGGCACTCTCTGTTACACCCCTCCCTGTGTCTGACCACCATTTTGTTGCTTTCTCCCTCCCCCTAAAATCTTCCACCTCACTACCTACTACGCCTCACATCGTCACCTCCCGTAGAAACCTGAAAACTCTCTCTCCCTCTACTCTCTCTGCAACTGTCCTCTCCTCACTACCTCCCCCCCAACAATTCTCCCTCTTGTCAGTAGAGGAAGCATCCTCCACTCTGACTTCCTCTCTCTCCTCCTCCTTCGACTCACTCTGTCCACTTATCTCCAGACCAGCACGAGCCGGGAGGAGAGGCTCGGGAGGCTGTCCGAAACTCTGCGGGCTCATAGAACAGAGTTGCGGGAAAAGGGACAGAAAAGGGAAAAAATCTGACTCTGCTGGTGATCTCTCTCACTATCTCCACCTCCTCTAATGTTTCACCTCTACTGTGTCAGCAGCCAAATCTGCCTTCTACCTTACAAAGATCAACTCTTCCGCCTCCAACCCCAGGAAACTTTTTTCCATGTTCTCCTCCCTCCTCTACCCTCCCTCCCCTCTTCCTCCCTCCTCCTTCTCAGCTGATGACTTTGCCACCTGCTTTACAAAGAAGGTGAAGGACATTACCTCCTCTTTCACCCCTGCTTCTTCCCTCCCTCCCCCTTCACCCACCCCTACCAGAAGAAGTCAACAGGCTTGTGACATCCAACCATGCCACCACCTGCCCCCTTGACCCAATCCCATCCTCTCTTCTCCAAGACATCTCGGGCGACATCCTTCCCTTCCTCACCACCCTAACTAACACCTCCCTCACTTCAGGCCTGTTTTCGACTGCCTTCAAGATGGAAGAAACAAGCCATTCCTTAAGAAACCCACCCTGGACACCACCGACGTCCGACACTACAGACCTGTGTCTCTCCTATCATTCCTCTCCAAAACCATAGAACGTGCTGTCTCCACCCAACTATCATCCTATCTCTCTGAGAACAACCTGCTCGACCCTCATCAGTCAGGCTTCAAAGCGGCTCACTCCACGGTGACGGCCCTGCTCGCAGTATCAGAGTCCCTTTGCGATGCCAGAAACTCTTCCCTCTCATCCGTGCTCCATCCTCCTTGACCTGTCCGCCACTTTCGACACAGTGAACCACCAGATACTCATCTCCACCCTGGCAGAGCTTGGCATCGCAGGAACTGCGTTATCCTGGTTCACTTCTTACTTGACAGATTGCACCTATCAGGTCACATGGAATGGCTCCCTGTTCACACCCTGCACCCTTGACACCGGAGTACCCCAAGGCTCAGTACTGGGACCCCTTCTGTTTTCTTTATACATTAGATCTCTCGGCTCTGTAATCAAATCCCATGGCTTCTCCTACCACTGCTATGCTGATGACACCCAACTGTTTCTTTCCTTCCCAACCTCAGACACCCACATCGCAACACGCATCTCAAAATGCCTGGCCGACATCAGCAGATGGGCGACCGCCAACCACCTGAAGCTCAACCTCGACAAGACTGAGCTTCTCTTCATACCGGGTAAAGACTGCCCTCAGATGGACCTACTTGTCACCATCGAGGACATCGAAGTCTCCCCTGCACCCACGGCAAGGAACCTTGGCGTGGTACTGGATGACCAGCTGTCCTGCAACACCAACATTATCTCTGTGGCCCGATCTTGTAGAATTGCTCTCTACAACATCCGCAAGATCCGGCCCTTCCTCACACGTGAAGCAGCGCAGATCCTGGTCCAAGCGCTCATCATCATCGTCTTGACGACTGCAACTCTCTCCTGGCTGGACTCCCCGCCTCAACAATCAAGCCCTTACAACGCATCCAGAACGCAGCAGCACGCCTCGTGTTCAACCTACCTAAATTCTCCCATGTAACCCCCCTCTTCCGCGCCCTCCACTGGCTCCCGGTAATCGCTCGCATTCGATTCAAGACTCGGAACAACGGAACTGCCCCTACCTACCTCCAAACGTTAGTCAGACCCTACGCCCCAGCCCGAGCACTCCTGCCAAACGACTGGTACCGCCTTCACTAAAAACAGCCAAACATCGCTCTTCCAAGTCCCAACTCTTCACAGTTCTGGCTCCGCAGTGGTGGAATGAGCTCCCGGCTCATGTCAGGACAGCCGAGTCGCTCGCCAGCTTCCGCAAGAGACTCAAGACCCACCTGTTCAGAGTTCACCTGGACTCTACATAACCCCCCTCCTTAACAAGAGACTCAAGACCCACCTGTTCAGAGTTCACCTGGACTCTACATAACCCCCTCCTTAACAAGAGACTCAAGACCCACCTGTTCAGAGTTCACCTGGACTCTACATAACCCCCCTCCTTAACAAGAGACTCAAGACCCACCTGTTCAGAGTTCACCTGGACTCTACATAACCCCCCCCCTTAACAAGAGACTCAAGACCCACCTGTTCAGAGTTCACCTGGACTCTACATAACCCCCCCCCACCCTCCTCTGATAATCCCAGCACTAACCTCTCCTTCAAATGTACTCTTGTAAGTCGCTTTGGATAAAAGCTTCTGCCAAATGCCCTAAATGTAAATGTAAATGTTGTGAAGTGTTCAAGCCTCTCTCTCTTGTTAATTGTTGTCTCTGAGCTTCTGTAAAGCCTGCCAATTCTCATTCTAAACCTGATCATTGTTGTAACAGTAATTAACCTTGATCCGTGTCTCAAACTATGGCGTGTTGGGTCCTAGAATTTCAGGGAATTGGGCCTGGAAATTCCTTGAATTTGATAATAATTAATAAACACCAGATTAAATTACATTTTTTAAATTACAACGCAAAGCTAGCTGTTAAGTTAATCACCGCAGTCTCTAACACATTTGGGAATAAATCTGCAGGTAAATGTTGATGTTTTCCCAAATTAACCTTTAGTTCATTATTTCAGTGTTTAAAGTTGAAAGAAATGAAATGCTGTTGAGAATTCTGTTCCTTTAAGTTACCATCTTAACTCTCGTCTTAGGTTTCAGATATTCAGATTTTCAGAGTGTTGCGTTGTGTTGTATTTGTATGTTGTTTTTTTGTAACCGTCTTCTGAAACAGTGCTCTAAGCGTTCGGTCCAACACCCCAGGAGGTCTTCTTCAAAAGAAATGCTTCCTTATTTTCATTCAGCCTCTCAACTGGAATCCAATGGGTTTGTTTCTTCTGTTTCCTTCAAGCAAATGTCATTTTGTGAAGAAAATGGAACAGTGGAATGGAGAACAACAAACAGAATCGACTCCATATTGACTTTTATACATGAAGCAGAGCGAATTATTTATTTCGGCATAACATGTACAGTGTTACAGTTTACACCACCCTCCCTTCTCTAACATTGACGTTCCAGTGTAGTTCACTTCACAACACTCCAGTGTCCTGGTGTGTACATATTCAATTTCCCGTTATTGTTAAAAAGCACTTGCGGTTTTAGAAAATTAGGGTTAGGGTTGCAATCGTCTTCTAGGCCCTTTTTTGTATCTCACTTGGATTTGAATACATTTTTCTTCTTTCTGAAAATGCTTTAAACAAAGCTGAACAACATCCCTGACTCTTTAGCACCCATGCTAACAACTCCTTGTGCTCTTTTGGTTTTCACTACATCAGAGGGGATGTCAGGCAGGACATAACAAAATATCAAGACTGCTTACTTTTTAAGCACTTGACCTTAAGCCAACCTTAAACAAAGCCGTCTCATAATGCAGCTTTACTCAATTTCATTCGCCCTCCCCTCTTCACCACCACACATTCTCTTTAGCTGTTCACATGCCACTTTGCTAGCACTCTGCGCTCGTTGTGCCGATGTGCTCCAGGTAACTGGGGGAGGGTGTTTTGTTCTAAAGAAAACAAATAAATACTTGCATACTGCCACTGTGTAGGCTTTCTGCCCCCCGACAAATAAAAACACACCAAAGGAAAAAAAACGCCACTACAAAATCAATGCCCTCGACGGACACAGTGTCCACAGCGTAGCGTCCGTTCTTTTTTTTCTTTTTTGTGCGTTTCGCATTGTCCATCGAACGCAGTGTGCAAACAATCGACAAGGGTAAACCAATAAATTAAGTTCAACGTGTACAGAGACACGTCTCCAGCGTATCCGCTTTTCCCTGTTCGCGCGGCCTGTTCCGTCCCGCGCGTCTTCGCTACATGATCACGCAGCTCTTGGCGCGGTCCTTCCGGGTGCTGGGCGGCGGCCGCTCGTGAATCTCAGTCCGTGGCGGCTGCTGGGAGACCCGCTTGAGGCCTCGCCGCGAGCCGGTCCGCTTCAGCGCGGGCCGGAGGTTGCGCACCACCGACGCCAGCGTGGTGACGTGGAAGACGTCGCGCACGCTGTTCTCTGAGTATTTGGCCGTGCACTCGGCGTACGCCACAGCGCCGATCTGCCTCGCCAGGCCGGTGCCCTGGTGAAGACGGGGCGGAGACACAGTTCAGATACATGGGTCACTTCAGATGGGTCACGTTAGATACGTGGGTCACGTTAAATACAGGGGTCACTTTAGATACATGGGTCACTTTAAATGGGTCACGTTAGACACATGGGTCACTTCAGATGGGTCACGTTAGATACATGGGTCACTTCAGATGGGTCACGTTAGATACGTGGGTCACTTTAGATACAGGGTCACTTTAGATACATGGGTCACTTTAGATTGGTCACGTTAGACACATGGGTCACTTCTGATGGGTCACGTTAGATACATGGGTCACTTTAGATTGGTCACGTTAGACACATGGGTCACTTTAGATTGGTCACGTTAGACACATGGGTCACTTCTGATGGGTCACGTTAGATACATGGGTCACTTTAGATACATCGGTCACTTTAGATGCATGGATCACTTTAGATACATTGGTCACGTTAGATGGGTCACGTAAATAAAAAACTTGACTAATAGACATTTATTGGATAGAATTACTTGTGTTACAATTTAATGGTGCCTTTTTTCCTTGTTAAATATCTTTTAAAAACATTCCCGTTTGAACTGTAATTCATCATGTTTAAACTCCAATTCTGCTGGCATGCAAACCATTTCCGATAGCAAGATGTTTTGTGTGGATACATCCATCTATGCAGAGGAGGACGTGAGCAGCCACATGCCTACTCTGCGCTTCAGTGTGTTATTTCAAACTACTATAATTAGAATATGTACTCCCATTCATCTTTAATTACAGCATGTCAGGCCGCTTGTCGGCAGGCAGGATATGCTGATTACCAAACCGTGCGTTCCTTAAAGATATTAAAGTTTAAATTGTCAACACAGAGATTAAATATTCAACGCATAGCACTCAACATAAGAAGCAATTATGAGAGCTGCCCTTGATGAGAATAGTTTTTTGTAAAAATTGTCTCATTTGTCTTTTTTGTCACGAGCATAACCAGGTAGCGGCTGCTCCGCTTACAGGTTATGCAAAGAAATGACGTCTTCTGATTGGCTCAAATGGGTGCCGAGTGACTTGGCATCAGTAACATCACCTGGCACCCGTGTCAGCCAATCAGAAGGAGTTATCAAAATAACCTTCTCATTAGGTTCAATCAGGGGCTTATTCTTCTGGGGCCCTTAATACCACCGTGGCTCCTATTAGCTCACTTCACTCGGCTTTCCTCTGCATTTGGAATTGAATATACAGTATACAGATGCTGACGAGAACACTTCTGTCCGTAGCAGCTTTTAATTGAAAATGTACAGCATATCGTGTATATCTGGTATTTTTCAGTTCAATGTTTTTTTACATTTCCCATTTAGTTATTTTCCTTCGCAAAGCATTATGAACAGCCTTGTGTTCGTGTGGTGCTCTATAAATAAACTTGCCTTGCCTTGCTCAAGGTCGAGTAGGCGAACATAAGCAGCAATAATATTTCTAATATCGGCGACGTGTCCTCCTTAAGTATACTCTCGATATCCCGCCCCGCATCTATGAATACGCGCCCCGGGCTGTGTTACATCCTCTCTGTGGGTCCTGTTTCCTCCACTGAGGCAGCCCGTCCCATCACAGCAGCGAGGACGGCGGTTCACTCTTTGTATTTGGGGAGCGGGGGGGGGGGGGGGCGTGAACGGATCTCTCCTACCTGTTCGTGGGTAACGGGGATGAGTCTGAGTTTGGACAGCTCTCTCAGGACGCCCATGTCCGTCCTCATGTCCAGCTTGCAGCCCACCAGCACCACCTTGGCCCCGGGGCAGAACTCCTGGGTCTCCCCCTGCCACTGTGGAGAGGAGAAGGAAGGAACCACATGCATCGTCAGTACGTGGTACGCTATGCTAAGATGCCGTTGCCGTAGAGCGGGGCGGGGTGGCGTCATCGGGGGTTAGGGTTGTTCAAATGCCCTCAGCCAAAACTTCCTGTGGTCGATTCCCAAAGTCGCTGTTCCCTCATGATGTGCTCGAGGTATTCACTTGAACTTACTTTGGATGAAAGCTTCTAAGCTCCTTTTGCTCTGAGCTAAATAATACCAATAAATAACAATAGCTTTGCCATGACAATACAAGACATTTACCAAATGCTGCGATAAATACAAATAAATGCACATATGAGTAAAAGATAGGCTCAGGGTAAGAAATGCAATGTGTTCATAGTTAAATTACAGAATTAGTATTATTATTTCACTTAAATAATATTTATTATTATTGACCCCCTTTATACTATTATCAGTGCTTAAAAAGCACCATAATCTGTGTGTGTTTAGCTGTTTTACGGTACATCATTTGTACGTTCATTGGCCAGTGATTTACATTGCTCTTTCATCTCTCAGTGTCCTCTGTGAGGTTGAGGTGTCTGTCTGTCTGTCTGTCTGTCTGTATCTATCCCCTGCATGCTGTGCTGGTGGGACGGCATGCTGCAGTCTATTCAGGGCAGACAGCTAGCTGCCGGGAGCGTAGCGGTGAACACAACGCGCTCCTTGGCAGCTGACGATACCCCTTCGCCTCGCTAGCCTCTCAAACGCCATGATGTCCTCGGCAGCACGGTGGGATGCTAATGATGACTCTCATCTCATAATGTGTGTGTGTGTGCGCGCGTGTGTGTGTGTGCACTGTGTAGGCTCAATAAATGCAATGGCGAATGGAATTGTTAACTTTTTTATATTTACATTTAGGGCATTTGGCAGACGCTTTTATCCGAAGCGACTGACAAAGAGTACGAGTTTTTCCCTGTGTAAAGACCTCCACCTAAGAAGGACAAAACACAAGGAGGTGTTCTCTTGAGTACCAGAGGAGAAGCTGCATAGAGATCACCTGTCTGCACGAGGCAGTAGCTGGACCTGGTGGGCAGAACACTGGCCCAACACAACAGGTCCCAACACAATGACTCATAATGGCAGCAGTTCAGCAAGGGGGGGTTGTCGACAGAACGTGCCACTCACATGACTGCCGAGCACAGCTGCCACAGTGCACACTGGGAAGCCACAGGCGCTCTCTCTCTCTCTCTCTCTCTCTGTGTGTCTCTCTCTCTCTCTCTATTTTATTCCCCATCGCCCTTTCTATCAATTTCAGCCTCTCTGTCTCTCACCACTGTGTCTTCTCTAGCTTTCTCTCTCTCTGTTATTTGTAATCCCTGCAACCATCTCTCTATTCCCTCTTTTTCCATTTCACTGTATCCCCCAGGTCTTTACACATCTCTTCTATTTCCATTTTCGCTATTCTCTGTCATTCCAACTATTCATCTCTCTCTCTCTCTCTCTCGCTCTCTCTCTCTCACTCTATCCTGCACTCTATGACTCTTTTCATGATGGCCTCCACCATTGCACGATCGACCACTTTGTCTCCATTTGTTTACTCGTACAAAGAGCTCTCTCTCTCTCTCTCACCCCCCCCCCCCCCCCAGATGCCTGTGTCACTATTGTTACCAGTTGTGTTGATGTGTTTTTATTTTTGCCTGTTATAGGCACCCTCTATCATGGTGCACAGCTCCTAGCCCAATGACTCACTCAGGAGACCGTGGATGGATGGGGGAGGGGCTTATCCATTCTTGTTCATGTTGAGTGAATGTCGAGTTCAAAATATTAACCAAACGTGGAGACTCAAATGTTAATTTTCAGAGCTGGTAAAATGTTTTCTTGAAATTATGGATCCAGTCTGTGTTTTTGTTCACACCAACATACCGTGAATTCAAAGTGAACCTCAGTATGGTTGTTATGGCATGGTCATCGAGCATGGCTTACGGTAGCGTGACACATGGAATATGACCAGAGGTTGGACTCTGCTCCGTGAGGTGGCTTCATTCGTTTAGCCTCTGCTTGTGAAGACTTTTCCAAACGCTAGTAATCTCCCTCAATGTGGTGACGTGTAGTTAAGCATCTGGCAGCGCACACACACACACACACACACACACACACACACACACACACACACACACACACAACACACACACACACACACACTAACTAAATTAAAATAGAGAGATCAGATCACACATGGAAGTGCTATCTCAGAGTGTGTGTGTGTGTGTGTGTGTGTGTGTGCATGTGCTAAATGGTGAAGCAGGAAAGGCCAGAAAGCAGGATGTTCTCGTGCCTCTGAGAGCATTTGAGGCGGCTGACATGTAACAAGGTGAGAGATGGAAGCGTGAGAGGTGAGATTTGAGGGAGATGGAGAGACGATGAGAAGTCAGATTAAAGGAAGAGGTTGATTTATAACGGAACACAGAGTATCGGGCACAGAGTGGTCGTGCGGTACTGGAGGAACTTGGATTCTACCCCTCAACAATCTGAATTCACGCATCTTACGAAGCGACGAAATAGCCGTCAAAAACTGATGAGTGGAAGTGCTTGCAAAAAGGGGATTAGTCTGCAGTGCAGAGGACAACGTGGTCTTGAGCCAATGGGGTTATTTGGTGCCGCTTGAAACAGAGTCTGAGAAATAGATCGGCTTTTCAGGGGAATCAGGAGGCAGCTGGTCCACAGGGAGACTACCACTCTATCTATCTATCTGTCAATCATACAGCTCATCATAATGACCACCTTGGTAACACCTCTGGGATGGAACCGTCTAGGGTGGAGTATATCAGTTATTGCATCTTCCTGATAGCCTCACGTCGGGCAGCGGGGGGATGATACGGCCCACAAGAGCTAACACATGCTGGACCATTTTTATAAAGGGAATGTTCAGTGAGTTCAGATTACGTTATGGTGATGGAGCAGGTCGGGGTGCGGTCAAGCTCACGGATGCCTACAGGTAGGCAGCGGTGTATGACATTGGATCGGATATTGGCATTTGAACCAAAAAACTTTTCTCTGAGGATTTAAGACTGCTCTACCCACTATCCTGCCCGGCTAGCTGTTCCTCTGGATTAATTTAGAGTGTTTTATTATTATTATTATTTATAATTATTATTTGGTAATAGTGTAAAGACAACTTGGATAATGCACAACAACGCTTCAAGATCGCATCTTGCAAGCTAGTTTTAAAATACCTTGCTGTGAATTCCGTGATGTCGGCCATTGTTTTTCCGTTAAGGGTTCTGAAGTGGCTTTATCTCGACATGTCACTATGGAATGCAGTGCATGCATTGTACGGGGGCCATATTCATCAACACTAACAAGGCGAACAACATCTGGGCTCCTGTCAGGGTCAAAGTTCAAGTTGGACCCCACTCAAGTGAAGCCCCTCAAAAGGTTTTAAGGCTTTGCTTTGATGAGGTCATCTGTGATTGATGTTACTAAAAAAGGAGGAATGTCCACAGAATGCGTGGACTCGCGTTCTCCGTGTTGTTCCCACACTTTTTTTAAAGCGTTTTTTCCGTCTTCAAAGGAGTGCTTTATGTGAATACCTGTGGGTATCCCAGGATCAAGCATCGAGAGAGACTTCTCAGTTCTCTTTAATCACACGAAGCTAGCATTAGCTGCTTTAACCTAATGTTGGCTACTTGAATGGCATGAGGCAAATGCTACCAAAATTCCAAGAATCTGGGAGGTGGAGAGTGCAAATGGTTGGCCAGTGATTACTTAATTTCCAGTGCTCTGAAATGATTATGCATGAGTATGCAATTCATTCTAACAAAGTTTTAGAAAATGGCTGATAAAGAAGAGAACAAGTGTGGTTAATTTACATTAAATAAGTCATTCAGACAGTGCATGTTCTCCTGACCTTTTTGAGTACGCTGTCCAGAGTCTCTGGACGGCTGATGTCGAAGCAGATGAGCACGGCGTCCGCGTCCGGGTAGGCTAACGGTCGCACGTTGTCATAATATGTTGAACCTAGAGACAAACAAACAAACACACACACATACAAACAACCATGATGTTTTTGACAGACTATTTTACCGTACATTACCAATGCAAAGCCATATGTTGCTCGACCGGGGTATTAACATTGTGATATATTCTCCGGTACATATATCCCAGAGCCCCATCAATCATGTGATGTAGCTCAGAGACACAATGTTATGTTCTGCTTCCAAGCACAACCATGATGGATTAGGCACTTCCTGCTAATCGCTAATGAGGGGAAAAAGTGATTACATGTTCATATTTATATTCTGAGGCACTCAAGCAGCTGGTCTGTTCGGTTAAAGGCTCCTCCCTACTACGCCAAAAACCCGCTGACTCTGTCAGGGAGAGAGGGGTGGGGGGGTGGTGTGGGTCAAGACATGCGACTGTCGTCGTCCCCCTTCGAGTCGGAAGGCAGCGTCTTTTTCAAATAAGTTCCATATTATCAAGAATCAATAACTGAGGTCGGGAGAAGGAGCAGATAATCAGATAGCAGAGTCTTCATGTGAGTAGATAGGCTGACAAGATCAGGGCTCTCATTTATAACCGCTGCATACCCACAAAATGTGGGCCTGAAAGTGCATACGCCACTTTCCACGCAAAGTTGCTAAGAACAAACGGGAGAAATTGCGTAGCTGTACGCAAACTCTGACCCACGCGTACGCACATTTTGGAGACAGGGGAAATTGGCGACGCAGATGGTGAGGTGGAGAACTGAAGACACATTATGCCTCTCACACATTTCATTTAACTTAATAGCAAATGTTATAGTTCCACGTTTTCATAAACATTCAAACCAGCAATGTTATTTGTAATTGCACCAGTAGTGAGCCATAACTATGACATAAGCACCGTAAGATATCGCCTAACCTATAGCCAACTCAAATCTTAAATATTTCAGTGCCCCCTCCCCTCATTTCCCTGAAGTGCAGGGGAGGTGCCAAGCAATGGACCCCACACAATGTTTTATAAATGAGAGCCCTGATCAGATAAGACTGATCGTCCAGACCGGTCGTGTGGTGTGTACTCCGGATGCCGGCCTCGAACTCTACTCTAAAAGTTGCGTAGTGGGCAGGAGCCTCAAGTCGGAGACATGGATTGTAATGGTGCTGGATGATGTGCGACGCATAAAGTTTCGGACTTTGAATCTGCATTGGTAGCTGGTGAAAGTACTGATTGTACATCTGTTTCACAACTAATAGCTGAGCTTAACTTTTTTTCCCTCGCGCTCCCTTTAACCTTCCTCTCCCGTTACCCGCTAACACATAATGGCAAACCTTGAGAAATAATTACAATCATTATATATAATGGCCGTGTACGAGACAGCATCTCTCTCAGAACTGCATCTCTCTCACTCTCTCTCTTTCCCTCCATCTCTCTCTCTGCCCCCCTCTTCACCATCCATGCCAGTGAGTGGGTGTGAATCACGGGGTGAGGTACGGAAGCAAGCCGCTCTGATTGGTCTGATGGGGGGGGTGGCCGGTGGGGGGTGTCTGAATGAGACGGCGAAGTAGACACATGTGACCCGGCGATGTCATGAATGGCTCAAACAAAATGTCACCTGGCCTTCAGGGAGAATGGCATTTTTTATTTTCAGACCACGGGTGGGTGGGTGGGGGGGGGTTGTGCTGAATTCCCCTTTATTGTGGTTAGACCTAGGGGGACACATTCCTGTCCCACAGCAGTACAATACACCACTCAATCGGCCTGCCTGTCATCAATACAGCCATTCTTTAGACTGGTGAACACGGGGGTTTGTCACCTGAACAACACTCTGTGTGCTCGGACGACCGGAGAACGAGCACAGCTTTCTGTTTCTGCGGGAATGCGAGATGAAGTTTGACGTCGTTATACAGTTTCTAGACTAAACGTTGTGCAAAATGTCTATAAAATTTACTTGACTTGACTCTATAGAAATGTGTCATTGAACGACATCGTGGGTTCGAACACCCGACGTTCCCAATGTGTATTCACAGGTCACTTTGAGGGGGGGAAGTAAATGTGATGAGAGACAGACAGGAAGACAAGCCATTGCTTGTCCAAGGCTAACGCCAAGGTTGGTGTCTGTGTGTGTGTGTGTGTGCGTGCGTGTGTGTTTGTGTCTGAGTAACAGAATAAGAGCACAGGAGATGGAGGATCAATAATATAGATTTTGAAATTAAATCAATACAGTGCTAAATTCAGAGAGGTAAGGGGGGGGGAAGCACTCGAACTCACTCTTCACACTGTCCATGCACAGCCAAGTCTTAACGCTAATTCTTAATTAAAAAACACATCGCGCCCGCCAGATGTACTAATGATCTCCACTAATGGACACTCATTAAAGTTTGGACACCTGCAGGCGTCACCCGAAAAATTCGCATTCTGTTTTACAGCAGTGCGTCTCTTACATGAGAGCCAGAAGGTAGCTGTGTGTGTGTGTGTGTGTGTGTGTGTGTGTGTGTGTGTGTGTGTGTGTGTGTGTGTGTGTGTGTGTGTGTGTGTGTGTGTGTGTGTGTGTGTTTACATGAGCCATAAATGCCAAACTAAAGGCCGCAACCTTTGTCTCTTGTCTCGCTGGCTAAATGAATGCTGAGCCGGATTTTCCTATATGATCTCACGCACACCCCCCCCCCCCCCACACACACACACACACACACACACACACACACACACACACACACAGGCATTACTAAAACCCTTGCAGTCCCCAGAGACACGCCCTGGATCGATGGCATTTGCCTTTTAACAAACTTAGATTTTGTGATTTGCGAGAGCTTAGTCTTTCTGTTTTTGTAGCCGGAAGTTAGCAGCCTCATGCAAAGGCCAAGCATCGGTCTGAACATCTCTAATATCACCACTGGTCACTGGTCATCTCCCCTGTCCACCACACACATACACTTAGGGCTGGGCGATCTGATTGTTTTATAACAATATATAATTTGATAATGCTGCCAGTTTGAAGAGTATCCTGATTATGACAAATGAAGAAGACACCAGAGGGTTCATTAGTCAAACTTTAGAACAGTTTATTAACACAAATTATGTAAATATTAAACACTGCAAACATGCTGTAATAGCCTTAATAAAACACACCTTTCAAATTATTTAAATGTAAATAAAACTGAAAGCTGGGAAGCAAACATCTCATGTTTTTCGAGGGAGACAAAAATAGTAAAACAAGTGGCTCAAATGCCCTGTGCAACTTTAAGATAAAATAAAGTACAAAATATGAATTATGAAGTGGTTACATCAGAGGTGGGCAAACTACGGCCCGCAGGCCACTATGTTGTTTAATCCGGCCCGTCAGGCATTTACATTAACAACAGTCCTATAATATGACTCAACTTAACAAATTCATAGTGTGGTGTCTCGGTGGCTAGAGTTCTCGGTTCTGTTTGGAGCATGACTGGTGGGATTTGAACCCAGGACTGCAGAGCTGAAGGTAATAACTCTCACCGCTGTGCCACCGAGACACCACACTATGATGTGTTACTTTTAAGTCAACGCCCTAACACTAACCCAAAGTCCGTCGTATTGTCATGTCAACTCCAAGGTCATGTGACAACTTCAAGGTCATGTGTTCAAGTCATGATGGAAATCTCTTGTCCTTTTCCAACTTAACAATGCAGCATAAGTGTAATGTCAAATGCCACCTCCGACCGCTTCATAGTGTGGTGGCACAGCGGAGAGAGTTCTTACCTTCAGTTCTGGGTTCAAATCCCGTGGAAAGCCTTGTCTTATGTCTAAGTCCCGTGAACCACACTATGAAGCGGTCGGAGGTGGTATTTGACATTACACTTATGCTGCATTGTTAAGTTGGAAAAGGACAAGAGATTTCCATCGTGACTTGAACACATGACCTTGGAGATGATAACAATGCACTCTCTCCACTGCACCATCAGGACATGACAATATGGTTAACAGGACTTAGGGTTAGGGTTAGTGTTAGGGCGTTGACTTAAAAGTAACACTTCAAAATGTGCTGTCTCGGTGGCACAGCGGCGAGAGATCTTACCTTAAGCTCTGCAGTCCTCGGTTCAAATCCCGTGGAAAGCCTTCTCTTATGTCTAAGTCCCGTGAATGGCAAAGTTAAATACGCCCGGAGACCATGTCCAAGTAGGCGTCCTGGTGGTGCTGCGGTCTGCTCTGGAGGTACTCTGGAGACTCGGGTTTGAGTCAGCGCACATACGGCCACCAAGAAGTGAACGCCAGCAGAACCCATCCCTAAAGGGTTCTTGCTGACAACCGAGAGCTTGCGACTTGACTTTGTTTTAAGCATGACTCATTAAAAGTGACTTGACTCTCTTAAAGTAGTTGGTTCCTTTCCACCCCCAATTTATCCCTGTTCATTAATGTAATGAATTTACCCCCCCCCTCTCCTAGGAAAATAGAACACTCCTATTCGCTTGAAACACAAGAAAAGTTTCAAGCGAATAGGAGAGAATAAATATAGCCCTGTATATACTATATATGTATACTTTTAAGGTACAGTGTCGTAATTACTTCAAGGAAAATTGTAAACTCTGATATGAGCTCCATCTATCTTTGTTATTTCATATTACATCGAACGTGAACTTCAATATAATTCTAGTGTGTTTGCAATTCCTCATGCGAGTGCTTCGACAAACACTCGAGAAACAAGATTATAGATTATATTTTCTGTTACTTGCAGGATAAATACATACATGTGTTATTTACTGCGTTAATAAAGGCCTTCCTACGGTAAGGGCTGAACAGAATGAGAATTGAACACGTTAATTAGAAACTAACATCTCTTATGCATTACACCTCAAGCATTCGCCCTACCAACGCTAAAACATCATATTTTCAGATCCTAATTATTATTTGTTGCAGAGAGACAGCGTATGAGCACGGAACGCATCAAACAAAACAACTGTAATAATAATAATAATAATTAAAAAAAGGAATATACTGGCTTTACATCTCTTAAATGAACACTGTAAACCAGTCATTATGCAACACATTTTATCTTGTGCACATCATTTAACACCATTATAGGTTTTTTGCCAGAAAGGCATCATATCTTTCACAATGAAGTACGATCCTGCATTATTTATATCCTCGCTTCTTTTTGAACGTCTTTCATACGGGAAATGGCAGCAAATGAGACACAATGGATGCTTGTTTGGGCCCCGCTGCTACTTGAAGGCTTTCTTGGCTCCGCCCCCATGTGTCGTCACTGGGCGCTACCGTTTCAGGAGCTTCAATAGGTTGCTCGTGTTTCCCGTCTTGGTCAACACCATCTGATGACATGTAGACGCAGACGGTCGTTTTCTGCGGCTTGTCGTTTTTAAAGCAACCAAACCAGTTCCATATCATAGACTTTGTGAAACGCTTTTTGTCCTTTCTTTGCGTCGCTGTTGGTAAACAACGCCTCGTGCCGTGGTATAAATGGGCGTGTCGAGCCAAAACACTGCAGACTGATTGGCTGTTGTCGCGTTAATTTCCGGTGCGTCATGACGCTGCTGTCAGATCTATCCAGATCGGAAATCGCGAAGGCTGATAGATCAAGATCGACAAAAAATGTATTGCAATCTCGATTCGAGATCGATTAATCGCCCAGCCCTACATACACTACAGTCATCCATCCATAGACCCACATAGCCAAATATCCATCCCCCATCCATCAATCCCTTTAAATGGTAAATGGATTGCATTTATATCGTGCTTTTATTCAAAGTGCTTTACAGTTGCCTCACATTCACCCATTCATACACCGACGGCGGTGCCAACCATGCAAGGTAACAACCAACACGTCAGGAGCAGTTAGGGTTAGGTGGTGTCTCGCTCAGAGACACCTCAACACTTGGCTAGGCGGAGCCCGGGGATCGAACCAGCAACCTTCCTGTTGCCAGACCCGCTCCTGAGCTACTGCCACCCCCCTTTACCTGTCCATCCTTCCATCCACCCGCTCGACCCCATTGTTCAAGGTGGTTCTCGCTCACAATGGCCGCGCCGTGCACACACACACACACACACACACACACACACACACACACACACACACATGGGTCGAGTGCCTAGGCTCCCATCCATCCACAGTGAGGGAAGATTATCTCGTGTCTCATCTGACACGAGACGGCAATCGTATGGCATCTCAGTTATGGCCGACACAAGAGGAATCCTCCCGCTCCAAGTCTGTGTTGTTCTTCACGTGGATGGAGTCTGACCGGGACAACAACAGCAAGCCGCTGTGCAGGAAGCCCGTCGTTTGCGTATCTGCTTGGCTGGCACTTTCTCTCCAAGATCTCCAAGTCCACATGAACACCAACACTATGCGGACTCATGGGTTTTTTTGGTCAGCGGCATCCATTAGAGTGGGTTAGCCGTTATTGCTAAATAACAGAACAGTATAGTCCCATGGCAGCTGAGAGTGTGCAACGCTGCAATAGACATCGACCCTGTTCAACAACAAGCGGCGTTGTCGTTTTTTTTTGCCCACCGGAATTCCTCCACAATTGACATTCCTAGAGCACACTTTTTTTTTGACAAGCACACATCCATAATTTCTATGATGACAAGTACAAATGTGTTACGTTGGGTAAAACCACCATCAGTAAAAGTGGTAGTAATTAACAATTACTGAAGTAGGCAATTAGCCAATTGTCTCCACCCGTCTGCAGCCATGCAATAATCTTCCAGTTTTACTGGAAATGTTTAAAGAACAACATAACCGCTGTCAGTTCAGGCCTGCTGCCAAGCTCCTCCAGCAGAAAGTACCGTGTAGTGAGTTCATGAAACAACATCATGCTCAGTATTTACATTCTAAAAGGGGGATTTCTTCTACTTCCTTTTTCTTTTTTGTTTTTGCCCGCAAATGGAGGCGACCGGTATTCTGCCGCAAGCTAGAAATAAATAAAAGCCTTGTTGTTTACTTTACGCAACACTGTCCGACCTCTAAAAGAATATATATATGTACAATATTTGTTTATTTCCATAATTGACTCGTAGCTTTCGATCTGTTTCATGGAAATGTTACCCTGATTTACCTGCCCTCTAGCAAAGAACAACCTGCGTTGAAGAGAAAAAACAATATGTGGTTATTGAGTTATTGATAATGTTGCGTGGTAAACACAACGTTTTTGCTGACACTGTAGCTGTATCACAGAGGAATATAAATGTATCAGTCCTGCATTGGAGAAAAGAAATTGTATGATCCATTTAATATGTAAATCCTCAGCGCTTCACTTGTGGTGCATATTTTCGTTCTGCCCGAAGATTCCAGGCACAGAAAATAACTACAATTCACATGACGTGGTTTCATAGGAGTTGGAGTTGAAACTCACTATACTGGCCTTGTTTTGTTGGCCATCTTAATGACTAACGATATGTTGCTTTCTGTGATCATGTGACCCCAGCTAAACTATTAGGGCGGGACAGCGTGTGTGTCAGGGAGCGACTCAATTGGAATTCATTCCATTCATATTTGACATTTGATTGAGCACCATTCCACTCGTGACCGTTGGTGACTATTGTTGTTGAGTCATTATGTGATATGATGGTTAAACGAGGTATACAAAAGGTGCATTTTCCTTTCACGTCATGTGTTGAAAGTAGAGACACACACGTTTTTCAGTTGCCCTTGAAATGAACACAAACCTAAACTTTAACACACATGCTGATGGCCAACGTCCAACCGCACACATTCTGCTATCTGTATCTATAAACAGCGTACATATTTCCCACGTTGCTCATAAGCGCATGACTCCCCAGCTATGTCCTCTCCAGACTCTCCAGACTCTTTCAGAACCACAGCAGCACCGCCCCCTAACTGTGTTGGGGTCGCCACGGCATTTAAACGGCCTCTTTTATTCTGTGTTCAGGCCTTAGAAATGCGGAAGGAAAGAGAGTTTTGTGAATTGTGAGGATTTTGTTTTTGAGGATATATACTGAATGATGCCTTCATTCTGTCTCTAAATATGCAACCCCCCGCCACACACACACACACACACACACACACACACACACACACACACACACACACACACACACACACACACACACACACACACACACACACACACACACAGGAAAGAGACTTCACCCAGAACAGCTCAAGGTTGCGAGACAGAGCTGATCCACATTCTGGGGAACCCGTGCTATCAGAAGCTAATGACTATCGACACCCGCCCCCCGTCCCATTGCTTTTAACGTCACCGTAGCCTACTACCTGTGCTGCCCTGGTTCATAAAACCAGCACACCCATAATAAGTTGATGAGTGACAACTGAGTTGTTCTAGGATGACACCTGTGTGAAAAGGGCCTCGTAGATTCAATAATGTTAGGAATGTTCCTAACAAGACAGGCAAACAATAAAATGAAAGATTAGAAATGTCCCCATTAAAAATGAACCATTTAAAATGTTCAGTATGTAGCGTCAAGGATGGGTTTCTTCAGCTCGTTATGTGTGTGTGCGTGTGCGTGTGTGTGCGTGTGTGTGTAATGTATTTATCTGGTTAACCAACTTCTGAAAATATTTCACGATTTCTTTGGCAGGGATGTTGACAGAAAACTGGTAGAAAATGTACAAAAGCATCGACTTTTTCACGCTTGGCTCACTGTGTGTTTGTGCGTGCGTGTGTTGTGTGCGCGCCCACAAGGTAGGCCTATGTTTTGTGAACAGGCGACGTGTTTGTTGCTCCACATGGGGTCTGAGTGGCTATTCATGTCTGAGAGTCTCTCTTCCTCAAGTCTTTTTCTGTCTCCTTGGATACTGACATCAACATTCTGAGTTCACATCCTGCTTATCATAGGAATATCTTGTTGTGGCCGGGCAAAGCCAGCCCTTGTGACTCAGTCAATTCAGCTCGACTGAATTTTGGTGACCACAACCAGGATGTAACCAGGTTACATCCTGGTTGTGGTCACCAAAATCGTTGGATAAAACCATCCTACATGCCTACATGTAAATGTAACAAACAAAAAAAAAGGTTCCTAGGTATAAATATGGAGGGAATGCAGTTTAGAACATTCTTAGGAACTTAGTAGAATAGTAGTAAAACCTCTAATGATTCATTATCTTAAGATACTTTTGAGAATCTGGCCCCAGGTGAGCATGTTCTATATCACACAATGCCTGCTGTAATTCTGCCTTCAGGCATTTAACAATACATATGAATGAATTAAATTAATTCAATGAATGAATGTACGTAAGTTAGAGGAATATCCACAGAAGTGTAGTGAGGCATGGTATCGCAACCTGAATCGAGTGTCATGTTTGCACGTTGGAATTCTGAGGCTTGGAGATGTTTCATACACAGGCGTCATAAGAACGAGGATGTTATTTGAGAGAAGCTCCACAGTCGTGGTTTAAGTTAACTTTAACACACGTTCATTTCCGCTTCCCTCATGGGTTTCTGAGAAAATATTTCTGAGATGATTTGTAACTTCTGTAGAACTGCAAAACCCAGCCTCCGGGTGACATGCCATGGAAATAAAAGTCCCCAAGTTATGTCATTTGCAAAACTCCCCATTGAATCTGATGTCTTTGTATGACTTGTCCTTGTGTTTCCTGCTCCTGATTGGCTCGTGTCGGAATGCACCAATAAAATTTGTTTTCTTACTTCCTTCCAGAAAATGCACCCGACCAACAGGTTTGGCTGGGTGAATAATACATACAAGTTAAGAGGGACCTAAATACACAAAATATGAATGTAGACAGACATTAAATCTGCCTACATTAATATGTACGGTATTTATGCGGCCCTGGGGGGCCACTGTCTTTTGCCTTGAATTAGAGTGAATGCCCCATTCATTTATTTTATTTCAATAACCACAGTCTAAGACTCTAAGACAGAGATGCCACTTCAGTGCACAGTGTTACCAGCATGCGTTATTAGAAGGACAGGTTTGCGTTCGCACATTTCAATAAATAAAACTGACACCTGGCCTTGTGCACGCAGAATATAACAAACCGTAAATTAATCATCTGCACATTTTGCCATCTGAGCTACACTCACACACATACACGCGCATACACACTAAAAGACACACACACAATTAATGTGTTCTTAAATATTGTAAAAGCTTGTTTGGAAAACGGTGCTCTTCCTCTGTAGTGTTGAAATTGATATCAAAGCTAAAAACGGCTTACCACTGATCTTAAGTGTAAATCACATTGCATAAAAGCATCTGCTAAATGACACAATGGAAAAAAAAGGAAAATGTTAAAGGGTCCCTATTTAACCCCCACGGTGGGATACTGATTGGCCATCACAATCCATAAAAATAAAAAGAATCTACCCTATGTTAGATCTATGGTGACATTGCAAGTGGCAGCATCCACCCATATTTATGATGGATCCATCCATGGGTAGGCAGGCTGATCTACCCATCATGCCTCTGGGTAGACACTCCCACTTGTGATGTCGTGTCAAAACATGTTTTAAACACGTTGGCATGTATTCTATGATCTTCAACATAGTATGCTATTTTTTCAATGTTACAAAAAAAACAACAACGAAATCCTGTGATTTTGCCAGCCTCCAGCAAGCAGTTTGTGAAGGTTCTCCTCTGCTCTGCTCTCAGGTCCTGCTACGAAGGTACTCAACGCCCAGAGAGTGTGCTGCGGTTTAACTATAGCTCTGGGTGGGAAGTGAGTTGAACACGCAAGGGGCATGCGTGTTCTCCACATGCCGCAGCCGTTAGGTCAGAGGGGGGGGGGGGGGGGGTGCACGAGGTGTACGAGGCCCGCCAGCTCTCCCATCCCGGTGCTCGCGTAACCACGGCGATTACACTGCAATAATGCGATGTTGTCAGGAAGTAATCACATCCCCTCTGCATGGCTGAACATGTGTGCACGTACTGGCTATCAGCATCTCTGTCTCTCTGCTGCTCTCTCTCTTGTTCTCTGTCTGTCTGTCTTACTCTCTCTTCCTTCTATCTCTCTCTCACCCTTTCTCTGTCTCTATCTCTCTCTCTCTCTCTCTCTCTCTCTCTCTCTCGTCTCTCTCTCTTGTTCTCTTTGAATTTAAAACCCCTGACTGAAGGGCAGAATGCAAAGGCATACAAAACATGTATTGAAGGTATGAATGACTACTAATATACAGTATCTTTCCATTTCACTGCACATCTGTTTTGTATGATCCTATTTCTTGAATATGAATTGGCCAACTTAAAAAATGTGTCATGTGTCAGCGGACTAAATTTTCACAGGTGGAAACGGCGTCAGCAACGGGCTGAAGGAACTTTTCATTTCCTGAAAAGTAATTCCTGGGACTCCAGGGACAGCAGCACATGAGAGATAAGCCCCTCAGGTCTAGCTTTCTGTGATTGAGGATGGGTGTGTGAGTAGTACGGGCATCTGGGTATCCACCCTGTACATCAATCCTCTTGGTCTCCCGTCGTGGCTCAAACATGGCAGCCATATGCTGCAGCTAGCGTGCACACTCAGAACTTCAGATCCAAACCGTTGCTATCGGAAACGCAACGCTAAGCTAGGTTCAGTTGGTAGCCTTCTGTCGTCAGTGGTGGAAGAAGTACTAAGATCTTTTACTTCAGTCAAAGTAGAAATACCAGAATGGCCCATTTAGGGATAATATATATTATATTATTGGATTCTAATTAGGATTCTAATTAACATTTATATGTGTTAAATGTGCAGCTAATTTAAATGTATTTATATTTGATAGATTACTTTACATAATGCTGGGTAGCTTGTGCATTTTCCCCCGGGGACCAATAAAGTCTTATTGATATAATATCATAATTTATTCATTGATTATATTTTGTATCGTTAATTTTAGTCTGCAGGTAACTAGTAACTAAAGCTGCAGACAAAAAGCATAGCATAAAAACATAACTTGTGTTACTAACGCTAATAATGCCATACTAAGGTAAAATGTCCTCGTCTCCACTGCTAGTGATGACATCGCAGCTCCCTGCCACAAACATCACTTTAAGTTCACTACTTGCACTACTTTAAGTGTGGGTGGGGCGGTAGCGAGGTCAGACCCATGTCTTGCATTATAGATAAAGGGAAGAAGAGATCTTTAGTGAATCTGTGAATCCATAACTCCACTCACCGGTACACTTGCCGTGTGTGTGTGTGTGTGTGTGTGTGTGTGTGTGTGTGTGTGTGTGTGTGTGTGTGTGTGCGCGCGCGCGTGCGTGCGTGTGTTGGAGGGTGATTCAGGTTGCCGATGGAGATGGCCGTGTGAGGCCTCCCATGGGAAGGGAGAGAGAGAGATATCTAGACTATTGATTATCAATGTCCGCATGGTGGCCTAATGGACTCTGATGTTTCACAGCGCTCCAACCTGCTGCCGTGGTCACAGTTCTGCTGCTGCTCCCCAATGCAGCACTGCATGCAGCGCGTAGGAGGCTGCAGAGTTGATGATGAAGATGCAACCTTCATCACAGTCCCCCACCTTGTTTCTCTCTCTCTTTTGCTCTTTTGCTCTCTCCCTCTCTCTCTTTTGCTCTCTCTCTCAGAAAAAAGTGTCAACCTGCCCCTGAGCAAGCAAGCCACTCCCTGGATGTGATGTGTGTCTGATGCTCTTTTAGAGATTATTTGACATTTGAACCGGAACCAATGTGAACAAATGTCGCCCAGAGGGGGACAGAGATCCAGGCGGCACCTGAACAACTGCCACCCCCCACCCCCCTCAGAAGCATGCTCTTTTAGGTTCCTCCTCCAAACTTTATTCGTACACACCGTCAACAACAAAGAAACAGCTTTGTTGTGCGGCTCAGGGAAATTATTTACTCCCCTCTCACTTTATTACCTCTGAGGTAAAGAAGTCAACGTGTCTCCGAGAACGACGGCGCCCATACATCAAAGCCAAACAAAAACAAACTCGGGGACATATTTCCTCCGATCAGTTGGGTTTATTGTAATTCGTCAACGCGACCCCTCGTGAACCTGCATAGCAGATCAATCAGTTTGATGAGAGCTGGGGACGCTTCCGGAGGATCTCCAGAAGTCTTCTGGGGGCCGATGAGGACAGCTCAGATTAATGCAGTCCTGGAGGGAAATCAATGACTTATATATATATATATATATATATATAAAAATAACAGAGGGCCCCATGGTACGTCAATAGGATCTCTCTCGCTCTCTCTCCATCTCTCTGTTTGTGTTTCTCCATCTATCCATCTGTGTGTCTCTCTCTCTCTCTCTTGACCAAGTCTCTCTCTCTCTCTATCCTCCCCTCACCACCGTCGTCACGGACCCTGCAGATCTGCCCCCCAAATCCCTGCTATGCGGACGAGATACAGATCATTAATCATTACATTTAGATCCGGGCTTGCTTGGCAGCTCCGATGTGAACAGGTCTGTGGTGCAAAGTGGTACTGGCCTGTGACAGTCTCCTGGCTACTGCCGCTGTTTCCGGTTTTTTTTCCCCATCAAGATGAATAATGGCTTCCAATGACTCCTCAACGGCCACCAAATGACCAGCCTGATATAGGGCGCAATATACCTGATTCAGCTAGCGGCCATGTTGGTTAGTTGGGTGGGAGAACCTTCTGCAATCTTTTACAATTTACTATGACGGTGTGTGTTAAAACTGTGTATTGCACACATTGCTTCTAAATTAATTTGTTACCCAACTTGCAAGCAAAGCAACAAAAGAGCTAAAGAGGCTAAAGAGTTAAGCAGAGCAGAGTCAAAGCTTACTTGTTGGCAACTGCGGCAAGCACAGCTGAGTTTCTTTCAATCTATTTGGAGAATAAATCAATTAAGAAGAATGGGAGAGGAACATTTTATTTAATACTTTGTAACAGGTTACGGAGATGGATCCATGACCTTGGCTTACATCACCCTGTTATGATTTATACCGTGAATTACCGGCTTGGTTGTAAAAGGGACTAGAATTATTCCTTGAAGTTAAGGTGTTGTTTCATAACCTTTCAATTTTGACTCCTCAACTTTCACTAAAATGTACAAATAGTCTTATTTTATATTGTTGGCTCATGGTATAAGCAGGATAATCAACATATCAAATTATCCCTTACCACTTTTTAGTGCTGCATTCAATTTCCCCATGCAGGGTAGCATTTAGAATGCATTCTATTGTCATGGTTACCTCAAATATTCTAGAAGGGTTACCCACCCAACTAACCTATATGGCCGCTAGGTGAATACAATCTATGCAGCTCCCCAGTTAGCAGTAGTTGGCACATACAACCTTAGTCATGGTCTTTGGGGTTTTTGTGTCATGTCACTTTTGCAACTTTTGACTTGAAGGGCATTGTCTGGCTCCGAGACGACATCTTTGCCTCCCTTTGTGTGTTATTGACTTTGGTCACTGTGTGTTGACCGTCCGCCATTATATTTTGATTGCCGATCATGTCCACCCGCGCCAGTTTAACAGCTACTTTTAGCAGGGTCTTTTGTTACTACAATTGATTTGAAGACATCATAATAACCAATATCTGCAGGAAAAAATTGAGTCTCATCCAAAGCAATACAAACTGTTCGGACTGTCGCTCGACTTCATCCAAATTGCCTGCCGTCATAGTTCTTACTTATCGTTGAGCTAAGAGCCAGGCATTCTTCAAACCGCGTGGACAAGCAAAGGTTAAATGAGGTCAACCGACCGAAGTGGCATCCAATGAATTATTCAACACGGTGGTTTGTTTCGGACGATGACGCATCTCGGATGAAGGCGGCCCACCTCTGTGACTAACCCCTCAGGTGTCCATCGTCCACCGTCTTGCAGAGGGACGTCACTCGCTCTCACGTTCGTTTGACTCCCAACTTGAAAAAGAAGGTTGTGGGTTTGAATCTCAATGTTCGCAGTCTACCCAAAGGCGATACCTGCCCTATACCTTAATGACCTGTATCTAAAAACGTCCACCTTGGATAAAGGTGTGCTTAAATGAGCAGTAAAACACAAAAGTAAAAAAAATTGCCTGAGCGAAATCGAAATGGAAAACTATGAGCTATGAGCATGATTACTGTCATTTGGGACCAGTCAGTTTAGAGGCTTTCACTTGCGGTGACAGACAGACAGGCCGATCGATGTCGTCAACACTCATATCATGTCTGTCTGTTCCTAGCAATTTCCTCAGCGGCATGCTCAATGCTGACACGAACACAACGTGACCTCATTCAATTGGGTGTTGGAACGAAACTAAACCCATGAATGAAGCAAGCATGTGCGTGCGTGTGTCAATGTAATTGCTGTGAGGATTGGGAGAATGCAGAAACCCACAATTGCCCCTGGGTGTTGTTCAAAACGATGCAAGGCCTCGCCCTCTCTGTAGCCGGCCGAACAAAACCGGGAAGGCGACAAGCCTCTGCAAGGTGCCGGTGTGATCCCTCCCCAGCCTGTCAATCTGGTCCGTCTGTCTCACGCTGTGCAAACCGAGTACAGGTCCGCCCTGGTATGCAAAACGTGTGTCCTAATGGCGTTCTTGCATTGTTGGTGTTGTTGTTACAGAAGTGGAAAAGACTTTAGAGAAAAATGCCCCTGAGCTTTTAGACCTGGCTGGCTATCTTCAAGAGAGGGGAAAGTTACAAGCGATGTAGGCCTAGTGATTATAACCGAAAGACATTGTTGTTAAAAGTATTAACACAATATCCACCCCTGAAAATTATGGTGATTTCAGTATGCGTCTGAAATGAAAACATAGGCTGCAATAAACAATTAAACTACATCGTTCCATATTTTCGTGCCAATGCTTAGAAAAATGTGCCTTGGTTGAATCCTCCAGGGTCCCATTTAGACCCGGATCTTCTGTGCACTGAGCGACCCCCTTGGCCTACACAGCTGTGCCAGTGAATCTCTCTCTCTCTCTCTCTCTCTCTCTCTCTCTCTCTCTCAAGTCCTACGTTCAGGTGTAAGCGTGCTCAGTGGACCCGAGGTGCGGCTCACCTGAGGTGTCCCACATGTTCAGCTCGATCCTCTGCTTGTCGATCTCGAAGCTGGCGGTGTAGTTCTCAAACACTGTGGCCACGTAGATCTGCAACACAGGATGTTTAGAGTTTACATAGCATATATAGTGTTATTTTCACCTGATTTTATTTTAGCACCGTGTATCACTTTGTAAATTGCTTTACAGCTTTTATAGCATTATAGCAACTATGGCATTTATATGCTAGTCAGATTCTGGATTAGACAACACCAATAAAACACGGTGTGGATCTGTAGACGCGAAAAGTGAACAGGATTTTATAGCAATTCTACGATATATTTAGCCTATATATTAGGCCATTAACAGATGTGGTATACACCCGTGTGCGCTGGGTAATATTAATTGCGCGTTTGGTGCTGCGTGTAGGTAAAGGATATATAGGCTACTAAGGATATAAAGGATATATAGGCTACTAAGGATATAAAGGATATATAGGCTACTTCAGTCATGATTATTTTTCTAAGACAGAGGTTCGTCCTCCGAAAACACTGAGTACTGTAATTTGTTCGGAGGTAGAAACAAACACAAACCACTACTAGTTAGTAGACATTGACGGGTTGTTCAGAGGACTGCGCCATTTGCGCGCAGGACGCGTAAAGGGCGCATCACTAGTTTACTAGATCAGTGTTTTTCAACCTTTTTTGAGCCAAGACATGTTTTACATTAAATCCTGCGGCACACCACCAACCAAAAATGTTACAAAATGACACATTAGCCTAATAGCGACACCTCTCACACGCATCACTCATTCTATTGTCTTCAATTAACAACAAGGTCATTACTGCTCTACCTGCTAGGGCTGCACGACTACTGGTGTTTTCAAGTCGACCTTTCTATCAATGAAGTCGAAAAAAAGTGGACGAGTCGTCGATGACGTCATTACACACACGTGCACACACACACACACACGCAGACAGAAGGTGTCCAGAAAACAAAGTAACGGCTTATTATATTATGTAAATATAAAACAACATTATGTAAATATAAAACAACAACATTCAAGATGTCTCATTCGGTGTCAGCAATTATATTAAATTGTTTTGGCAGAGGCTTACAACTCATCATGTGCAATCCACGCCCCACAACAACATTATAAGAGAGCTTTTTTATTGTAACACATTTAACTGAACATTCATTCCTGCACGGGAACATTCATTCAAGACCCGCTCCCGCCCCCCCACACCCGCGACGTGCAGAACCCGCCATCCGCACATATAACCCGACCCGACGGCACAAGACCCGCAGCCCGACCCGAACCCGCATATCCTATAATAACTATGAATACCCGCAAATCACTTTTTTTCGGGTCACAGACGCTCAACCATGGCAAATTATTTGCAGTAACTAAATAATATTTTTTGGACCAATTAAGTGAAATTGGATCATTTCCCGCCACGGCACACCTGACGATCTCTCACTGGTTGAAAATTACTGTACTAGACACCACCAGCAGTCGCTGTTAAATGTTCGGTTCAATCCTGCTACGTATAGTTTTTTTGTGCTAAGTAGTATCTTCGTCATTCTTACCTCTGGGTACGAGTCTTTGGCGAAAACGTGAAGGAGCGCCGTTTTTCCACATTGCGTATCGCCGACGACCACAATTTTACACCGATTAACTCCTTTGCCCTCCATGGTGGCCCTTTTATTATTTTGTATTAATGACTATTGTTATAACGTTGCCTCCTTGGCATTTGGCTCTCTACAAACTCCTATAATTCCGTCTATGTGTGTATACAACAACAACAACAATAATAATAAAAACGGCTATAAATCCGGTTGGTTTGCGTCAGAACTTTCCCGCGGTCCGGGCTGCGTGCTGCACGCGCACTGTCCGCTGCGTGTTGTGGTCCGGTCTCGTGCTGCTGCTGCTGCTCAGTGTTTTCATCTGGCGCGTGGATCCGCCCACAAAGCCTCTCATAGCCAATCATTTTAGGTCTTTCTTACGTCACACGTAAACAGCATTCCACCTGTAACGGAATGAAACGGAATGCATGCAGGTACATTGTCCTGAAGTGAAGTGAAATTGCAACCATCACACATTCTGTGTGTGTGTGTCTTTACCTAATGTAGTGGTTGTTTGTGTGTGTGTGTGTGTGTGTGTGTGTGTGTGTGTGTGTGTGTACCGACTGTAGTAACTACAGCCAAACCAGTTTGGCTTGGCCATACATTTGGCGCTATCTAGTGGTCAAAGTAGCACATTGCAAGACCGAAATGTTTTCGCCGTCGTAGTGGACAGTTATTATACCCTATATGTATACAGATGTGGCAAAAGTATACACATCCTTTACTTAAGTAGAAGTACAGATACTTAAAAACGACTCTGGTAAAAGTTGAAGTACTGATTCACATTTTTTACTCAAGTAAAAAGTGAAAAGTACAGGCTCTGAAATGTACTCAAACTACAAAAGTAAAATGTAGCCATTTTAATTCTTAATATATTGAAAATAATAAACTTAACGTGGACCAATATTAATGCAGACGCCAATGCAGAAAATCAGCTTTCAATGCCAGAAACAGAACTGGAAACTTTTGACACATTTTAAACTCTTTTGTCATAGTATGATGTTTACTGACACATAATACATAATAGTTGTAACACACACACAAGTGCACTGCACACACACACACACACACACACACACACACACCAAGCGGGAGTATAAGAACAGGGTGGAGGACAAATTCAAGAGCCATGACGTGAGGGGTGTGTGGAAGGGGCTACAGACAATGACGGACGGGAGAACCAGCGGTGTAGAGAACTCCTCTACCTCCCTCCCAGGCGAGCTAAACACATTCTTTGCTCGGTTCGACGTGAACGGCAGCCCGCCGCAGTCAGCGCTGCCTGAGGAGGCCAGCCTGCTGAACATCTCAGAGGCTGACGTGCGCAGAGCCTTCAAGCGGGTGGACATCCGGAAGGCGGCAGGCCCAGACCACATCCCGGGGCGCGTCCTCAGAGCATGCGCAGACCAGTTGGCAGGAGTCTTCGCAGACATCTTCAACCTGTCCCTGTCCCAGGCTGTTGTTCCCGAGGGCTTCAAGATGTCCATCATTGTGCCTGTCCCGAAACACCCCAAGGTAACCTGCCTGAATGACTGGAGACCCGTAGCCCTCACCTCGATTGTCAGTAAATGCTTCGAGAAGCTGGTCAAGGACTTCATTTGTTCCATGTTGCCTGCCACGCTGGACCCATGGCAATTTGCGTACCGTCAAAACAGATCCACCGACGACGTCATTGCCATGGCACTTCACACCGCCCTCTCTCACCTGGAGGTGAAGAACTGTTGTGTGAGAATGCTGTTTGTGGACTTCAGCTCAGCGTTCAACACGATAGTTCCTGCCAAGCTCGACACCAAGCTCAGGGGTCTAGGCCTGCACCCGACCATGTGCAGCTGGATACTGGACTTCCTGTCGGGCCGCCGCCAGGTGGTGAGGATGGGCAGCACCACCTCAGAGCCACTGACCCTCAACACTGGAGCCCCTCAGGGATGCGTGTTGAGCCCTCTCCTCTACTCCCTGTACACCCACGACTGCATGGCTATGCACAGCTCCAACGTCTTCATCAAGTTTGCTGACGACACGACAGTGTTGGGTCTGATCGCCGCCGCCGACGAGACAGCCTACAGGGAGGAGGTTGGATCACTGGCACAGTGGTGCCAAGAGAATAACCTCGCCCTTAACGTCAAGAAGACCAAGGAGCTGATCGTGGACTACAGGAAGCGGAGAGGAGAGCACGCCCCCATCTCCATCGACGGGGCTGCAGTAGAGAGGGTCAGCAGCTTCAAGTTCCTCGGCGTGCACATCTCCGAGGACCTCACATGGACCACGCACACCACACATGTGGTGAAAAAGGCCCAACAACGCATGTATTTCCTCAGGCGACTGAGGAAATTCAACATGTGCCCCCGCATCCTCAGAACATTCTACTGCAGTACCATCGAGAGTGTTCTCACTGGCTGCATCACCGTCTGGTACGGGAACTGCACCGCACTGGAGCGTAGAACACTACAGAGGGTGGTGCGGACGGCCCAGTACATCGTTGGAGGTGAGCTTCCCTCCCTCCTGGATATATACACCAGGCGGTGCGTGGCCAAGGCCAAACAGATTATTAAAGACAATAACCACCCCAGCCACGAACTGTACACACTTCTACCGTCAGGCAGGCGATACCGCAGTATCAAGTGACGAGCAGACTCAGAGACAGCTTCCACAGTCAGGCCATCAGGCTGCTGAACAAGTGCTAGTGCTAAGTGTTACTACTAGTGCTAGTGCTACTGCTTAGTGCTAGTCCTGGTGCTAAGTGCTAGTGTTACTGCTGGTGCAAGTGCTGATAGTAGTGCTAAGTGTTGGTGCTGGTGCTACTGCTAGTGTTAGTATTACTGCTAGTGCTAGTCCGGGTGCTAATTGCTGGTGCTAGTGCTGTTCGAGTGTGACTGTCTGAGGAAATATTCTGTGAAATTCTGTGAATGTCAAAATATAACAATGTATATTGTATTACATTGATTTGTATTTGTATTGCTCCCCTTAATATTTTTTGTGTACTTTATTTTATCTTATGCAGTTTTCTTTTGTTTAGATTTAATATAGTTTCTATTCTATTTTTATTTCTATTTGTATTCTTTTATAACTGCAGTCGGATGTCGGGCGTTTTGCACATAAGATTTTCACTCACTGCTTATACTTGTGTAAACTGTGAAGTGACAATAAAATACTTGAAACTTGAAACACACACACACACACACACACACACACACACACACACACAATGTTTCGCAAGACACCTAGGTGTGTGTGTGTGTGTGTGTGTGTTTAGTTCTCACTAGTTACGTCACGTGTTCCTCTCGTATTTTATTTTAAGTCTGTTTCGTCTCGTTACGTCTGACGTCATGCGTGAAATTAGAGCTCCTCTAACATAGATGGATACACCAAGCGTCTCTTCTATGTGTTGTTGTCCATCCATTTAGGTTGAGATCGCTCTTGATGTTGGGAACACGTGATGCAATGATGTAAAAAAAAAAACGTCCCGTTTAAAATGTAAGGAGTAAAAAGTACAGATATTCGTGTTTAAATGTAGGGAGTAAGAGTAAAAAGTAGTAAAAAAAATAAATACTGAAGTAAAGTACAGATACCTGAAAAATCAACTTAAGTAGGCCTACAGTAACGAAGTATTTGTACTTCGTTACTTCCCATCACTGCTGTAAGTATTATAGGTGGTCTTGTACGGTCGGCCTTCATTTTGGGGGGGTTAACTCAAGCACTTTACTTATATACAATATTGACCTGATATTGATCGGCTTACGTATTGAGCTGTAGCCTACTTGAGATATTGTGCAAATGGGGGGGGTTAAATGTTTACTGTATGATTCCAAATTAGATAGTGAAGATGTTATAATGATCTTAGACATACATTAAAAGGTACAATGCATTTTATGTGCGGGGCAGAGTAGACTTATATTCACTAGTTTAGTCTACTACCCGTGCCCTGGTACACACAACACAGAGTCTAAACCATTTTGGCTCACGCACCAAACCTAAATCATTCACACTGTTTAACTGAACCGACTTAAGGGGCTGAATGGAATGTTTTTCCACACCAACGATACAAGCTCACCACGACGAATAAATACTTAGTAGGCCTAGGCGTGTAGGATTTATGAGTACTTTTTCCAGCCCGGTTCGACCGTGGACATGCATATTTCTTAGGGTTCATTCAGAGACTTAAAAATTGCCATTTTAAACTACCTTGAAGGCCAATTGAGCGATGAGCGTCTCCATCGACATTAAACATTTCATCGCTAGACTGGATGTGTGTAGATATCCGTCTTTAAACTAATCCTAGTCAAAATGAACACATCCACAACGTCATTCGTCACTTTTCTCCATTCATGTGTATTGGGCTTTCACATAACTTTGATTTTCAGAATTCTTACTCAGAGAAGCTACAATTTCAGATATCTACAATCCAAATGTCCAAATACAATTTGTACAAGTAATCATGTTATTGTGGATATGTTTCATTATAATTCTGACTCTGAAATTGTATTCTGGCGGTTGGAGAAATAAGAAGCAAATTGTCTTTCACAGTCTTTTTATTGACTGCCTAGAAAAACTGTGAGACACAGACTTACTCAGAATGAAATTTAACGCTGAGGTCATCAAACCAAACAGCAATGTCAACCATGGTTTCAGTACTAAGTTCCACAAAACACTTACATTAATATAATATAAGGACTTTCGGTTGGCCTCAAGGAAGTTCTGGCAAAATGTCTGGCGACTCAGGAAGGGAAAGCAGGGCTTGGCTCAGTCGGGGAGGAGAACTGCTGACCCAGACTGAGGATATTGTCGGGCGGTGGAAAGAACACTTTGAGGAGCTCCTGAATCCGACCAGTACGTCCTCTGGGGAAGAGGCAGAGTCTGAAGACTCGGGGGAAGTCTCACCCATATCCTTGGTAGAGGTCACTGAAGTAGTCAAAAAGCTCTTCAGTGGCAAGGCGCCAGGTGTGGATGAGATTCGCCCTGAGATGCTGAAGGCTCTGGACATTGTCGGGCTGTCGTGGCTGACACGCCTAGTCAATGTCGCGTGGAGGTCGGGGACAGTACCTGTGGAATGGCAGACCGGGGTGGTGGTCCCCATTTTCAAAAAAGGGGACCGGAGGGTGTGCTCCAAATATCAGGGTATCACACTGCTCAGCCTCCCCGGGAAAGTTTATTCCAGGGTGCTGGAGAGGAGGCTCCGGCCGATTGTCGAACCTCAGCTTCAGGAGGAACAATGCGGATTCCGTCCCGGCCGTGGAACTGTGGACCAGCTCTTTACCCTTGCAGGGTTGTTGGGGGGGGCATGGGAGTTTGCCCATCCAGTCTACATGTGCTTTGTGGACTTGGAGAAGGCCTATGACCATGTCCCCCGGGGAATCCTGTGGGGGGTACTACGGGAGTAGTACCCCCGGACGCAAATGGATGGATGGATGGACTTACATTAATATATGACTACTAACAATAACAATTTAACAACACTGAACAATCATGCATAACACATTTAGACCTTAATAACGTAATTCTCAAAGTCTGAACACAATGCATGCTGGGAAACAGGGAGGCACAATGCTAACTGTGTAGTCCCGTCGCTACAGTATCATGGATATCTAAAATGTGATTACACATAGTTCAATGAGATGTCAGACGGCTTGCATAATGTCGTGTCACACACTTCCTGTTGTCACACTAGTAGCTCGTGTCTCTCACTTCCTGTCTTCAGTGACAACCACGACCCCTTGCATGACCCCGCTAAGAACGTACATAAAAGGGATTCTAGAGTACTGTCAGATTACAGAACCACGTGTGGGGTTAAGGGTTCAATCACCGTGTGACATATAGCCTGTTGCTTCAACAGAGTTATTATTAGTTAGGTCAAAAATACTTTCAAGAAGAAAGAAACATGACAAGACGCAAAATTATGCAGAAAACATGCATTTCCATTTCATGTCATCTGTAAAAACAAGGCTTAATTATATTAAATCACACACACGCGCACACACACACGCACAGAAACAATATGCTCAGACACTGAAACCATTCAATGTACATTTCTTCTGTACTTCATCTAAGAAGAAGAAGAAGAATAAGAAGAGGAGGGAGGGGGCAGTGGCGATTCTAGAGATGTATACATGGGGTGGCAAAAGGGTGGCAAGCTGATATTTTAGGGTGGCCATCATTTGTTAAGTGGCCAGCTTAATATGTCTTACATTTTTACATATATGTATATTCATATCGGCCCTTATAGCCGGTTCTATATATAGAACTACTGTGTGTGTGCGCACTTCTTTTTGTGAGTGTGTATGTGTACAGGTTTCTCTCTTATCCAGTAAATTATTACAAAGACATGGGTTTGTGGAAAAAAAAAATACATTTTATTGTTCTTTCATTCATTTCTGTTTCAAGGAAACATTTCTGTTGAACACAGAAGGCATCCGATACCGATACAAACATGCCAATACCTTCGAGTAGCTCACCAAGAGCAGGGTTGGAGATGCCTGGCTTATATTAACAAGAGAATAGAAATCCAAAAGAAAACAAGGAAACAAAATCCACTGTTATCCACATTTCCGTATGCAGTATTGCATTAGGCTAGACCATGTTGTAGTAGGCTAAGGCAGCTAGTTTTGCTACATTAAGCACATTTCTTGTAACTCTACAAAAGCTGAATGCGACGATTGCTATGCTGTGCAGCAAATCGCTTGACAAACTCATCAAAATTAAGAGTTGACAAACTCCTCTCACATGCTGCACTGCTGACCGGCAACACCACAGCTATTTTACATAACCGGAACAGCTCCAATAATCTACGGGTCGGAGGGTGGAACAGTGAGTAGTTTTTTAAACTTGATATTCGGGGATTTTACTCTGAATTCGGAAAAAATGTTATAACAATCCAATAATAATAATAAAACAAATTATATCAGTTGGTCTGTGGAACTGGGGTGGCAAGACTTTTTTCAAGGGTGGCAGCTGCCACTCTATGCCACCCCGGTATCTTCGCCACTGGGAGGGGGGTGATGTTCCTCCTCGCAGACTTTCCAACCACCTGTTACGCCCATGACTGCTCCACACACTGATCCTACTGTAAATCCACCGCTCCGGGTTTTAACGCCGACCGCTCCGCCCTCTCTCTCTCTCTCTCTCTCGCTCTCTCTCTCTGTCTCTCTGTCTCCAGCTCCTCTGGCATCAGCGCAGTCCGAACACAAACCCGAACCATCCGACCGCTCTCTGACCAGAGCGCACGCATTCCGATCGCTATACGAGCATATGCGCGCTCCCGCCAGGGGTATTTTCACACACTTTTTGTCTGCACATTCACTGGCGTCATTGTCGTTTAGTGTGTACGTTTAAACGGAGCGACAGCATAGACATATCGACACTCACTGACAGCCCTCCTACCAGGCTGTAGCTCACATAAGTTGCAAACAGTAAAAGGACATTGTAGTTCATCATCATGTCGACCAACGAAGAGGCGCCGGTTCAACAAGAGCAAGTGGAGATGGAGAAAACCCCAGAAGCCGCCGCGGCCGAACCGTCACCGGCTCCGGCCGACGGGCTTCAGGAGTCAGCGGCCGCCGCCCCCGAAGAAAAGATCACATTCCGCGCGTTGGTCCTCACGGGGCACGGGGGCTACGACAAGATCAAACTCCAGGTGAAGACCCAGGACCAGATGCGGCCGGGGAGCGGCGAGCTGCTGGTGCGGATGAAGGCGTGCGGCCTCAACTTCGCCGAGTTGATGGGGCGGCAGGGGCTCTACGACGCGCTGGCCTCGCCGCCCGTCACCATGGGCATGGAGGGCTCCGGGGTGGTGGAGGCCGTCGGCGAGGAGGTGGCGGACAGGAAAGTGAGTCTGCAATATATCAACGGTATTGTGTCATCGTGTAAATATGTAATTCCGTGTCAACATGGGAAAAGTGTGTGCGGTCGGCGTGAGTCCAAAGTTAAAACTCGGATCTATGACAAAAGAAGTAAAATTGGAGACATTGTGGCCCCACCCAAAAACACCCATCTAACGGATCGATATCTTCATGCTTTTGTGTAATGGCTTATAGGCTGAAATACTTGTTGCACATTTCGTCTTTAGTCAGCGTTTCACTGGACTATTGAGTGGGCGCTTTCTTTCTTTTTTTCTTTCTTTTTTTGCTAGATAAGTGTTTTTGCAGCCAAGTGTGATGTTGGAAGACAGCCTGGAAGACAGTGTCAGCCTCCCCCTCTGGGACTGTTCACCCACAGGCTGCCTGCTCCCAACCCTAAATATGCTATTGCATACCACCGCAACTAAGGCTTATAGTCAATGTTGATTCATCTATTATATTTGTGAATGGAAGGATAATGGTTTAAGTTTAATGACCTGGCTGTAAATCCTTAAATCAAAATTCAAAAATCAAATATTGAACCCATTTTCCGCTTAATCATTTTATAGACTAAATGATTCACTATTATTGCTATAGACTAAAGGTGAATTAATCATCGCTATTATCCATCCATCCATCCATCCATTATTGATTAGTCAATATACTATCAAATGCTCATCACAGCAAAACCCATTGACCGATTATCACAATGATTATAGATCATTTATTTATGACAAATGTGATGGATCTTTCAGCACAACAGGGGTTGGTCGAATGAGTAATTTGTCTAGTAATTAGGAAAGGGCCGGATCAGCTCTGCTACAGACGTGACCTTTGGATACACAATACATCTGCTGTTGTCAGGTGTGTGTGCGCCCCTTCCCTTCCGTTCATCTATATTCCACATTCTGCAAATGTGTCTTGGTGAAGAATTTCCTTGTATTTTTGTATCACTCGCTGTTATCCAAGGCGTCTTAATGTGAATTCAGATACATGTCATTGAGGTGCGGTTAGGAGTCCCTATAGCACACATTGCTGTAGGATGCTAAACAGGTGTAGGCTGCAGACACTGGATCAAACTCAGAGTCCTATACCCTAACCCAGGGGTGTCAAACTCATTTGAGTTTGAGGGTTGTAACAGACCGAATTCTACTTAGCGTGGGCTGGAATGAACACTTTTGATATGATGCACAGATGTACACTCTGTGTGCCAATTGGAGGTTCTCTGTCACATCAGAAGGGTTGACTGAAAAGGGTGAGGGAAACTTCCCTCATCTCCCTGAACTTCCGAAAACAATATTGCAACTCATGCAGCTCAGTTTATTTGTAGGAACTACAACAGATTTGTTTTCGTGATTATGGATTAAGTGAAGAAATCAATAAGAAAGAAGAAATCAATACATTTTTCCAATTGCCTTCTGGGCCGGATTGGATCAGATCACGCCACACGCCACCTAAGTGGCTATGCAGGGCTCCTCACACAACTGGGACACAGGTAACGCCTGTAAAACTGGTTTGCGTTGACCTCTTGGCGAGATGTTACATCCTGAGCAGTTGTATGTTTAATGCTGACATGTTGTTTAACCAGGCAGGCGTGCCTGCCTAAAGTTTAAATTATTTAACATTTTTGGTTTGCGTTGACGTCTTGGCGAGATGTTACATCCTGAGCAGTTGCATGTTAAATGCTGACATGTTGTTTAACCAGGCAGGCGTGCCTGCCTGGTTAAAGTTTAAATTATTTAACATTTTCACACGTCACAATGTTTAAGGTGTGTGTGGTGAATGATGGCTGGTTTATCCTGTGTGCCTGACTTGGACCTGTCAGTTGAGGCTGCTTAAGCCAGCCATCAGCCGCACACACTCCACATACTCCCAAATTGATCCTGGGGTGTGGGCCATTGCAGGGCTGTCTGGGTGGGCTGGGTGGAGGCTGGACAGCTGGGCCGTGGTGGTACCTCCTCGGAGGGCCTGGAACAGCCCTCGGTAGGGCAATGAATCACTATACATCCATCCACCCATCTCCCTCCTGGAGCACGGGGGACTTGGCTGCTGTGTTGGCTGGTGGGAGTGTGGTCCTGGGCTGCTGCAGTCTTGTTCCAAGGGGCTGCTAGCTGCAGACGCTTGATTGACTGTCCCCACGGAAAGGGCTTGTGCTGGGAGGTGGCTGTCTGTTGACGCAGCTGGTTTTGCTGCATGCATTTTCAGGCAGCCCTTCTGTGTCCCTTTTTCTCACATAGGGTACCAATGTGGTCGTTGGCCTGATGGTTGGTTTATCCGGTGCTCCTGACTTGTACCTGCCAGTTGAGGCTGCTTCAATCAGCCATCAACCACCACACACACACTCCACATGCAGACAGATTAATTCTTCTTTCTAAAGATTATCTAAAGATTATTAATCTGAGACCATTCTGGCCTACGTCGCCCTCCAGTCTCTCCACTTCCTGGCTCTCACAGAGACGTAGATCACCCCGAAAATCACCACTGCCACTCCAGCCGCCCTCTCCACTACCTACTCCTTCACTCACACCCCGCGACCCTCTGGGCAAGGAGGGGGGTTTCTCCACAGTGGTCATACCAGGTCCTTCCCCTGGAACACCTAACCAGATCTGCACTTGAACTAGGGCTGAACAATTTGGGAAAATAATCTAATTGCGATTTTTTTTAGACCAATAATGCGATTGCGATTAAATCATTCTATAGTATGACCAACACAACATTGGATACAGTCAACATATAAACTGCTCTTTCCTGTAGGCCAGGCCTACGTGTTATGATGAAATGAGATGAATTGATGCATGAATTGATATGAATAACATATCTTTATTTAACTATTGAATTGTAAGAAAAAAACCTTCAATCACAGTAGAATATTGACTGATTGATTTAACTTCAAGCCTTGTAAACATGTAATATAATTATCATGACTTAAGTTTTTAATAAAATCTCAAAAAGGAACAAAGCACTGCAGAACAACCAGGCCTGGTAGGAACATTAATATGAAAAATAAATAAGAATCTTACTGATCTCCAGTCAGTAACAAATCACACAAACTAAAGTGCAGAAATATAAAAAAGAACAAATCTCTGACTCTACCACTCTAAAAATACTTAGATAACTCAATAGTCATTGCAATAAACATATAATATAATAATATGGAAACATGTGGATTGCACTTTTTAATAAAATTTAAAAAGAAAAGGAAACAATGAACAGTAATATAAATATTAAATAAATATGAGTCTTACTGATCTCCAGTCAGTAGTAACAAACGACACAAACTAAAGTGCACAAGGAGTATGGCTCTGCCAGCCACAGTCATCCTACTGTATGGTTCTCAGTACCTCACAGGTTTTTTGCCAGGAAAACCAGCATATCGACTTTTGCTGGTTTTAAGGACGAACGAGTACAAGTTACTATGTTTCCTCCAGTGCTAAACAGATGTTCTGAGGGGGAACTTGTGGCTGGTACACAAAGATAGTTGCGGGCCAACTTGCTCAGTTGTGGAAAGGTGATCTTGTGCAGCTTCCACCAGGCCAGGGGATTTTCTTCTCCATCAATGGCAGGGGTCATTAGGTAACTATTCAACTCGGCCTCCACGACCTCTTCAAGTTGCACAGGCAAAGCAGGAGGTGCCACACTGTTCTTGAAAAGCTGCCGAGAGACTTCTTTGCCTTTTCCCCAGAGGGCTTTGCACTTTGAGGCATCGAAACGGTTTCAGTACGGGACCTCTTTTCCTGCCAGATTAAAAAAAGGTTTTAGTTTTGCGATGAGAATAACATTGTCAGTATCATATTCAAGAACATTATTATTATTATTATTATTATTATTATTATTAGACTTTATCTTAACTTGTCTTGCTGACTGTTCCATTTCAGTCTTCAGTCGGGTCTTAATGGCAGGGATGTGGTCTGCTGTGATGTACTGCGTTTTGAATCTCGGGTCCAGAAATGACGCAATGTCCAAAAGCTCCTGGGTGTTGGGGTCGTTATATTTGTCTTTGAGGTATGCCAGGACCTTGGTTTTTTTAGACAGGTCAGTGTCCTCATCATCTTCAGCCAGGACTGATGTGGCCAGAAGATGGAGAACTGGCTTGAGGTAGGAGATGCTGACGTACTCTTCTCCAGAAAGAGCATCAGTAAATTCCTGGAGAGGATGTAGCGCCTTGTGAATGGACTCTAACACGTCAATATCCTGCCAGGTCGGGACGAGGTGGCGCGCATTTCGATCGCCTGACAATACCTGGGATATGGCCTTGTCTGTTCCAGCACTCTTCCAATCATCATTTCTTTGGATCCCCATCTTGTTGGGCACTCAGTTACGAGGGCATGCTCGGGAAGATTGAGCTCCCTCTGTGCCTCAGTCATTGCTGCCTTCTTCTTCCAACTGTGGGAGAAGTGCCCCACCAGCTTCTTGCACAGCCCTGTTGCTCTTGACACTCTGTCATCTTTCATAGCATTTTCTGAAAGAAATGTAATAAGTGTAATTAGTGTAATTAATACAATTTAAGCTGTGTGTTACTAGGCTATCACAAGCACACATGCGCGCGCGCACACACACACACACTAGGGTGCATCAAATTGCAATGCAAAAATTAAATCTCAACATATCAAACAGTCTGGGGTTGCATTTTCTTCGGACACACGCAAAAATGACTTTTGCAAAGTTTTGGGAAAATTCATTGAGATTTAGAGGTGGAACACAGCATGTGAAAAATATGAAAATGGGCCGTTTTGGGTGTTTTCCTAGGCAATTTTCAAAAAATGCAAGAAATTGTTTTTGAGAACATTTCTTTTAAAAAAACAACATGTATTTATTTAAGAACAAAAAGAACAACATTGAAATTGTTTTTAGGATGTCTCAAGAATCCTAGAGTCCTGGTCCAGCTCGTGCTTGCAGTGGTGCAGATTTGGCTGTTTAGAGCGGTCATGCTCAACTGCCTGCAGCACATTCTGCAGGTGCTCCTCGCTCCTGGCTGCTGCCACAAAGTCTGATGTGAGTTTGACGCCACGCGTTTGACGCCACGCTCAAGCCAGTGCCAAAGCAGAGCTGTGGGGCTCGAATGGGGAGGTCAGCCGGCTTGTGCTCTAAGATGGCATCTGCAAGTGCGCGCCGCTCGCCAGCTGGCACTGAAAAGTGCCAGGGGCAGCATCTCGCCTGTCAGGTACCATAGGTGCCACTCCAGTGCCTTGATCGCTGATGCTGCAATGCCCTCGTCAACAGACTTGTACGCATACAGGTGGTGGTAGAGTGTGAGGTCATTCCATGTGGCATCTACGGCCGTGTCGCAGGTCAGCCACCACGTTGCGTAGATGTGCTTAATGAAGTTGGCAAACGCCTGAATCTTCAGCACCTGCTGCCACGTAGTGATGGTCCCCTGAGGAAGCAACGCAATGTGCTGCTCCATCAAGGCCAGCTTGAGAGTGTAGAGCAGCTTGGCCAGCCACCGCGCCTTGTGCAGTGCTCCTGGCTGTTGGAAGGTAACTGGAGTATGTGCTGCACCGTCTGCACCCAGATACACAAGACACAGCTGCACAAACTCTCGGTAGTCGCCTCGCTTGTAGTCGAGCACTCCTGCAGTGCACGCAATGAGTTCAGCACGCAACTTGCCCAGGAATGGTGGTTCGGCCTCGTCAGGAATGTAGCGGGACAATGGGCCATGCTGGATGTCGCAGTAATTTCCTGCTGATCTTTGGTTAGGTATGCCTGCGTTGCATCCACCAGTCGAGCTGTAGCCTCACTGGAGCGCCTGGCCTGCGGAATGTGCCGCAACTTGTTGTTAGCGTCGAGAAGTGCCACCATCTTGTCGCATGCTTGACGATCGCTCACCATTGGGATATTGGCCTTCCCATAAAATGGCCACACCTGCTCCAAAACGACCTTGGCCGCCTGAAACCGTGACAAGGCTCCGTTCAAACCTGGTCACTTGGCATGCAGTTGCGCGTCACAGTTGTACATCATGCACCGCAAATTCTGGCGACCACTTGGCAGCTTGGCGCCAGTGATGATGGCATCTGCATTGGTGATGCTGGCACATGGCTTGTTTCTTCTTCTTCTTCTTCTTCTTGAAACAAAACATTGAAACCAAAGCCCAAAGTGATGGCACCAGAGAACGACATCAAAAATGAACCGCTTTATCATGGCTCCTCAATGGGTGCCGGTTACCCCCGTTTGCCATAAAAGCTGATGTGCCGTTCCACCTCTAGATCACCACGTATCGCAAAAATATTTTGCATTTATTGTTGTTGCATGGATGGTAACACTTTGAGCACCCAGACCGATCAATATGCTGGAATTGTGTATTTTGATGCACCCTAACACACACGTTATAAAAATACTGAAAAAAACGTACCAATGGCAAGATGTAATCGGTGGCCGAAACACTGGAGCCTGGTCCACTCATTAAGCTGCGCTGCCTTCACCATGTTCGATGCATTGTCCGTCATTAGGCAGACTTCTTTTTTTTCACAGAGGTCCCAGCTGGCTAGCCCCTCTCTCAGGCCGGCTGCAATGTTCTCTCCAGTGTGGTCATCCGGGAAGTAAGCAGTCTGAAGACAGCGAGCTTTGAGGTCGAATTCTTCATTGACGAAATGCACGGTCAGACTCTGATAGGGTTCCGCTGTACGGCTTGACCACATGTCCGTGGTAGTAGCGAAAAACTCAGCTGTTTTTAGCTCTGCTGCGACTCTCTGCCTGCATCTTTTGTATAGCACCGGTATGGCAACCTGGCTAAAATATGTGTGGGATGGCATGCTGTAACGTTTATCCACTGTCTTTACCAAAGCCGTAAACCCAGCCTTGGTCACCGTGTTGAAGGGCATCATATCTTTCCCTATGAACTCCGCTATCGCCTGAGTAATTTCGCGGTGTCGTTTTGAATCTTTTTCATATGGAGATATACTCTCGAACATTTCGGTCAGTGATCCCTGCCGGGTGGTATTCGGCCTACTTGACACACTGGTGGTCGGGTTTTTAGCCATGCAGTTGTCATACATGGCCTTGTGATGCTTTCTTAAATGCTGGAACAGGTTTGTAGTGTTGCCCCGTGTTGTAGCTACGCTAGCAAGGCACGTTCTGCACAATACCTTATTCTGTGCAGCATCTTCTTTCCTAAATCCAAAATAGGCCCAGACAACAGACGTACTGCTCCTCTTTGACACTAAAGTCGGATGGATGTCCCTCCACTCTGACATCCTCTCTCTCCTCCTCCTTTGACTCGCTCTGTCCACTCACCTCCAGACCAGCACGATCCTCTCCTCCCCCTCCCTGGCTGTCCGAAGCTCTGCAGGTTAGTAGAACAGAGCTGCTGGCAGCTGAGAGAAATTGGAGGAATTCAGACTCTGCTGATGATCTCTCACACTACCTCCACCTCCTCTTAGATTTCACCTCTACTGTGTCAGCAGCCAAATCTGCCTTCTACCATCCAAAGATCAACTCTTCCGCTTCCAACCCCAGGAAACCTTTCTCCATTTTCTCTTCCCTCCTCAACCCTCCCTCCCTGCCTCTTCCCTCCTTCCTCACAGCTGATGACTTTGTCACTTACTTTACAAAGAAGGTGAAGGACAACAGGCTTGTGACATCCAACCACGCCACCACCTTCCCCTTTGACCCAATTCCATCCTCCCTTCTCCAAGACATTTTGGCCGACATCCTTCCCTTCCTCACCACCCTAATCCACACCTCCCTCAATTCAGGCCTGTTTCTGACCGCCTTCAAGACTGCCAAAATCAAGGCACTCCTCAAGAAACCCACCCTTGACACCACCGACGTCCAAAACTACAGACCTGTATCTGCTGTGGCGCTGCTGTGGTCCAGCCGGGACCGGGACTCGGTGTGGCTGGGACCTGGGAGCAGGGACTGGCGGGAGCTGCTGTGGTCAAGCCGGGACCGGGACTCGGGGTGGCTGGGACCTGGGAGCAGGGACTGGCTGGCGCTACTGTGGTCCAGCCGGGACCGGGACTTGGGGTGGCTGGGACCTGGGAGCAGGGACTGGCGGGCGCTGCTGTGGTCCAGCCGGGACCGGGACTCGGGGTGGCTGGGACCTGGCAGGAGGGACCGGCAAGAGCTGCTGTGGTCCAGTCGGGACCGGGACTCGGGGTGACTGGGACCTGGAAGAAGGGACCGGCGGGCGCTGCTGTGGTCCAGCCGGGACCTGGACTCGGGGTGGCTGGGACCAGGGAGCAGGGACTGGCGGGAGCTGCTGTGGTCCAGCCGGGACCGGGACTCGGGGTGGCTGGGACCTGGCAGTAGGGACCGGCAGGAGCTGCTGTGGTCCAGCCGGCACCGGGACTCGTGGGTGGCTGAGACCTTGGTGGGGGTTGCCTGCCCCGACGCTGGTGAGCCTGCTGGATGCTACGAGGCCCCCCCAGGGCCAGGCGCGTTCCCTCGTAGCACTCCTGCGGGACCGGGAGCCTGGTTAGCGGGGTTTGCCTGCCCCGACGCCGGTGAGCCTGCTGGACGCTACGAGGCCCCCCCAGGGCCAGGCGGGTCCCCTCGTAGCTAGTACCGGTAGGATGTCGAAAGTCGGCAGCGGTTCGCACTGGTTGATCAAGTACTGCAGCAGGCTGATCTTCCCCGAGCCTGAGTCTGCTGGGTCCTTTTATGGTCGGACCATTCTGTCACGATGTGGGGCAGGAGGACCCAATCGCAAGACTCAGGACTCGGGGTTTTGCAGTGCGGAGCGGTCTTTATTTACCGTGAGACAGACAGGTAGGCAGGTGAGAGACAGACAGGCAGGAATGCAGGTGACGGGTAGTAATCCATACGGGTAGTACGTCGAATTAACAATGACAACTAGTAAAGTGTAAACCGATAAGACACACAATTATGCACGGCATAAAAGCCGGTGCTTTTATACTGTGCATAATTGTTCATTGCGGGCAGCCGCAAACGTAGCGCAGGTGCCACGAATCATCCAGGGGCGGCACTGGCGCCCGGGAGCCCCGCTAATCCTCCAGGGGCGGCACTGGCGCCCGGGAGCCCGGAGACACGATCGCGATCGTGACAGATTCGCTCGCCAGCTTCTGCAAGAGACTCAAGACCCACCTGTTCAGAGTTCACCTGGACTCTGCATAACCCCCCCCACCTTCCTCTGCGAATCCCTAGCACTAACTTGCATGTTTGTATGACTTGGCATTATTGATAGTACTTAGCATTGTTCTTAGATATTGGTAACATGCTCTGAATTGCACGTCTGCTCTTATCCCAGCTACTTATTCAGGCAATTTAGCAATTATGAAACTCCTTCTATTAGCCTCATAACTATGAATGCTCTAAAACAGCTTTATTCCTATCTCTATGTACCACAGCGATATATTGTTGTCTCTTTCAACAAATGTACTCTTTGTAAGTCGTTTTGGATAAATGCCCTAAATGTAAATGTAAATTATGGTTTGACATATGTTATGTTCGCGACCCACCAGTTGAGAATCACATTTAAGTCAGTATAATCATCACTCGTGCGTGTGTGCGTTCGTGCGTACGTTTTATTCTAGCGCGCACAGAGTGGACGCCCTTTTGGGGGTTCTCCCGCATTGTCAGTTTGGAAGCCCCCCCCCCCCTCCTCTTTTGGTTCGTCATCATCAACATCATCCTTCACGGACTCCTATCTCCCCCTCCTTCCTCTCTCCATTTATCTCTCTCTTTCTGACATTTTGCTGCTCCTTTCTCTTGCTGATTCTCTCTGTCTGTCTGTCTGTCTGTCTGTCTCTCTCTCTCTCTCTCTCTCTCTCTCTCTCTCTCTCTCTCTCTCTCTCTCTCTCTGTCTCTATCTTTGTCTGTCTCAGCGTCTTTCTCTCTGTGTGTTGCTCTCTGTGTCACTATGTCTATTGCTGTCTCTCTCTTGCTGTCTTTCTCTCTCTTTCTCTCTCCTGTCTCACTCCTTGTCCTCCCTCCCTATCCTGCTCTCCATCCTCTTATATCCTTGGTCTCCTCCTCCTCCTGGAGTGCTGGGAGGGGAGTGGTACATTCCAGCTCTCATATTTTCCTGGGTTATAAGCAGCTGGGCCCTAGACGCCACCGCAACAACCCTGCTAACTCCACAGCTGTCACTTCTTCTCACAACACAACTGTTAACTGCTAATTGCTAACAAAATCAATTGCGCTTCACAGCTAGTTAAGAGCCCACAAGCTGTGTGTGTGTGAGTCTACATTTTGCATGTGTGTATTTATGCATGCATCACTGTGTGTGTGTGTGTGTGTGTGTGTGTGTGTGTGTGTGTGTGTGTGTGTGTGTGTGTGTGTGTGTGTGTGTGTGTGTGTGTGTGTGTATGGGTGTGGAAGTGGATCTGACCTGGTGGACCTGAAGCCCTGGTAACAGGAAGTACTGCCTCATTCTTCCACCAATCAGATTTCTTTCCTGTGTCCTTGGCAGGTTTGGCATGAACAGTGATATGTTTATAGCAATGTTATTGTAATATTACTATAAACAAGAAACCACCGCAAGGAACTACATTTCCCATGGGGCCTTAGCTTGCCAGGTCCATCACACATTTACTGATCACGGTTCCTGCCTGACACTAACAAGAGTGCACATGCTTTAAGACTGGGTCATGGCATGGAGGAAAATCAATTTTTGTTTGTGCCTTTATATAGTATTACTTTCACATATCAAAGTCAAAGTCAAAGTGTTTTATTGTCACATGTACATCACAACTCAGGGCCATTCTGAACATTGAAACTCTTGTGACATGGCAGGTGACAGTATGTAGGAAGTAGAAACGAGGCAAAAAATAACAAGAAGAGAAAATATTGACAAGCTGCACCTCTGTACTCTAAGTCCAAACAACCTGTGGTGCGGTCCTTCTGGTTATGTTGTGGATATCAATGAGGAGCAGCTCTGACAAATGACGCTACTGATGCTCACTTCTCATTGGCCAGTGTGACAGATGGTTTCGTTGCACTATAAGAGCTATGACAAATATCAAGAGGGGAAAATATCAACCAAAATAATCGGGTCGACGGGATCGACCAAACCAAAGCGACTTACAAAGAGTACATTTGTTTAAGGAGACAGCTGTGGTAAAAAGATAAGAATAGAGCTTGTTTCAAGCATTCATATTTGTGAGGCAACTAGAACAAGTTTCATAATTGCTAGGTAGCCTGCATAATAGCTGGGATAAGAGCAGAAGTGCCATCCTGAGTGCATTACCAACATCTAAGAACATCCAATATGCTAAGCAATGCTAAGTACTATTAATAATGCCAAGACGTACAAACACAAGTTAGTGTTTCGCAAAGGTAAGGCGGGGGGTTATGTGTTCAGAGTCCAGGTGAACTCTGAACAGGTGTGTCTTGAGTCTCTTGCGGAAGCTGGTGAGCGACTCTGCCATCCGATTTCTAAGGTTTATCAGCAACGGCAAATCAACTGTGAACTGTTTCGTCATAATTCCCTCCACATGGAGCGCACTATTCACAAAGACAAAAGTCTTACCTGCTTGTATTTAGGGGCGATGATAAACTGAGCGATATTGCGATACTTCACACAAGCTGTCCATTGAGGTGCAATATTGGTTGCTGCTAAATACAAGCAGATCATATGATCATATGACATATTTTAATGAATAGGGCAATAGGAAGAGGTTACAAGCTTCCTATAGTCGCTTGCAGCTACATACAGACTGACAGAAAGACAAACGCACAAGATAGACTCATCAGATTGATTTGATACATTTTTGTAATTTTTTAATTAGCTGTTTATTTCACTATTTGTTTACTTGCCTATTTTGCCTAATTTGCCTATTTTGCTTATATTTCTCAAAAAGCTGTTCATTTTGCTGTAAAGACTGTAAATAGTGTGCATATTCTGATACTTTCCCTTCAATTGTGATATTTGTATTGTTCTGTTGCACATTCCTCTGGGCATCGCCATTGTGTGTGTGATAATTAAAATTCTTGAATCTCTTGACTGGCGCTATTTGACCCCAGGGTGAGATCAGGATTTAATGGCCAACTGATGGCTGGTACCGTCACCACCACCGCCGTCTAAGATTCACGTGAATAAAATATGAAGTCCTGAGGAATATGCAATATGCAGACAGAAGCTCATGCAGTCCACTAGACAAGGCGAGAATTGGAGAGGTGGAGAAACACTTAACTCTGAATCCTTGCTTTGGGGATGTCGCCAAAACAAGGTGTCGGCCTTATTGTTTGGAATGAAAAGAAACAAGAAGAATGTCCTCACGTAATCTATAACTTAGCGTGAGCAATCCTCCTGTCTAGCCCAACTGTTCAAAAGCACGGCGTGGAATGTAAACACACACACACACACACACGCACTCACACTTACACAGACCCTAATGGGACTCTGTCTCCCCTTCCTCCCCCTCATCTTCCTCCCTCTCTCCTCCTCCTCCTCCTCATCCACCCATCTCACTGTCTTCACCTCCCAACCCTTAATCTCCTCCTCCCTACCACTCCCCATTCCCTTTCCCAATCTCCCCCCTCCCCATTATCTCTCGTCACTTCACCTCCCCTCTCCTCATGCCTCCTCACCTCTCCCCTCACCTCCCCCCCCCACCAGGCTGGTGACCGGGTCATGATGCTGAGCAACAGTGGCCTGTGGCAGGAGCTGGTGGTGGTCCCGGCCGACCAGACATTCCTCATGCCCGACGCCATGAGCTTCCAGGAGGCCGCCGCGCTGCCCGTCAACTACCTCACCGCCCACTTGATGCTGTTTGAGATGGCCAACCTCCGGCCTGGCAAGAGCGTCCTGGTCCACATGGCTGCAGGTAGGACCTTATGGGACGTTATAGGACACTAGGCTGAAGATAAGACATTATAGGATGCTAGGGAGCAGATAAGACGTTATGGGACATTATAGGACACAAGACTGCAGATAGGAGGTTGTAGGACATTATAGGACACTAGGGTGCATGTAGGACCTTATAGGACAATATGAGACGTTATAGGACACTAGGCTGCATATGAGACATAGGATGCTAGGGAGCAGATAAGACGTTATGGGACGTTCTACGATTCCATGGTGTGTTGATGCATTTTAACAACTTATGAGAAGTGATTATCCAAGATGGAATAATACCTAATAATCATATTTACTGTGACATAGCATGTCTTTGTTAGCTTCAAGTAAAGTATAAATGTCCATACCCCTATAAAATATCATAGGCAGACGTAAATCAATATAGACTAATTATAAGAACTTGTAAGCTCTAAGTAAAATGAGACACATTTTGCTCAGACAAATGTACTCTTTATTAAATTGCTTTTACTTTAATAAAAATGTGCCTGTTCTGAGCACATTTTATTAGTAAAGGCTAAGTGAGTTTAACAATTATTATAATACATTATGATTGCGTTATATCATGTTATGAATATATGCATGAATCATTATAGACATGGCCTTCATAGAAAGTGTTACCAAAATCATTTTTGATAATGGCGTCTGTCAAATGACCAAATGGTACATGGGTAGGTCGGTTGCTCTCTCGCTGGAAGCTCACCGTGGGGTGCCAACGGCAGCAGCCTGGCATTTATGCCACCGGAGCGACTTCTTGCCTTGAATCCAGCGGCTTTCGGTGTACTTTAGAATGTGACGATGAGGCATTATACAAACAAACATACCTCATACATTTGATACCTCAGCCAAACTATCTTTGATCTGCAGATAGAAAGAGGAAGTGCTGCCAACCACAGTTCTTACGGGTGCAGGGGGGGGGGCGTGTGTCTGTGCGTGTGTGCATGTGTGTGTGCATGTGTGTGTGTACGTTATAAATAATGTACTCTTCCAGTCAGTCGGAACATGGCCTGGTTTAATGTCCTGCTTGTTAAACCATGGTGGCCACTCAAAGCACTTTCCACCTCATGTCACATGCCCCCTCCCCCCTCCACCCCCCCGCCGCCGACCAGAAGGCGCCCGGGGAATCGAACTGACGATCATCCACCAACCGTTCACAACCTGGTCTCTGGGTCTTGTTCCCTTAGTGGCCGTCTTGATATTGATATTTTGTCTGATAATTGTCTTCAAACAAAAAGAAACCCCGGAGCTAATGGCGTGGAATGATTCCCGTCGCATCCAAATGCTTTAATTAAAGGCATTAATGTGAGGATTAATGAAAGGTTATGCGTCTGTGTATCCGGCAGGTTTCACGTTCCACCGGCTAATGCTTTCTGCTCCTCTAATCACGTTTCTGAATGCGGCCTCTTGTCCACACATGAAATGAGCTGCCAAGAGATCAGAGGTGAAGATATCTCAAGAGCCGCGTGTGCGTGCGTGTGTGTGTGTGTCTGTCTATGCGCGCGCGCGTGTGTGTGTACACCTTTGATAGTCCGGCCTAGTTGTTTGCGGCTCCTCTATAAAATTATAAATTATTATCAGGGGCTACTGTTGCTCTGGCAACCCGTGACATTTGAAAGGGAAAGACCGTTGAATGTTTAACTCGACTCTAATCTCCGAGCCCGGCCTGGCAGTACAATGCCACGACTGTCACACTATATTACTAACTTGTACAGTTATTATGTGCCACCGTTGTCACCGACCCCGAATGCCACGTTAAAGAGTAACTACAGAGTGGACTGTGTATGAGAGGGTGCTGCCACCTACAGGTCGATAATCGGTCCATGATTTACCCATGTTACACAGTGGAAAAATGTTATTGGTCTTTTTGACACCAAAATGTTGGTTTTATTATAAGAAAGACACTTGCACTGCCTATGTTTTGTAATGCACAATGATATTGCTCTCAAATCCCCCATTCACAAAAAATGCAATCCTCTGCAACCCCATATTGGTAGTATGTATCTTCATCATCAAGATGCACTGACCACCTATCTACTTCTTAAAGGGTAACTGTCACTTTTACTATTTTATTCTAACATTGTCCGCGGAAACGCAGCAGAGCAGAATGCAATTGTTTTTCACAACACGCTCAGCATGTGACCGTCCTTTAAGAGACTCAAGACCCACCTGTTCAGAGTTCACCTGGACTCTGCATAAACCCCTCCCACCCGCATTCATTCTGCGAACCCTAGCACTAACTTGCGTGTCTGTACGTCTTGGCATTATTAATAGTACTGAGCATTGTTTAGCATATTATATGTTCTTAGATGTCTTAGATGCACTCAGAATGGCACGTCTGCTCTTATCCCAGCTATTATGCAGGCAACCTAGCAATTATGAAACTCGCTTGAAACCTGCTGTATTCTTATCTTTATGTACCACAGCGATATATTGAGATATATATATATATATATATATACATACTGCGATATATATACTGTCTCCTTCAACAAATTAACTCTTTGTAAGTCGCTTTGGATAAAAGCGTCTGGCAAATGCTCTAAATGTAAAATGTTAATCCACTGTCTGGCTATTGGTCCCTGTTCTCAGGGTGGTGCCCCGTTAATATTAATTCAGATTAATTAATTTATTTTCATAATTAATCGTTTTCTTTGATACCTGCTATAAAGCAGGTTAACTTTATGTACCACAGCAATATATTGCTGCCTCCTTCAACAAATGTACAACAAAGTCTGCCAAATGCCCTAAATGTAAATGTAATTTGTAAGTCGCTTTTGGATAAAAAAAAAAATACCCTCCCTAAACTTTGGCTGGATGGTATGTTGCAGGTGGCGTGGGCATCGCCGCCACCCAGCTGTGCCAGACGGTGGACCGGGTGACGGTGTTCGGCACGGCGTCGGCCAGCAAGCACGAGGTCATCCTGCAGGGGGGGCTGAGCCACGCCATCGACTACCGCACCAAGGACTACGTGGAGGAGATTCGCAGCATCAGCCCCCAGGGTGAGCACCTCAGGGTGGCCGGTGACGGGTGTGGGCTCAGTCTCAGACTCGGGGTACTCTGCCAAGCAAAGGGCAAAAGACTGGAACAGTTTTTGTCTAATAGTGAAGACCTGGGAGTGCAAAAATGCACAAACAATAGGACTGAATCTCAGTTTATAGGCCTGGAATCTCAGGTTGCAAGGGTACTGGGTTCGATCCCCGATGCCTGCCTACCATTATTGAGCAAGATGCCTTAATCCCTACCTGCTCCTTAGAGGGGCAACTTTGCCGCTTTTCAAAATGTTGCCTTCACTCAGATCTCCCTGTGGGTTAAAAACAGTATGTACGATGATACACTGTATAATCTACATCTACGGCAAAGTACCAGCCAAGTGTATTTGATCAACACTTTGAACATGCTGCGTTTTTTGGACGCTCAAATATTTAATGATTCATTAATACTCACTCTTAACGTATCTCTCTCTCTCTCTCTCTCTCTCTCCAGGACTGGATATAGTGCTGGACCCACTCGGAGGCTCCGACACCCAGAAAGGCTTTGGCTTGTTGAAACCAATGGGAACCATTGTTGTTTTTGGTAAAGCATGCACAATTTTAACAACCTGTATCATTATCTAAGTAAGAAGTTTACATTGCTATTATATTAACAAATCCAATTTCCAATCAAATCCAATTTGTTTGTCAATACCCAAAACGAGATAAAGAGTAATGAATTACTAAAATCATCCAACAAGGGCACAGCACTATCGCTGGTGAAATCAAGCAATTTCTGTTTTCTGATTGTCTCAAATTAGTGCGAAGAGCTTGTGACATCACTCTCTCTCCCTCTCTGATTGGCTGCCCCAGGTGCAGCCAATCTTGTCACCGGGCAGAAGAAGAGCCTGCTGGCCATAGCGAAGACGTGGTACAACCAGCTGTCCATCAGCACCCTGAAGCTGATGCAGGCCAACAAGTCGGTGTGTGGCTTCCACCTGGGCCACCTGAAGGAATTTGATCTCATCAGGCAGACCATGGACACCCTGCTGGACCTCTACGTCCAGGGGAAGATCAAGCCCCGCATCGACTCCACCTACCACTTCGAAGAGGTTCGAATTACGCGTGGCGACGATGTTGTCGATGTCTGGTTGTGTCTTGGTTGTGTTTTCATGGCATTGTTGTTGGTAAAGTGTTGGGGCTGAACACTAACTTTTAATAGTGTTTGCCAGGTTGGCAACCGGTTTTTAGTTGCCCAAACTAAAAACACTTGTCAACATGTATGTTGTCCATGCTTTTCTGGATAATTATCCGTCAAGCTCAAAGATGCGAGGATACTTTGCCTTGCAAATGTCAAAACAAATGTTTGTTTTTCATTCAGGTTCATCTGTTTTTTCTTTGTCTATCAAACTTTTCACCCCAGGGTCAACCACTTCATGTACACAAGCAGTGTTCCATGTAAACCATGTTTACGCCACGTAAACGCATGTGCAGTGCTCTGGTTCCAGCTGTCACAGCAATATTTATATTTATATTATGTGTGGACTGACGGTGGCGTTAATTCTCAATATCACGCTTGAATATAAAATTAGCTAGTAGTTAAAATATGTTGGTTACATCCGCCATTGCACAAAATGTTAATGTTAATGATAACGGCGCTAACTCCCACGAGCCAACGAAAGCCAACGATAATTCCACTTTCCCTGTCTTCACGTCAACAATGAGAAGTTACTAAATATCTTCATCCTGGAAGGAGTTTTGCAAAAGCATGTGCGCATGGACGAAATGCCAAAACACATTGAAAAGGCTATGTTTTAAAATACTTGTGCACATGTAGACTAGGTGAATTTTTTTATTATTATTATGATTATTATTATTATGATTATAATTATTATTATTATTATCGTCATCTATATTTCCTTTGGACTGCCTGCAGTACCCTTGTGGACCACAGGTTGGGAAAGCCCAGTATAAGCAATGCTGATAACATAGAGACACCCACCAGGCGAGTCCCAGTTGTTGTTGAAGCAGCGCGACCACACGGCTAAAGTTAATCACGCCTGACTCCTTTTGACGACGCCCCCTCCCCCTCCCCCTCCTCGCATCCTCCCCCGCTGAAGCAAACCAATACATCCATTGGAGAGGTCAGCTGTCCTTGGGGTCTGGAGCTGGGGAGCCTGTGCTGTGTGTGTCTGTGTGTGTGTGTGTGTGTGTGTGTGTGTGTGTGTGTGTGTGTGTGTGTGTGCAGTGTGTCTGTGTGCAGTGTGTGCAGTGTGTCTGTGTGTGTGTGTGTGTGTGTGTGTGTGCAGTGTGTCTGTGTGTGTGTGTCTGTGTGTGTGTGTGTGTGTGTGTGTGTGTGTGTCTGTGTCTGTGTCTGTGTGTGTGTCTGTGCTCACTGAATCACCTGCACTGTGGATCACGGGAGACCAAAAGACACGCATACACACACACACACACACACACACACACACACACACACACACACACACACACACACACACACACACACACCATGATGTGGTAGGCGTGGGAGGCGAAGGCGATACACACACACACTATTCATTCATCACAGCCTCTGTTAAAGAGCCGAGGACCACCCGAGCAGACGGACGGACCGCTCGACTCTCCCCGCGGGCGATCTGGTCTCTTGGCTATTTCCATCACCTGCCACCTCTCGCCGTGCGCACGGTCGCCAAGCCCCCCCCCCTTCCCCGTCAGACGAGATGGTGGCTTCCGACCGGTCGTTGCTAGGCGACGGCCGTTGTTGCCGTGGCATTGGCGAGAGAGGTGTGTGTGTGTGTGTGTGTGTGTGTGTGTGTGTGTGTGTGTGTGTGTGTGTGTGTGTGTGTGTGAGAGAGGATGTTTGTGCTTGAGTTTCCCTGGGTAGTGGAGTGGACAGGATGGGTGGGGGGGTGGTGCAGAATGACTTGTTGCTTGGGGGATGACATCGCTGCTGCTGTTATCACCGGTGTCATCATCCACCTTCCAGGAGGAACGTGACGTGGATAATGGGATAAAGACCTTCATTTCATGCAAAGGTCTTCTCTGTTGTCGTCGCTGGCTAGAACACAACGGTGCATTTTACAGTGTGCATGCATGACATACACACACACATAACATTATACATTTTATGAAAACTATATATGCACACACACAGATTGAAATCTGTACTGTAGAATTAGGAAGCATTTAGCAACAGTATAATACATTAATATATAGATATGTATATAAATATATATATCGATCGCCATCATCTCAAAACGTTTCATTGCACATCTACAGAATGCCGGCTTGAGCAAATATCTCCATGACAGAATCATTGAGTTTCCCTCCTCAGCTCAAATCCCATCACATGGATATCATCTGTACTACCTTTCCTACCTTTTTTAATCGTTTTAATCAGCGTCTCCACTTACAGGGTGTTGGGTTTTGGAAGCAGGATTTGAGGATTCGTATTAGATTGGAAAGGCATTGGGCTTGTGGTAATATCCTTCATGCAATGACTGAAAGGGTGACCACAGGGTGTGCATTACAGGAAGTGGTGGTATCCAGGTGCAGAATATTGGATTTACTTGGAAGTAAATAGAAGATAAAAGTTTAATTTTTTTTTTCCCTCTCCCCTTTGTTGAACCCAGCGGCCATTTTGAGGAGCGACAGCTGAGGGGAGGCTTCCATGTGAATTTGTAACCAGACATGTCTGGCTGGTTTTAACACAAAGAAAGCCCTTGGAGACAGTAACTATGTTCAAAGGCTCTACAAATTCACTTGACCTGACTGGATCTGACCTCTCTCCCTCCCTACTCCCCCCTTCCTTACTCCTTCTCCCTCTCTGGGGATTCTCTCTCTCTCTCTCTCTCTCTCTCTCTCTCTCTCTCTCTCTCTCTATCCCAAGGTGGCGGACGCCATGAGGCGCATGCACGAGCGCCAGAACATCGGCAAGGTTCTCCTCCTCCCTGAGCCCAAGAAAGAGGAGGAGAAGGAGGAGAAGGCGGCGGAGAAGCTAGCCGAAGCATCTGCTGCCACTCAGGAGGAAGAGGAGGCCAAGCCAGAGGAAGTCAAAGCAGACCAGGGTTGAGAAAGAGAGTGAATGGATGAACGGATGAACCCTCCCTGAATCCCCCCCCCCCCCCCCCCCCCCCCTCCAGGTGCTCTCGACTACCGGTGTGTTGAAGCGGGGGGGGGAAAATAAATGTAACCGACGCCTCTGTATTTTCTATTTGTCAGTATTTTACTGGTTCAGTTAAGGCCTATGTTGTTGTGCAATTTGTTTGTGTTGGATATTGTCCTGAAATACTGAAGTATTTGGTTCGTTGGTGAAGGAGCGTTGTTGTTGTTGTTGTTGTTAATGGGGAACTCTGCCGATTTTCAACCTTATCTTTATCTATGCGCACGAGGGCGGCACCAGACGCACAATCGCTTACGTCAATGCCAATCATTTGACAGAGGGGTAGATTCATGTAATCTGGTGGACAAAAGTCGTAGTGGGGAGATCTGGGTGCAGGGCAGGCAACATGGAAGAGTGGTTACCGTTGTGGTTTAAAAGTGGCCACGTTCCCCTTGAAGTGATGTGAGAGATGCCACACAGTGTGAGTTTAATACTTTGAAGGACCAGTCCAGTGTCAGTGTTTTGATGTTTTGCCATTACTGGACATTTACTCCCCAGACGTTAACCTTTTTACCTGTAATTCTTGGTTTTGTGCGCACCCACCGGTGGCCGTGTCGAGTATTTGCATAACACGAGCACACGGGTCATCGTGAAACCCATAGGTGAAACCACTATACGACTAACTAACTTCTAGCTTCGTTGAAACCATTTCAGATCGAGGTGTTTTCTGGAAATATGAGCATTTAAAAACAACCGTGCCAAAGACTGATCCAGCATGACGGATCGAGGAGGCTCTCCGATGTGCCTGATTGCGTAGGCCTACAGTTGAATGTGCTGTTGTGGTGGCTATCTTTATCTGTATGAAATGGTGGCAGCGTGGATATTCTGTGTTGAATAGATGTTAGCTAATGAACTGTTCTAGTGAAGGGAAATGCCGCTTTGGTGTTGTTTCAGCTTGGTGTTATTTCAAGTCATTCCCTTATTTTGGCTTTCCCGCCTCGCCTGCCTTTCAGTTGAAATGCATTACCTTAGGCATGCGGTTCCGTTGTTAATTCCCGTCTTCAAATACAAATAATATGATCGAGGTGATGAATTGTCTCAAATAGTTGGAAGTCAGTGGAGATGGCTGTTGAGGTTGTGTGTGTGTGTGTGTGTGTGTGTGTGTGTGTGGTGGGTGGGGGGGGCGTTCTCTCCAGATGTGAAATGTAATTTAATGCTGAAGGAGGCAGTGAGAGGCTTCGTTCGCCTCGCCCACTCTCTGTCTCTTGAGTTGAACTCTTTCCGTCTGCTCTCCCTCTCTCTCTCTCCGCCCCCCCCCCTTCTCTCTCTCTCTCTCTCTCTCTCTCTACATTGCTACTCGATTTCCTCAGCTATCTCCCCAGACGTCTTTCTTTCTTTTGTTTTTGGTTAATTATTGTCCTTTATAATCTATTTCATTCCAAATTGGTCATCACTGGCTGACTGAACAGCTTTGTGGACGTTTCCTCTTTGAGTAGCAAGTAAGACCTGGACATGTTGTCCACAGGATCAGGAGTCGAATTCTGTGGAAGTTCTGGTGACCCCGGCCACCACAACACGTGACCAACAGCCAATCAAAGCATCCTGGGCATTGTCAGCAGAAAGTTGAACTTTACATTGGCTGCGTAGGCGTAGCTCGGCCTATTTAGTTATTTGTGCAAACATAGACTCATAGTACTGGCCGGTTTAATGTATTGTCCAAAGCCCCAGAGCTTACCTAGGATTAATTATAGTTGATTGTATAGGATACAAAGTAATTTTTGCATATCCTTCAATATCGCCAGAGTTTGTTGTTTTTATGATCCCTGGCCGCTCCTTGGATGGTTCATCTATACTTTAGTACGCGCATTGCGCCATCTAGTGGCTGTTACGCATAACGCATGATGAACCCAAAGCCCCTTGGCTGAACTGTTGAACATGCACATGAACGTTTTGGCCCATAATAATCTGGCCTGTAAAGCCCTTTGAGACTATTGTGATTAAGGGCTATACAAATACAATTGAATTGAACCCATAGAAGAATGGACTGAAGTTTTTGTGCCTTTTTTTCTCATTTGTATGTTCTATTATTTCATTATTATTAACATTTTGTGCTTTGACAATGTACATGTATGTTATCCATACCAATAAAGCCTTTTGAATCTTGAGCCACATTGTTTTATTATGTTTATTCTTAGACAGTTTAATTATTTCCTTCTGTTCTAATTCGGCCTACCCTAGCACCACAGCATCACACACGTCCAGTTTAACTTCTACACATGATAAAGGCTCCAGACGTGTTTTGTTTGGTTGTACAGCGTCTCCATGGATTCCATTCCCTGAAATGCCTGTGTGTTTATGAACACTTCAGACACACACTTCCTTCCACCGTCCTGGATACCTGCTAGGACCCCTCTCATTGTGCTGTTGTGATGATTTATTTGTGCCCTGTTGCGATAGATGTGCACACACACACACTCTCTCTCTCTCTCTCTCTCTCTCTCTCTCTCTCTCCGCTCGTTTCACAAGTGCTTACTCTCTTTTGATGTAGAAATATTGGTTATTTCTTGTCTTACTTGGTAAATTGTGTTAATTTTGCTAAGCGATTCCCTATAATTCGTATTCGTACAATTCACTGTCCACCGGTACATCAAAGATGGCTGCCATTGAAAACCGGTCTCTCGCTATAGAGTCCATATTTTCCACATAACGGAAATGCTAATGTACCGTTCAGCAACAAGGCACCGCTACAGCCACGCTTATCACAAACACACACGTCTGACGACGGGCCAAATGCTGACGCCCATCCGCATCATTAAATCGGCCAATCTACCGCGGCCATCTTGGGTGTACCGCCTTCAGCGATTCAGCGGGAATGCCCTCCTTATCTCCGCGGGTCACATGGACGCAGATCCTCGCCGCGTCACGGGGATGCGGTCGCCCACAGAGACAGCCGGGCACCGAGCAGGCGCCTCTTGGCCCGCTGCTTCACCACATGTACACCACCGGTAAGGATTGGTTAGGGGTTTTCTTTATTACATTTTTTTATTTTGTTAATCACGTATCTCCTCGCCTTGATGACAATGATTTATTTGAATTATTTTGTATGCGTAATGTTTATTTACATTTATTTACAATCGCTCCTCGACCGGTTGTCCGGAGTATAGTGCTCGGTGTGTGTGTGTGTGTGTGTCAAGGGTAACCTTTCCTCCGCCGACTCGCTGTGTGTGTGTGTGTGTGTGTTGTGTTGTGTTGTGTTGTGTGTGTGTGTGTGTGGATGGTGTGTTTAAATATAGATATCTTACGGGTTAAGAACATGCAGCCAGCAGCAGCACCACCACCACCACCACCACCAGTAGCCATTATTCCTGCACGGACACTTGGCTGAGCGCAGCCCGGCTCCGCGCTCCACGCCGGGCTTGTGTGTGACCACCGGTCCGGTGCGGGGGTCCGGAGCGTCGGTGTTTTGTGGAGTGGCGCTTGCGGGGTCGTGGAGTGGCGCTTGCGGGGTCGTGGAGTTGGTCGGCTGACCGGGGGTCCAATGTGACATTATAGTTATATCTATATATATATGTATTATAAGTAGGCTATAATAATCACAATCCTTCACTGTAGCCTGCGGTCTTTGAGTAGTATATAACTGTTTGCAGTCCTCATTTTTCATGAAATGCTGTACAGTTGTAATGGTTTACTGTACTACTGTTACTACTACTAGAATCAGATAAGAGCCTATGAACAACTGCTTTGCTTTTTAATCCGATCAAACTTCCACGTTAACGAAGTAGACAGAAAACTAAACACTGTTTAAAAAGTGTAGGCAATAGCCTATTCGTTTAACTTGTTTATTTGGGCTATTCTGTGCCAATGAATACCGTACGATACGATACTATTCCACGTTTAACGTTGTTCGTAAAGACGTCTAAAGAGCTCCGTGTACCGCCCCCCCCCCCCCCCCCCACCCAGATCCTCTCTTGCTCCACTTATGGTCAAGATATGCAGTGATGCAATGCCGACAAGTGTAGCCTGGTTCACTCAAGTTACAGCCATCCTGCCACAGTGAACTCGAAGCGGAGTGTGTCAGTGTGTGTTCTTTTGAAAGTGATCCCCTTCCTTGAGTCAGCCCTGCTGAAGTGATCCCCTTCTTTGAGTCAGCCCTGCTGAAGTGATCCCCTTCTTTGAGTCAGCCCTGCTGAAGTGATCCCCTTCCTTGAGTCAGCCCTGCTGCTGGTGCAGAGCCAACCGTAGAGACAGACTGCTTTCTGTGGGTTGAATGGATCGCAGTTATGTGGGATATTGTTGGAATGTTGGTCTAATTAATCCCTTGGGTCTTTTCATTGTTTAATTCACTCACGTATGTGTGTTGTCGGACTATCGGGTTCTGGTGGTGGTGGAAACACACTGATTGCTTTGTTATAACCATGTATAATTGGTGTTTTTCTTTTATGTTAAACTTGAATGTATGTGGACCTAACTATTCCCATGTACACATATTTTTACCTCAGGCGGAGTGCTTAATCACTTATTTCTGTGACTGACATCTCCCTCACATGCCAGTAGGCCTGCACAGCATGTGACTCACTGTGCTTGTCGACTTTTACGACTTCTTATTCTCCTTTCTTGTTTTTCTCTCCTTCCCCAAAAGGAACCAACTCTGTAACCAAGCCTGTATATTTACTGTAAATGAGCACTTATCTTGTGTCACATGGTAAAATCCCATCACGTGGGACCACGTTCTTACGTGCCATTTCACATATGCCAAATCCAAGCTTTTACTTTCACATGTGGCGTAGACAGCATCTTAACCTCCTTTCTCTGTCCTCCTCCTTCTCCAGCGAAGGACGAGGCCCCCGCTGCTCTGCTCTGACTGCCATGGCCACCCCTTGCTCCCCGCCGGCGGCGACTGGTGCCAACGGCCACAAGCGCTTTCTCATCCTGTTTGACTTCGACGAGACCATCATCGCCGAGAACAGCGATGACGCGGTGTTGTGCGCCGCCCCGGGCCAGCGGCTGCCCGACTGGCTGACGGCGTCGTACCGCGAAGGCCACTACAACGAGCACATGCAGCGTGTGCTGGCCTACCTGGCGGAGCAGGGTGTGACGGAGGACGCCATCCGGGCGGCGCTGGAGAAGATCCCGCCCACGCCGGGCCTGGCCGCCCTCTTCCACTTCCTGCGCGCCCACCAGCACGACTACGAGGCGGTGGTGGTGTCGGACGCCAATGCCTACTTCATCGAGACGTGGCTGCGGCGGTTCGGCGCGTGGCCCCTGTTCCACCAGGTGTTCACCAACCCGGCGGGCTTCGACGGCGCCGGGCGCCTGGTGCTGCGGCCCTTCCACACGCACGGCTGCGCCCGCTGCCCCGACAACATGTGCAAGCAGCTGATCCTGCGCGAGTACCTGGCCCGGCGCCAGGAGGAGCGCGGCGGGCGGCCCTTCCAGCAAGTGCTGTACGTGGGAGACGGGGCCAACGACGTGTGCCCTTCCCTGGCCCTGGGGCCCGGGGACGTGGTGTTCCCCCGCAGGGACTTCCCCATGCACCGGCTCCTGGAGGCGGGGGCCGTGGGCGGTGGAGTGGGGCCCCTGAAGGCCCAGGTGGTCCCCTGGAGCAGTGGAGAGGACGTGGTGGCCTGCCTGCAGACACTGGTGAAGGAGAGATGAGGGGGGGGGGGGGGGGGGCGTGTGAGGGAGAGAGAAATGCTGCAGGAGCAATAGAGATAGAAGGGGAGAGATGTGTTTGAGAGAGAGAGAGAGAGAGTGTGTGTGTGTGTGTGTGTGTTAGTTAAAAAAGGGGCCGGAGTCTCAGTATATATGCATGATTACATCCCAGCGTATCAAGAAACCTAAAATATATTTACTAAAACATGTATTATCACAGTATGTTTGTTTACCCAGCACCCCCATAGAGAACATTGACTTTTCTACTGCATGAACAAAAACAAAACTCAATCGATCCTATGTACGAATGGAAGCATTCAGCGTTAGCTAATAAGCCAACAAATTGATTACTGTATTTTACAGTAATACAACCCTTTAAGACCCTTTAAAACCACCAAAAATCATTTGACCATTGACAAAATCAATATATATTTCCCAGGTATATATGCATATTAGCACTTCAATTTTTTTTTGCTAAGTTCGGACCACGGCTTAGCACTGTAGCAAGAGATGGTATTAAACCACGTCGCCCTCGTATTGAACACTTGTATTCAAGGACTTCAGCAGGGAACATTCAGTAGTAAAGGGAGAGAGGGAGAGCGATCGCAAAGCAGTGTGGAAGCAAACTCGTAAGGGAATAGAGAATGGGTAAAGGAAAACATCTATTGGATTCCTCCTTTTATTCTGAGGTGCAACAGCTTCTGTTCGGGGGGGGAGTCAATTTCGCTCAACAGCAATCAAACATCAAACTCCTTCCCCCTGCTTTCCCTTCCGTTGACATACCTCTTGCCTTTCAAATGCACCACTTTTGGCTCTGGGACAGTGACAGGCTGGCGGCCCGCTATTCGCCATTAGTCTGTCTTTCATGCAGTATTTCCTATTCAACTCCACTCAGTATTTTGGTGACGGTGGGAACAAAGAGAGAGAGAGGGTGGGGGGTCTGTTGTGTTTCCTTGCCCCCCCCCCCCCCCCCCCCAAGAAATCCCTCACAGGAGTTAATTATTCAGTTCAAGTCCAAGACAACAAGCGTGGATTGCAAGCTGCACGCACACAGGACAGGCCTTTGCTCTCAGTGTTGACATGTAATCTGGGTGCTGATACCGTGCCGTGGTAAAGTACACCCACAGGGAGCGACCAAGGGACAAAAGAAACACACCCTGTACCTTTGCTACAAGACTAGTGTATGTTTGTTTTGTACCCTCTGACGCCCTCTGCTCCCCCGCTTTTAATTCAACTCACGAATAATGTGTAGTGTGCAAAACAAATTATATATATATATATATCACAAATCGTATTTTAATTTCAAGTGGGGGGAAAGGAGGTGGGGGTTGTGGGGAGCTAGATCTCAAGGGGGACAGCACCAGAAAGGTTCCGGGTTCGATTCCTTGGGTCCCGGGCTTGTGTGAGTGTGTGTGAGATGTGTTTCAGAGTGTTCATTTTGCATTGCCCTCCACAATCAGCTGCAGATAGGCTCAGAGTGTAAGTCACAGAGTGTATATTTACAAAAAAAGTTTATCATTACTTTACTTGCGTGTACAATATGTACTGGTAATTGATACAATTATGGGGGTGTTCTTAAAAAAATGGCCGGAATTACTGTTTGTCTGTAAACCGATATACATACTACAAATCTGTAAAAAGGAGAGCTTTTATTTTACATTTCAGAACAATATAATAACGTATTTTACATGCAAACTGCTTTTTTTTTTTAGCTCTTCATTCCTTAACCTTAAAGCAACATTGAATTTGCACTCCTTGCTGTTCATGAGATAAGGGTGAACGAGTGAATATTAAGGTATTCATATTGGCAGTGTTACATGAGAATGTTTAACGTTGTTCTGACTTCAGAAGACCAGAAACCATAGTAATACTTTTTTGGCTCCTTTCTTGTGTCTGTGGGATGTTTTAGCAAACAGGTTTTCACCGTGGAGTTTTGGAGAAAGTGGAAACAGGACAAACTCAAGGTGGATTCCCAGAGAAAGGATAACAGAAATGTGATTTATTTACCCATTGAAAGGGATGTTTGACCGTCTTGTCAAAAGGAGAAAATGCATCACCGTACCTTTTAGTTAATCATCTGTGAACAAGGAAGCTAAAGTTTAAGACACTTTAGCATTTTTGGTGCTTCACCCGTTAGGACTCGACAATAAGGGACATTTGCTGTGACTTGACGTGTGTGTGTGTGTGCACACCTTTAAGTACTGCAAGAATGATTGCAGTGTATTTAACATGTGACCTTGTGGTGACAATGACAAAAAGGGAATTGCGTTTTGTGTGGTCTTGTTTGACTCAGTGTATTGGGTTCAATGCTAATGTGTAATGCAATGCAATGCATTCAATAAGAAGACACTTAAAACATCACCAATCTAATGTGAATATCGATATTCATGTCTCCCGGGTCATAATTTATGCCAGGGAGAAAACACACCGTAGCTATGCTGAAATCAATCACATGTTGCATCTAAGATCATTATTATGGCATATTAATTCATTGATTGGTGAAAATTTGTGTTTTAATAAGCTTAAATTGCCAAATGATAACTGTGGCACTTACATCCACTGGGATGTGTCTGTATATACTGATCGAGTTTTGTGCAATAACTTCACTGCAGAATACTTGACATGCATATTGAGACATGTCGTTCGCTAAATACTTGTGACTTTAGATTTGCAGACTGAATTGCTTACCAGGATCAATTTATTTATGTTCATTTTCTGTTTTGTGGGCTGCAAACCACAGGCAACTAAAATGTATAATCGGGACTCTTTAAAGGGTTAACTGGCTGTTTTATGAAATTACTGAAATAATGAATTGAAATAATACGTTTGTTTAATGACAGTTGCTGCTATCATATAGCAACCCAGAAGTTGTTCTTCACTCTCCATTGTCTTTAATATCGTGGTTCTTCAGCCAAAATGAACAAATGTGTGTTTGTTTTAAATATATCACTGTAATGTAACAGGAAGTTAAGCCATTACCTAATTAAACCCTTTGATCCCATGCTTACTGGTTTCACTGGCTCTCTATAGTTTCCCAGCATTCATTCACTCGTATATGCTCATACAGTATTTATAATTGGTAAATAGATTGCATTTATATAGCGCTTTTATCCAAATTCATTTAGAATATTGTCTCACATTCACCCATGCATACACACATTCACACACCGACGGTGACGTCAAGGCAACAGCCAGCTCGTTGGGAACAGATAGGGTTCGATGGCTTGCTTAAATATTATTAAATAAATAATAAATACAAATAAGATAAGATAAGATAGAACTTTATTAATCCCGAAGGAAATTCTTGTGCCAGGTTGCATAGCAATACAGTACAATAAATCAATAGAGAAATCAACAGAATAATAAAAATAAACTAACAGATTTACAAATGTACAGTCAAAATCTAAAAATATATAGGCAAAAATATATAGGCAAGATAAGATATTCTACATTTATAATACAGTACAATAAAAATGTAAACAGTGTAAGCCTATATAAGGGGAGGTCACTGGTCAGGATAGGGAGAGTTACAAGAGAGACTGGAATTCTAGGCTGATGATTAGGATCAGGGGCGTCGGAATGGGGGGAAAAGTGGGACTGACTACCCAGGGCCCAAAGTCGAGGCGGGGGCCGTCTAAAAGCCTGAAATTAAAAGTTTGTTTTTATTTGGTAGTAATTAGTGACATGACTACAGTAAAATTGGCTAAATAAATGGGTTGATATCAAAATAAATTCAAAATATAAAATAATAAAACAAAATATACTGGAGGGCCCCTGTCACCCTCTTACATAATAAATAGCCTACTAAACAAACATGAAGAAAATACTCCATGCAAACCTCATTTAACCACATAGTACAACTATCACAGTATTATATGGGTCCATATATATATATAATGATGGTCTAAACTTTTTTCCCGCTCGGCTGTGGTGGGGCCCTATGTGGTTTCTTTTCACGGGGCCCAAAGTCCCTGGCGCCGCCCTTGGTTAGTAACTTTGTCCCTCTTTCTCGCACACATCGTGAGGCTCTCACACATATACTTCATCTTCTGACCAAAGGAGGGCGCCAAAACTATGCATTTGAACAAAATAGCTCGCAACTACCGTGTATATGTGGGCAACAGTCTGCTGTTGTGCTGCTGATGCCAGCCAGTCATGTTACTTTTGCGATTCAGCATTCTCCATTTGAACCCCTCTATTTAACAAGCTGCCTACACTTCTCCCCTGAACTCCTCAGAGGACATCACCACCACAGGCCTTTACTTATGTCCTGTTGCTGTCTGTCAGATCAGCAGGAAGTCTGTTGCGACGACTAATCGTACATCTTTCATCTCAATCGATTTGACTTGTGTCTGTAGGTCAGTGAGTCATGTCCTAGTCATAAGAGTCCTAGTCATAAGAGTCATCTCACACTCATCTGAAACACCAGAGGGAGTGAACAACATAAAATAACCTCAGATCATTCTGTCTGCACTGGGGAGGGTGGTTTGAGATAACTTGCTGTCCTTCCAATCAATTATTGGAAGGATAAGTGAATTGGGGTATAATCTAATCACAATCTATTGTTATTGAACCGATAACGATTGATGGTGCGCACACGGGGGGTGCCTCAAGGCTCCATCTTGTCCCCCTTGCTGTTCTCTATCTACATCAACGATATAGCCGATGTTGCTGGCAATTCAAAGATCCATCTGTACGCTGACGACAACATCTTGTATTCAGCGAGCCCTTCAGTCCACTCTGCGGCATCCACTCTACAAATTAGTCTTACCTCTATTGAACAGTCCTTTCACAGACTTCATCTTCTTCTCAACTCCAAGAAGACTAAATGTATTCTCTTTGACAGAAAGCATGACATTGTTAGCACCCCTAAAATCATCTGTGCCGACGGCTCCGAGCTGGAGTTTGTTACTTCTTATAAATACCTTGGCCTCTGGCTAGACCCATCTCTCTCCTTCTCTACTCACATAAAACACCTGCAGGCCAAAGTCAAAGCTCATCTGGGCTTCTTGTACCGTAATAAAGCTTCTTTCACCTGCTCGGCCAAACACACTCATCCTCCCTATATTTGACTATGGCGACACTATCTATAGAATTGCATCCCAGTGTGCCCTCAGAAAACTTGACATACTCCATCATTCCGCCATCCGCTTTGCCACTAGTGCACCTTTCACCACTCACCACTGTGACCTTTATAACCTGGTGGACTGGTCATCTCTTCACACCAGAAGGCTTCTTCACTGGCTTCAAGTCATTTATAAAACCATACTTGGTAAAACACCTCTCTACCTCTCCTCCCTTCTGCACGTCTCCACTTCTGTTTATAACCTAAGGTCCAGCAATTTCATCAAACTTACCATCCCCAAAGCCCGCACGGTTTTTGGTCGTAACGCCTTCCGATTTGCTGCTGCATCTGACTGGAACACCTTACAAAACACCCTCAAACTCACTGTTCTCACATCGCTCACTGCTTTTAAACAAAATCTGCAACAGATCATAACCGACTGTTGCACCTGCTGATTGCCTCCCAATCGCATGCATAGCCCTCAGCCCCTTCTCTCCTCCCCCTAAGCCCCCTCACCTACCTCCCTCCTTCCCCCCTTTCTTCTCTCTCTCTCCCTCTAGTTCTCACTCTCCTTTTCTTTTTTTTCCCCTTCTCCCTCCCTTATTTATTGTAATTTTTCCTTGTATGCTATTGTAAATCTTTATTTTATTTGTGTGTATGTACATAACCTTGTTTTTGTTGCAGCCTCCCACCTCCCCCTTCCCTCAAAAGGCCTTTGCTTTTTGGTCAGGCTGCTTCTGTATATAAGAATTTGTTCTTACTTGCTTGCCTGGATAAATAAAGTTTAAAAAAAACAAACAAACACGCAAAGACACACAGACACACACACCTAATTCTCAATGCTATAATTATTTGTAGGCCTATCATGTTTCTTCAAATTTAATAATCATGATAGGCCTACAAATTATTATAGCATTGAGAATGTTGAAACGCACGACATTCACATTACTTAATTGATCAATCCAACTATTGCTTGAAGCCCCCCCCGCCCCCCTCCGCAGACACAGACAGGGGCCCTATTAATTCATATGACCTTCCCTAGCTCCAAACACACAGCTCGAAACAATTCGACACTTTTAAGGGCCAATGTTATCGGGATAATTGGCTTTGGAGGGGATAACGGTATTGATCCGCCCCCCCCCCCCATTCCATTACTCGCTTTGAGGTGAAACATAACTCGGTTAGGAGACTCTGGGATGATCAGAGAGAAGCTCAAGTCAATTGGGGGAACATGTCGAAAAAATGCTTCCCTCTGCGCTCAATGGTTATCAGGCTGATTGGCAGGCAAGTGTCTCTCTGGGCTACTCATGTAATTGTTATTCGATAGACTACACGCGGAAAGTACAATTCCAGTCAGGAATGGAGACGCTAATTAGCGTTGGAGAATGGGAAAGGGGCTGTTAGTGTATGTTTTTGTGATTACAGGGGCCCTGGTGGAAATGGTTCCGTGCGGAGAGAAACTGTATCCTCATAGTAGAGCACATGGAGCCAAAAAACTAAAAATGGCCTGACATTAACAATACTTAAAACACATGGGATTAACTTGTTTCATATATCTTCACTCACTTTTTCTTGATTTGCCAATGTCTATTTAGGATGGGGGTCGTAGCATAGAACATTTGTTTTATATTACAATTGTATTTTTGGGGGATGTGTCCCCAATATATATATATATATATATATATATATATATAAGTATATATAAGTACAGCCTTGCAACAAATATCTGGCAAGGGGAACCATGACGCGCGCACACACACACACACACACACACTCCCCCTCCCCTGTGCTCCCAGCAGAGGCTTTGGTGTAGAACATAGACTGTAAAATATATGGACAAACGTTTCGAAGCCACTGCGGGGAAACCTTCCTACTCACCAGTCTTCGGAGACTTCTTCTCGACATTTCTTTGTAAGGGTGGCGTAAACCACGTTTCCCACTGAGGAGGAGGGATGGAGAGGAGGACGGATGGTTTCCCGGGACCCTGGTAGCAGCAGCAGTAGCAGCAGCAGCGGTATGTTCTGCCAGGTGTTCGGTCTCCCTCTCTCTCTTCCCAGATGTTGGTCCTCAGACTCGTCCTCGCAGGAGCCAGAGACACCGTGAGGAGGATGCTGCTGCTGCTGCTATGGTAATGTTACTGCTCCTTCTCTCTGTCATTTGAAACCACACGCCAACTTTCCGCATCTCACCGGGCTTGCCAACAAATATGGTTTAGATGGACCGTCAATGGGCCGGAGGGAGATGTTAAGTAGATGCTGATTTAAGTGCTGCTTTCTGCTGGCCAGTTTGCTGGCTCAGGAAGTCTAAACTGTTTGTTTATTGGTCAGTTTAGCACCCCCCCCCCCCAACTTGTACACTACCTTTAAGACTTAAATATGTAAGAATCAGGTGCATTCTGAGCTCCGTGGGTTGAGACAATAACAATCAGAAACTAAAGTTATTTCTAATCATAATTAAACCTTGTAGCCTACACATAAAAAAAGCAATACAAAATATATATATTTTAATTATCCACACATGTCACTTCGTTCCTTTTACCCGCGAAATCCGACCCGACTCAAATATAAGAGAAATCAGCCCAAAAGCTGTTCTACTAAAAAAAAAGATTATAGGTCTGAGTAACTCCAGTCTATCTATTTTGCGTTTGTTTAATGAAAAATATACATGTTTTGAATTGACCATATTTACATCTAATAGAATCAACATATAACTATGTGATATTAAATTAACATGATTTGTTTACTCCACAAAATTATTCAAGCCCTTCTTAGATGTGACACATTTAAATATCGTTTGCTTTACTTAAATATATTTATTTTAAAAATATAAGTATATATATTTAATGGGTGTAACATAAAATATATTAATAGTTTCACCTATGAGATTTATTTAAGTTAGATAAACGCAAAATAAATTAGTTTAATTGGGGGACCGCCCATTGCACATGCGGCCGCTACAATAGGTTCTAGCCTAAATTACATTGCCCTTGGAGTTGGCATGCTACTGCACATTAACCTAAGCATGGCTGTTATTCACAGGTGTCCTGGGAACAAACACATTGACATTGCTGGCAGGGCAACCTCTTAGCGTTGTTTTTTTGTTTTTGTTTTGCTTTTTTGTTTTAAATCAAGTTTGAAGTTTGTGCACATTGTAGTTTTAAGTACTGCTTGACTTTAATTGACTTACATTGACTTGTCTCAATATATACTGTACCAGATTTAACTACCTTGTATTTACATACATATATATTACATACATTTACACACATACATATTTACATTTGAAAGCCTGTTTAGTTCTGTGAAAGGAAACGGTCCCAGTAGACAATTCAGGGCCAATGTCAAATAGCTGACTTTGTTACAGTTTCTCCAGGACACTTTGCTGCAGGTGGCAGTAAGGAAAGAGCTCATACAGTCTAAGGATCTCGTATTTATTTTTATTATTTTATTTTAGTATTACAACAAGATACAAAATAAATATTTGACTGTGCCTGACAATTGGCTTGTCGGGTTATTTGCTTGTATACATTCCTAACAGAGATCTCTGTTAGGAATGTTTTTGAGGGTCCGTTTTGTCTGTTTTCAGACATTTGCTGTTTTAAGGACATTTTTGATACCCTTTGAGGTTCTGTTCTATAATGTGGTCGTGTTTTAATCCTTTGCACTTGCATGTAATACAGAGACACACACACACACACACACAGAGACACAAACACACACAGAGACAATGTTAACTTCTCATCTTGTGCTAATAAATGATTTTATTACAGAAATGGTCTTTCTGTTACTTACTGGTTCTGTTAGACAAAATTTAGTGTTATCAGCATATTATAATTATGTGACAAAATTCCACGCAATTGGATTAAATAGAACCAACACGGGAGAAACATGTTAGTTCAACTGAAGTAAAATATGTCAACCTGAAGTATTAATTTTACACTGGATGAATGAGAGAGACATGTGTTGGGTTAACAACAGTGAATCATGTATTAAGTACATATTTCATTTAAATTAGAGTAACATAATGTAATTGCGTGGAATTGTGTCATATAATTAAATCATGTTGGTTTAACAAATTATTTTTTGGAGTGTTGTGTTGTGTGTGTGTGTGTGTCGTGTGTGTGCGGTGTGTGTGTGTGTGTGGTGTGTGTGTGTGTGGCGGTACACACACACCACAGCACAGATACAGTACGGGCGTGCGGAACTGTAAACATGGAGTACTTATGCTAATGTAGGAGACAAAGATAATGAACCGTACCGACACGTCAAACAAAATGTCTGCTTGGAAATTGGCTCATCATCTCACTCAAGTTTCATTAAGCACCACGCCATCCGACGGAGCCCCGCCATCGTCGTCGGCAGGTAGACCTAGGCCCGCTTCCTAAACCATGAATCACACAATGGTTGAAACACAGTCTGGGGCTGTTGTGCTCGAACGATCTCCCACCATTTTTCAATTATTTTTTGCTGGTACAAACGAGGTCTTCCTAAGGATTGCGGATTTCTTCACGGCGGAAACCAGTGAAGCCCAATTTTCGTTATTTTTAAATTCTGTTACGCATTTGTCTTTTTCTCTTCCTTCAATGTGCTGTACAGTGACAGACGTTCTGTTTACAGCGGTTGTACCCTCCGCCTCGTATTATTCACAATGGCGTTCTCTGCAATAACACAAAGCTAAGCCTCGTTATATCATACTGACAAAAAAAACCCATTAGCGGAGATTTAAACACAAAAATGTGTCCCTTATATAAGCCCGGGAAGTTTACGACTCGGCGTGTTCCTCCGCAGTGATGAATTGGCGGGCAGCAAACACATGAAGGAACGAACGTGCAAGAGAGAGAGCGTCTGTGGATGTCGCCTGCATCTCTTATCCTTCGGAGTTGTACTCCATCACGCGGATTGACAAGCCGTCTCTCTTCGGAGAGTTCTCATAAAGCTTGACTTGGCGCGAGTATTGATCAGCGGCGCACCTCTAAATAGCACCCCCGGGCCGATGCATATTTTATGCGTTTCAATGAGAAGAAGGAGAGGAATAAAAACAACAACAACAAAAAAACGACGCAGAACAATCTCATTTCCAAGCACCTCCATATTGAAACGTCAGAGAGAGAGAGAGAGAGATAGAGAGAGAGAGAGAGAGAGAGAGAGAGAAGACCTGTACAAAGAAGGGAGATATAGCTAGATATTTGACGGAAGCGCGTTTCCTTCTTTGCCGCTGCTCCACAAAGGGAGGGATGGATATAAATGGGTCACCGTTGTGTCACACGAGTTTAATTATTCTGAAAATTACCCCTCGTCTCCTTGAGTACAAGGGGAAGCTCTTCCTCGCACTCCGCGCGTCGGACTGCAACGTATATATATGAGAAAAAACCTGACATCTGACACAAAATGACGACGACGGCCACGATTCCGCAATCCTGAGTTAAACTGCGGATGTGTCGGACTTTTCTCCCCTTTTTTTTCTCCTTTCTTTCTTTTCTTTCTCACCCTTTGTGGACTGAATACCTGCAATACCCGGAGCAAAGTCACTTCAAGGTGGCTCCTCGGAGAGCAGGACGCGGCGCTATTGACTTTGTTCATTATTAATTCAGTTCCAGGCGCACAGGGGCCCTCCGCATCATCTCAGGAGGCCCCGATGAGAAAATAGTACAGCCGGAAAAGTCATATTCGGGCCCCGTTTTTATACGCCTTTCTGTTGATTGCTTACTGGGAGAAGCTAGGAGGCGACGGCCGGCGCACACACACACACGCACGGTAACGACCCAGGCAGAGGGCTGGGCTGCTCTGCACAATAAACAAACCATAATGCTACGGCGGCTCCTCGACCAAAACACCAAAACAGAATCGTGTGCCATCCTCATAATTACAATAATCATTATCATCGTTATTATAATGACCATGATGACGATGATGGCAATGATTATTATTAAAAATGTTAATATTATCCCCATTAAACAAAGTCATTATTATAGATAATGATGATGATTATTATTAATAAAATTAATATAATCACTGTTAAACAAAGTCATTATTATTGATGATGATGATTATTATTCATAATATTAATATTATCACCGTTAAACAAAGTCATTATTATAGATCATGATGATGATTATTCATAATATTAATATTATCACCGTTAAACAAAGTCATTATTATAGATCATGATGATGATTATTCATAATGTTAATGTTATCACCGTTGTTATTATTATTGATTAAAAGTGTTTCTTGGGAAAATAACCAAGGCTGCGTGTGCATCGACACATCACACATGTGCTCCAACGCACGCCGCTGTGTGTTCCAGTGTATCCTGCTCTGCTCACCAGGTGAGCTGCTATCGGTGTGTATTAGGAGAGAGAGAGAGAGAGAGAGAGAGAGAGAGAGAGAGAGAGAGAGAGATAAGGGCCGTGGTCTTAAGAAATCAGGCAATCTTATTGGTTATTATTCTCTGCGTGACTGAGAGTGTGGAAAGGTCCATTGGGAATTAAATAGAACCAACATGGTAAGAAACATTTTAGTTCAACCTGTCAACCTGTAGTATTAATTTTACATTGGATGAATGAGAGAGACATGTGTTGGGTTAACAACCAGTGAATCATGTATTATGTACATATTTCATTTAAATTATCAGTTAACATGTAATTGTGGTGGAAATCATGTGGTTTAACAAATAATTATTTGTGTACCAAGTTTTTACTAGCATTATTAAACTATATATCTGATTCTTCAAGCGCGAATTATTTAAAAACAAGCGAGGAAACTTTCCTCTGTCAACGTGCGTGTGTATTTTGATCTTTATTATTTCGGATTGTTTTCTCTCTGAAAAAACGACTGTCAACAACACAAAGTTACACAAATGACAGACAGTAACCTACATTTGTCTCTCATTGTTTAGCTTTTTAATACTGGTTTCCTTTGCGTTGAATTGGCAGGTGCTTTGAAATGTCTTCGATTTCTGACCCACAAAGACTGGAAACCCATGAGGCGTAAGCAGAACCAGGTAATCTCTCTCTCACCCTCTCTCTATCCCTTCCTCCCTTCCTGCCTCCATCCGTAGTCTAGTATAGTCTATTCATGGTCCAAGTTACGCGCTCTTTTGTTTATGATTCAAATGAAAACAGACATTCAGTCACCTAACCACCAAACTGTGCGATACATCTTAAAAAGTCATTCCACAGGGAGTGGGTCACGCCACATTGACCTTTAACTTAACATTACGCAGACGGTGAACACTTGCACTTGGCTGTGTGTGAGTGTAGTTCATCAGAATCAATCATCACAAGCCTTTATTTATTCAGGGAGAGACCACATTTAGACACGACATTCTCATGAACAAGCGTGCCAAGTTAAAAATACAACTAATCAAAAAAAGATTGAAAAAATGAGACAAGATCATAAAACAATTATTTTAGGTATAAAATGAACGACTACTATGTCCCCTGAGGATAGTGTAAAAATAAAACAGCAATGAAATAAGTAGAATAGATTTTAAATGAAAATAACACATAAAAAAACAAACCTTAAGTTAAGGACATTAACATTACAGTTGAGGTTAATATTATCAAAAATAATTCCCATATCCTCTGTGGCTGTCTGTGTGCCTGTACCCTCCCAACCCCATGCCTGGACTCAAGGAAGTGAAGTATGTGATTACAAGGCTTGTCATTAGCAATGTAAACAGCGCCAGCACTGCCGGCATTCGGTCTTGGCAGGGACACCCCCAGCCCTCTACTTTTTTATATAGCTCTGAAATTAGCCAAGCACCCTCGACTATAGAAGGTGTTGTTTGGATCTGCTCGTAAACACTGGCTGTTTTACTGTATGTGTTGAGATTGCTGCAAATAGATTGCTAACAATCTGATCCTGAACATATACTGCAAAACAGTGAACAAAACACCCTCTCACAGGTGTGTGCTTGTCCAAAAGAATTTGAGGTGATCCTGTGTGTATATGTGTAAAAAAAATACAATGACATATACAATTGAATGTTGGCTATTACTCATCATTACCTTCCCTGCACTTTCTGGTTTTGAGCAGAAAGCACAACAGTAGCCATTTTGGTAACAACCCTGTGTTGGGTCGTCTTCTGATTGTATCACCGTTCTTCTTTGGTGGTAAAACACTGGGAGTGGTAACCAATGGTGGATGAGTCCCACAGTGTGAACCCACGAAGAAGAAGAGGAACATTCCACCCTTTCACATATACCGCCCGGCCCGGTTCTATGGCCTGCTGCTTCCCACAGCGGCTTGTAAAGTAACCGTGTGGACCTTTAAAGAAATCCCAGGTATGGAAAAATGCCTGTCTAAGGGGACGTCATGTTGAGAGAGGAGAGACCTGGCTGCTTCATCGCACGCAGGTTGTATAAGCCGATGGAAATTAGTTTTTATTGAATTGGATAATATACAAGTGGTTGTATACATACATGCACAAATTTGGCTTTGTAGGTTTAGCTGCCCTCTGTTTTGAATTGGAGGTAGGATAAGCAGTGCCAGTGAATGTGTAAAGACTCAAGTGAAATGGAGAAATATGTGGGAAGGAACAAACGCTTTTCTCAATAGAGGGGTAGAAAACAACATCGAGTTATCGGGTAATTGGAAGTGAACAGAGATGCTAAACGACTAGGGGGGTGTGAGGTGGGCTTCACATAATGTAATGTGTAAAGGCTAAAACGGTCTTCTGCAAAGTTACACAAAGGCACCTAAACATTAGTTGTTTTTTTTCAGCAAATGTACACATCCTGGTGACCATGGTGATCCATACATTGAGTATCTGCAAATTGTGCATCGACATGGGCAGATCAGTTGAGCAGTGCCAACTAGCAATGCTGAGCCCAGAAAAAAAAGAGTCGAATGTCAAATTAACCAAACAAGCAAGAATTCAAAGAACTAAATTCAAACAAATGTAATTTAGTTCAATCCATAGACTATACATAACAAATAACTTGAAAAATAACTGGAAACAGACTGTGAAAGGGTCAAAGTTCTGAGACAAAAACACAGACAACATCCAAAAACAAGTTCACCGCTATCTCAATGCACACAGTGCCATAGATACACATTCTATCTTGATTGACAGGTCGCTAGCCACACCCTAAAGCGTAGCCTGCTTTATCATTTATTCATTTTTCAGACCCAAAGTTTACCCCTCAGTTGAGTCGGACAAAGTGACCTGGAGTGTGAGCTTTAGCAGTGGATAGTGTAGGGGCAAGGACTCCCAGCTGGCTCCCAGAGCTTTTATCCAATGTGCTTCACATTCACCCATTTATACACCGACAGCAACAACCAACACATCAGGAGCAGTTAGGGTTAGGTGTCTGAGCAAGACGGGGATCGAACCGGCAGCCGTCCGGTTGCCAGACAACCACTCTTAACTCCTGAGCTACTGAACCAGCATGCTGGGACAGGGGTGTGACGTTTTGATGATTTATTCAATTTCTTCTCCAATGTATTTCTGATCGCGAGAAAAAACATCATTATTATTGGGTGGCAGTAGCTCAGCAAGGTTGCTGGTTCGTTCCCCGGCCCCCCTAGCTCAGTGTCGAGGTGTCCCTGAGCAAGGCACCTAACCCAACTGTTCCCAATAAGCTGGCTGTTGCCTTGCATGGTTGACACTACCATTGGTGCGTAAATTAGTGAATGTGAGGCAATGTAAAGCACTACATAAATGCAATAAAAGCAATTTACCATTGTTGTTTAGGAAACAATGTCGCTGCCCGTGGCATATGTTGTACATCACCCTGACGCTGTTGTGTTACACATCACACCTCTAATTCCTCAACACCGGCATTATGCTATGTGAAGGCATAGACCGATCTGGCATTACGCTGGCTTTTCTGGTTCTGAGTAAACAGGCAAAATCCCGCACACGATCTTCTTTACGGTAATAATCATCTGTAAAAGGGGCTATTACAATTTTGAACTGCATATTTAAGTAGACACGTGTATTTCTTGAAGTAAATACATTTAAGATAGCAGAATATTAGGGGTGTGCATCTCTCCAAAAAAGACGATCCGATACGTCTCTAGATACATGAGGTACGATACGATTCAGGGACGATACATTTTTTAAATGGAACGATTCAGTTCGATTCGATTCAGTAGGATTCGATACGATTCAATACGATTTGATGGGATATGATACAATCTGATAGAGTTCCTTGTTTAAAGTAGACAATCATTTTACATTATGAATTAACATAAGTCAATACTATAAATGTGGCATTGCTTACCTTCAAATAGATTTATCAAAGACCAGGGAACAAGTATTTAGTCACTTTTGACATGTGAATTCAGAAACATGTCATGTTTATTAGAGTAACATATTGCATTTTAAGAACTTTACAAAGCCCCTCTGACAATAAAACAAACTATTCAATTTCACTGTTGGCACAAATTAGAGCCAAAGTTGTGGAGAGGTCTGTGTAGACTCAGATCAGGAACAATGAACTACTGAGGTAGAAAATTATCACAATTTCAAGTGTGTGTGTGTGTGTGTGTGTGTGTGTGTGTGTGTGTGTGTGTGTGTGTGTGTGTGTGTGTGTGTGTGTGTGTGTGTGTGTGTGTGAGAGAGAGCTGCAGACACTGAGCAGACGGAGGATTCAGCAGCACAGCAACAACATAAAACTGATTCATAACTTTGTGATCGGGCCATCGGCCGGTTCATGCTACGTTTAGACCGATCCAGGGGTCCGTGTACCGATGCACTCGCATCTTTTAAATCAAAACCGATTTTCCGATTCAAATCGGTTATTTGTTACACCCCTACAGAATATCTATCTATATTAACATCTCTCCCAGTAGACAGTTGATTGTTTCAGACAGGGTAAAACGTGCAGCCCTCCTGCGTGTCCTCTTGGCACGTGAAATGTTACACAACACAGCCAGATGTGCGGGTCTTGGAGGCGCGCGACCACTAATGAGGCTGGTCGTTAAAAAGATCAGGCCTCCATGTTCCTTTATTCATCTATTTATTTATTTTCAGTAGGGGATAGAGCAGACAAGGCAGCGGGTTTAGTAAACAGTATGGGGGTGCCTTAGGCGTGAAGAGCTAAGCCCTCCACTAGCCTTCACTCTATACTTTGATTTAATTAATGTCTAGACCTCATCATGGTTAGCTAATAATGCTGGGTTAGCTAATTATGCTGTGACTGTGTACATTGGCCCTACAGGGGCCACACACCAAAATAAAAATAGCATTCCTGACTTTCGTTCTCTAGTGTTTACCTGTACTACATGTTTTACTTCGGTGTGTACTGTGCTGAATACTGCCTGTGCTGAATAATGCCTACCTACCTACCTACACCATTCACTTTCTACTTTAGTGAACGGATTTTAGTCAAGACTAGGTCTTTGGGGGTACATTAAAACTGATAGGAATTATCTACCAGATTACTTTTTCCAGGTTGTGTTTGAAGTTTGTTTCTCAATGGCACAACTTTGTATTACTCCTGTTTCAGCACAGAGCGCTAGCAGGCTTGACCTTCTAAGTAGCATTTCACCTCAGCCTGCTTTAACATGCTAATTATACCATGCAGAAGTGTGCTAGCTCGTAGCTAGCCCTAGTGTGCTGTGTGTCTAGACAAACAGATGGACTGCCAAGCAGATGCATATCAGTTAGCTAGCAAGTTAGTTGCGCTACAGGCGCCACTACGACTACTGTGCTACCCAGTGGTCCTTACTGAACCAGTTTCAATGTCCATTGCATATTCACTGGCCAATCTAGTCTGGGTTTTTTTTTTCTGATGTCACTATGCGTACACCAAGGTTAAACAGATCATCTAGGAATGATGATGACATTTTCCAAGATAATTGATTGGTCGATAGGCGGTGCTTTTATATGTGCTGATCTGTTATCTCGAACATAACCTGCTCTGGACCAGGTCACACCAAGCTAAGAAGTTAGTTTGTTTGTCCAGTCGGTTCCAACCATAGACTGGAAAAAATAAGAACGTAGCGTCTGTGACACCACCCATTGGTTTTTGCTAAAAGTTAGAGCCTGGCTGACCTGATAACAATCGACTAGCCTCCACCTACTGCACACCACCCAAAGGCTGTTAGAAGAACTACACACAACTACACTGAGAAGTGTTGCTGGTTCCAAACCAGAGTTGCGGGGCCCTTGTGCAAAACTCACCAGCCTCCAAACTGCCTCTGGTCAATTGGTGGTGTTGCCTTGCATTTGCATGTAGGAGACACACATTAAGTAGTCAGATGTTGTTTTTCTCAGAGACGTCAATAAAGATATCTCTCTCACACGACCCTTGTCCGTTAGATACTGCAGTGATCATGGATTTTCATGCCCCTGCCTCTGAACCGGTGTCAGGTCCATCTGTGTACTAGTGATCTTGATGTCTGTTACGATGCTAGTGTTAGTCATACTGAGCCTTTGGCAAAGTGTTGACATAGTATACATGACTGTCTCTTCTGAATGTAGACCCATGGTGGTGGCAAAGAGAGGTTCACTGAGTGATATATAGAGAGAGAAACCTCTGTGTCACTGTAGCAAGGATCCTTGCCACAGTACCACATTACGTGGCTTAGTTCAGGGTTCTTGACCTAGAGGGAGAGACGGTAGTCTTGGTAATGAAGGTTTTTATTTAACTGTAAATAATAGTTTGCCAATTGGCATAACAAAAGACAACAATAAATGTGGATGCATTCAGACGTCTTTGGGGTTATGGAGTAGGACATGTGTTGAGCCCTGGATCTCTGTCCGTCCCCAGCCTCTTACTGTAGGGAGAGCAAACACAGCTCATCCCCGACAGCTGCGCCAATCCCAGGAATCTGCCACTCCGCCCCCCCACCTCCTGTTGAGGTACAGCACCAGACTGTCAACCCCCTCGACCCCCTGGGACAAGACAGTGCCCAGCTGGAGCTCAAAGTTAGGTGTAAATAAGAGTGGCTCCCCACAAAGAGCCTTCTTCACTTTCTCAAACGCCACCTGACACTGATCGGATCTGAGGCACCCTTTCGGGTGAGGTCGGTCAGAGGACTGGTCAGCTCTGCAAAGGCGGGGATGCATCGCCTGTAATAGCCAGCCATCCCTAAGAACGCCCTCACCTGCTTTTTTGTCTGAGGCTGCGGACAGGCTTCTACCTACCCCAGATACTGTACCTCCCTCCATCCAATTACACACCTCTTCTGGTTGGAAGTGAGCCCCGCCCATCTCAGCGAATCGAGGATGGCCACCATCCACCGAAGATGCTGCGGTCAGGTGTCACTATGAATAATGACGTCGTCCAGGTAGGCCGCCACATATTCAGCGTGCGGCCACAGCACTCAGTCCATGAGCCACTGGAACGTGGCTGGAACAACCCGAACGGAAGTGTTTTAAATTGGTACAAGCCGTACGGAGTGGAGAAGGCCGATTTCTCCTTGGACTCTGTAGATAAGGGAGTCTGCCAGTAGCCCTTGGTTAAATCCAGTGTCGAAAAAAAAGGGGGCATGCCTAACCGATCCAGGAGTTCGTCGACCCGAGGCATTGGATACGTGTCAAATTTTGACACACTATTTAACTTGCGGTAGTCAAGGTAAATAGGCTTATTCAGGCTTATTCAGAAGGACGGCTAGCCCAAGCACTATGCGACTCTTCTTTTACTCCCATCTCCAGCATGTCCATTATCTCTTCCTTTACAATTTTCTGTTTGTGTTCAGGTAACCGTTATGGACGCGACCTAACAGTCTCGATGCGGTGTTCAATGAGGGTGGTGCGGCCCGGCAGGTGGGAGAAAATGTCTGCCAAACCTTGCTGCAACTGGGCTCCGTCGGTTCTCTGACGCAGAGAAAGATGGCTCTCAGAATGGACCGGCGTGAACGGCACTACAGGGAACCTCTATTAAACGGAATCGGCCGCAACGGGGCTTTTGGGATGGCTGGGGGGTTGGTTAACTGACATTCGCGACAGGACACGCACCACTTCCGCACGTCTGCGTGAATGCCCGGCCAATAGAATCGGATCCGTTCATGTGTCTTATCACCCCCCAAGTGACCTGCCCCCGGGAAAATAATTTCCCGGACACGACAAAATGAGAGCTTCGGGGAAGCTCTCATTTTTTTACTTCAACCACAACCTGCTCACAAACTGGCAATTTAAAGCGATTTGTGCTGTAAAATCCTCCATGTAGTCCCTGAACGGATTCATTATTCTTACATACAGCACCTTTAAATGTCGAAACAACCAATGTTGATGTGCACAAAAAAACTATCGGTAGTGGCCCATAGTAGTATCGTATTCATATTGGTATCAGCCAATAACGTTCATATACCTAACGTTTGGACCCATTGGTTTTATTGTTATTCTTTTTTGGCCTTCGTCACTTCCTGTGTACGCATAATGTTCCGCCAGTGTTCTTCATTACGTTCTCTCTGCCAATCTGCCACAAACACATGCATGTGTGTGCATGCACGCACGCACGCACACACACACACATACACGCACACACACACACATACACGCACACACACACACATACACGCACACACACACAGTGTACAATTGTGCTTGAAAGCCTTGAGTCCCTAACCTTCTCTCTCTCTTACTCTGCATGCCTTGATTGGCTCTCCATCTCTGTCCTTCCCTGCCCCTCTCCCATTTAAATAAAACTACAGTATATTGACTTTGAAGGGGCCCGCGCCTCACTGCAAGGCCAATTTATCATGTCAAAATCAATTCACTCAACTCTAATGTCTTTGCTCTGAGCTCCGGCTCACCTCCTCAATGTTAAAGGAGTCTCCCTCAGTTTGCCAGCGCGTTCCTAGCATCCCCCGCTTCCTGTAGTGTCAGCAAGATGGGCTACTTCATTCAGTCTCTGTTAGTCTCCAGGGACTTACTTTGGTGTACTATTGTTAGAACATGTTCAACGCTCGCCAGCTTCCGCAAGAGACTCAAGACACACCTGTTCAGAGTTCACCTGGACTCTGCATAACACCCCCCACCTTCCTCTGTGAACCCTAGCACTAACTTGTGTGTTTGACATTATTAATAGTGCTTAGCATTGCTTAGCATATTGTATGTTTTTAGCATATTGTATGTTCTATGTTGGTAACAGAATGGCATGTCTGCTCTTATCCCAGCTACTTATGCAGGCAACATAGCAATTATGAAACTCGTTCTTTTAGCCTTTTAACTATGAATGCTCGAAAACAGCTATATTCTTATCTTTATGTACCACAGCGATATATTGCTGTCTCCTTCAACAAATGTACTCTTTGTAAGTCGCTTTGGATAAAAGCGTCAAATGCCATAAATGTAAATGTAAATGTAATGCGGCTGGCTACACAGGAATAGGGTTGCAATTACCAAACAACTTTGTTCACGTTGGTTCAAAAACTGAACCACCCGGGTACCAACCGAACTCACAGAACAGTTGAGTCTCTCTGGAGTACTAGTCTGGTTTCTGTCAGTACTCTGAAAAGTGTTGAGGTTTTGTACCCGCTAGCTCTACTGTACCACAGAGATATATTGCTCTCTCTCTTTAAACAAATGTACTTACTGTAAGTCTCTTTGGATAAGTTGCTGGGAGTCACTTCATAATTTCAGCCATAGGAAAAGCACACGCATGGCGTTGATGTCTTAACCAACACATTAACAGACAGGAATCCCGTATGTATGTGTGTAGTGTGTGTGTCGATGTGTTTGTGTGTGTTTTTATGGGATATGTTTGATCTTGCATTCACATGCGTCTGTCTGTGAACATGCATCTGGCAATTTGTGTTTGCATGCATGTGTGCGTGGCTGCAAAAGAGTGTGTGTGTGTGTGTGTGTGTGTGTGTGTTTGTGTGCGCGCAGGAGGGTGGTCTGTGTTTCCAAAGAGTGATAAGGTGTGGTGGTCTCCTGGCCTGGATAATGGTTAGCATGTGTCTCCCACAGAGGGCTGCCTAGTTAAAGACGGATGTACATCTGTACATCATACACACACACGCACACACACACGCACACACACACGCGTACATGCACACACACACAAATGTGCTTATATATATATATACACACACACACACACACACACAGGATCGTTGAATGGTAACTCATTGAGTTGGGTTCTGGTGTTTTGGTTTGACCTCCATCGCACAGCAATTACAGTTTAGATTCAAAACACAATAAAACTTTTCACTCCTGCTTGGGTAGAAGAGATTTCAGGGACTGTGCCTGCCTTATTTTACTACTCTCTCTCTCTCTCTTGCTCTCTTTTAAATGCTCTCTTTCTCTCCATTAAAATCCTCAAAAGATAATTGTAATTATCGAGAGGTTCCATTATTAGAACAAGTATTTCAATACCAATTTTCCAGAACCCACACATGTGTTCCAGAACTGTTGGGCTAATTAATTCTTTAATTTGTCATTAGTTTCACATTGGTAGGCTTAATTGCACTCGTAATTACTGATCATAATAATAAAGTGTGGTATATAATGTTTAAATGTAGTCCTACTCCTACAGGAGACAACAATCACAATGCTTAAATACAGAGATTATTCAGCCTGTTAATCCAGACACTATGCACTAACCTTCTGCCCATTTTGTTATCTTCCTCAGAGGTCCTGCAGAGCGCAAAAGCTTCCGTCCCTGCATCCTTCCTCCCTCCCTTAGCTCTTTCTTCACCTCCTTCCCTAATTCCTTTTAATTTCTTCCTTACTCCCCCCCCCTCCTCCTGTTTCTTCCCCAGTCGGCCTGCCCTCCTCCTTGCGTTCTTCCCCTTGGCTTCCTCCCCTTGCATCCTCCGCTCCTTGCCCCTCCCCCAGCCGCCGCCATGAGCTGGAGCTTCCTGACCCGTCTGCTGGAGGAGATCCACAACCACTCCACCTTCGTGGGGAAGATCTGGCTCACGGTGCTGGTGGTGTTCCGCATCGTGCTGACAGCAGTGGGTGGCGAGTCCATCTACTACGACGAGCAGAACAAGTTTGTGTGCAACTCGGGCCAGCCGGGCTGCGAGAACGTGTGCTACGACGCCTTCGCCCCGCTCTCGCACGTCCGCTTCTGGGTCTTCCAGATCATCCTGGTGGCCACGCCGTCCCTCATGTACCTGGGCTACGCCGTCAACAAGATCGCCCGTGCCGACGAGCAGGCAGGCGGTGGCGACGACGGCGGGGGTGCGGCTAGTTCCCCCCAGCACCGAGCCCCCAGGAAATCGTACCCGGGCACACGGCGGCAGCACCGCGGGGTGGAGGAGGCTGAGGACGACCACGAGGAGGACCCCATGATCTACGAGGAGGCCGAGCTGGAGAGTGACCTCGGCGGGGTCGGAGCGGTGGGCGGGGCCGGAGGCGGTGGGGCCGAGGGAGGGGTCAAAGCTAAGGTGCGGCACGACGGGCGCCAGCGCATCAAGGAGGATGGGCTGATGAGGATCTATGTGCTGCAGCTGCTGGCGCGCTCGGTGCTGGAGGTGGCGTTCCTGTGTGGGCAGTACGCGCTCTACGGCCTGGCAGTGCCCTCCACCTACATCTGCTCCAGCACGCCCTGCCCGCACACGGTGGACTGCTTTGTGTCGCGGCCCACGGAGAAGACTATCTTCCTGCTCATCATGTACGCCGTGTCCCTGCTCTGCCTGGGCCTCAACCTCTGGGAGATGCTGCACCTGGGCATGGGCACCATCTGCGACATCCTGGGTTCCCCACCGCCCTCCCGGGATGACCCCCAACTCTATGGCCTGGCCCGAGGACCGGAGGCGGAGCCTGCCTACGGGAACCTCCCCTTCTCTTGGAGCACGCCGTCTGCCCCGCCCGGCTACAACTTTGCAGTCAAGCCGCTGCTGGACTCCAACCAGTACCAGGAGCAGCCGCTGCAGCCGCCGCCGCCCGCGCTGCCCTTTACCGACCTCACCAACGCCAAGGCGGCGTGCCGGGAGAACCGGGCCAACATCGCCCAGGAGGAGCACCAACGCTACACCAACGACCACTCCAACAACCCCAACCTCCCCAAGACTGGCAGCATTGGTGGTGTTGGCAGCAGCGGGGTGATGGTCGACGCCCGCAGAGACCTGCGAAATGAGCTGCACCTGGCTCAGGACCGACTGGAGGCAGCCATCCACACCTACGGCCAGCAGGAGGACTACAACAAGAACTACAAGTCCCACGGCAGGGCCAACACCAGGGGCCGCAAGCAGCGGGGTGTAGCCCGCCTGGGATCCGGCCGGGCCGGTGACAGGAACCGGGGGGGCAGCAGTGGGAGCAGCAGCAACAGCAAATACGGAGAGGTGAAGGGGTCCGAGTGGATCTAGTCGGGAGGGGGGAACATGGTTACCATGGTTAACTTGGCTAATAGCTAGTTAAAGGGCCCCTGTTTTACCACCAAGTGTGAGTGTGATTGTGAGTGTCCACCCACATGTATGATGGATAGACAAGTGCACCAGTTTGTACAGTCCACTGGGGAGTCACTCCCACTTGTGATGTCACTTCCTCACAATGACAAAGTCAGTCACACAGCAATTTTGAAACGGTTTGTAATGGCACACTCACACCTGGTGGTAAAAAAGGGGCCCTTTAAGTGGCTAGTACTTGGTTACCAACAAAGGAATTTACAATGTCACCATTTCACAATATTTTCAAAAACTTTCCAAACAAATTGTATTATTATTATATTCTTGACTTGGGACAAGTGCTCCTGGAAAGTTACGTTTATTGGCTTTAGAGGAAGGAAGTGTGTCAAATGTACTCACACATTTACTAATTGAATCCAAACATATTTCCAGGGATTTCTTGTATAACCAAACAGCTTTCAATTACTAATATAGCTAATTGTTTTGTTACCAAACTATTTTTTCAGTAACTATGGGTGTTAAAACATCTGATTTTTTTTTTAAAAGGCTACCACTACAATATTGGAGAATGCTAGTTGACGGAAACTCATGGAAGCATAATCCCTCATATATCGGTTTTGTATTTATTACTTTGCTCATTTGTTGAAGACATTGGTGCTAAGAAGTTGTCCATGTGTGAATGGAGGACTATGCTGTTGTCCAACATGCCTTAAGTGATCTGCAACTGAAACGTCGTTTGGAGACCGCATCCTGTTATTTTTATTAAGAGGCCAACTCATCAAAATTAAGCCAAAGACAAACGCTGCCGCTACTCGTGATCACCCCATGTGGTTAAAACGTGTGTTACACAACTGTACATTCTTCTTTGACGTGCCATAACAGTTCAGATACAATTTAATTCATGTTTAATGTCATCATATGAGGTGAATTGCATGTGTCATTCCTTAAAATGAAGGTGTCCTTATATGTCCTTATGTGTGGTTCTGCAATACATATCTCCTGATTATTTTGTTATAGCACATTATTACTGCGTGCATACACTATGTGACGAAAATATTTTAAGTCAATATCAATATCAATATAGTTTTGTAAGCCTTGAAACAGCTGAGGCTTTTTTGTGTCACCACAAACACATAAAGAGGCGCGTTTACCAAATATTGCCAGCAGACTGTTAACCTGTTGCCTTTTGTTTTGATTGATCTGTGTTCCCTATCCTGTGAGGATCGTATAAGTGGCATTTTTTGAGTGAATGTTGTGTATGATGTAACATGTTCTTGTTGTTGTCCAACAGGTCGTTGTGTAGCCTACTGTCCAGTGTTTGGAAGAGTGTTTGCTCAAATTAATGTGAGTGATGTGATTCTCAAGGTTGAAACTAAAGCAAAAATGAATACATAATGATCTAAGTACTTCTGGCTTGAGGTTGATGTTTCTCAGACTCAGGCCTGTCATTTGGATGCAAAACCTTATTGGGGGTTGTGCTGCTGTAACCATTTTACAGAACCGTCTTTTTATGGAGAAAATAGAAACTGCATGTGTTGTTCTTCAAGGGCATTCATAAATAAATGGATTAAACATTAAAAAACAGCATGTGTAATCCTTTGTTGCCAAACCTCTGTAATTAAAATGTTCACAAACCCCTGGTAAACAGATTGAAATTAGGCAATTGGGTGAACAATAGTGAAATAGAGTATAAAGCCATGACAGTGAATGGTTGCTGAATGGTATGACATACACATATACTATACATACACACAGACATATATACACATATACTATACATACACATATAGGCCTACTATATATACACATATACTATATATACACATATACTATACATACACATATACTATACATACACACATACTATACACATATACTATACATACACACATACTATACATACACATATACTACACATATATACAGTCAGTCGCAGCAATCGCAAAAGTGATTGGTCGGTTGGTAGGCCTACTGTATAATCCAGTGGCGTCACTAGACTCCATTTACTGGGGCACGTGGCCCAGTAAAGCTTTACTGTGCCCCAGTAAAATGATGAAGTCAAATATAATCTTAATCATTAATATACAAAAAAAATTCAATTATTTTTTTTTATCGATCGATTACGAGATTGAGTCAAATATAGATGAAGCCGTTTGCGTTGTGCTCCTGACTGGTATCAATACATCAGCTGATTAGGACCGCATGGAGTGTGACTCCTCCCCCTCCCAGAAGTTCAGCCCTCATTTCATTGGTCACAGACTTGTCATGTGATATTATATTTAAAAGAAATGAAAGGGTCAGTGTGAGGGCCAAAGAGGTGGTTTGTTGCCTGAGGGCAACACCATGCCATAGAGCAGGGGTGCCCAATTGTTTTGGCTCAAGGGCCACTTTTGGCTTTCAAAGTTGTCAGACGGGCCGGGCCATTAGTGCACGAGGATCACAGCGTGTAGCACCCCCCCCCCCCCCGGAGACGCACGACGGGGCCCCGCGGGCCCCAAATTGGGCAGCCCTGCCATAGAGGGTTCATGAAAACAAAGCAGGGAAATACAAAATTAATGTTGATAGTATTTATTTAAACAAAACTTATCTTTGCATAAGAAATTATTCTGTTTTGATGCACTTATTTGCTTTTGTGGCATGTATTCAACATTTTGAGACTACTGTATTACAGCATTTTGCAGATGAAATGTGCCATTATAAATAAAACATACATTTGAGTGAATGTGTGTGTGTGTGTTAATCACCATTAAACTCATAATTAATCAGCATATATTTAATTTAAGCAATATCACACGAGGGAGGTCCTATATCGATTACGTCAGCCCGGCTTTGCGTCATAGGCACGACGCAAAGCCGATGGAGCAGCACAGCCGTGCTGATATGGAGCCCCAGTGGTGGGGGCCTGTGCACCAGTAGTGCCTAAAGTCTAGTGACGCCCCTGGTATAATCATTACAGTATATATATATTTTCTTAATACAAAAAATAAGCGAGGTAGTAGTTGTAATTGTAAAAGTAATTTGTGGTTTTCGATGATATATAATATGAATAAATATTATTCAATGAAATTGTCAGTGTCATTTATTGTCGCCTTTTGTCTGCCGTCTTCCCGTGGCTCGTCTAACACCGGATGTGACGTCGCCTTCGGGCTTTTGTTTTTAAAAAGCGGCGGTTGCTTCTAAATGAGCCCGACCGTCGTCTGCAGTTCTCTACACACACGCTACACATAGAGCCGCAACCATTATCCTCTCTGGACATAACCCGCAGTAAGTACACTGTGTCTCCGGCGGTATGTGATGCACTCAGCGGGACGGGCAGCGCGTATCAAACGTCTCCCGCTAAACGACGTGTCGCGTTGATAACACGAAGCTAAGCTACGCTGTCTGACCGCTTCTACAACCAGACACCCAGATAACCACAACACTTTACTGATATATCGTTATATATATCTTTATATATATATATATATATATAAACGCTAGGGTTACCCCTGTACTCTCTGTAGTACTTTACTACTCTGCTGTGTATATATATTTGAACTGTAACATCGCATGGGGTCTGACACACTTCGAGGGGTGCTCTGGTGATTGTGGAGGATGTGGACTACATGGTTCAGTAATAGTATTATACAGACATAGCTATGATAGAAAAGCTGTACATATACATGTACAGCTTTAGATTTATGTAAAGCCACGATTTTGTGCCGCTTTTCAATGCATATACAGTACAGTGCCCAGTGTCACTCATCTTTTACATCGTATGTCAACTACAACTAAGACCAAATGTGCTGCAGAGGGGACTGTTCACCCGTGGTGGTGGTGGTGGGTGGTATCATCCCCAGGCCATTCTCCTTAAGACCCTGACATGATGATGTCTGTAGAGGTGGGGATACCATGTGACTGTGGATACTCCACCCCAGAACATGTGGTGGCTTGAGGTTTAAATCCCCACACATTTTAAACGTGTCAGACATGCCATAACCAAGTTTGTTTATGAAGGTTAATACACGTTGACCTGTCTCTTTATACTAATATAAGAAGCTTCAATGTACTGTGCAGGTCAAAAGTACACACTTTGATGTACACTCAGAAATTTGTGTTGAATTGTAACAGAGATGAATTCTCTGTTACAAAGCTAATTAGTGTATTTTATATTGTTGGAAAGCCTGTTTATTCACCTTTACAGTGATGACCAACTTGTAAAGATCATACATTTGTGGAATGAGCAGCACAGCTGATTATGTGGGTAGCGCCCAAGTAAAATTTGCCAAAATTCTCTGCCAATGCTAAACAGTGTACTCTCCTGTTGGTATTAACTCTTGTTTTGAGCTCCACCTGTGTGCATGGGGCCTGCTGGGTGCTGCGCTCTACTAAAGTGATCATTTGGTGTCTGCTCCAAGCATCCGCATGACATGGCTGTCTAATCTGGATAAGGCCTGTGTGATAGGGCAGGCTGAAGCTGGTGTTCTGCAAAACCAAGTTGCAGTATTATTTGGAGTCAGCCCTGGTACCATCTCCAAACTGAAACCGGTTATGTCAAAGACAGCGAAGGGGGCGTCCCAGGAAGACAAACACCCCTAGAAGACCGGTTCATCACTCTTGCAGCACTGAGGAGAACTGCAGGCTGTCTTCTAGAGATTTTCAGGCAAGGTTTGCAGAACGTTGGGACGGTCAGGAACAGACTGCACACAGCCAATCTCAGAGCTCTTAAGGCTCCCGAGAGCTGCAGTGACTGCCTTACAAGATCAGGCCTGGTTGCGCTGGTGTCAGCAACACTGACAATGGGACCTGAACATGTGGGGAGTGTCATGGTTCAGATGAATGCATTACCAGGTTCTACCTGTGGTGGGACGTGAAGTTGGATGGCAGGGTCAAAGTATGGCGACGACGTGGAGAACGCTATGCTGATTGTTGCACCGCTCGAGTAACAGCTTTTGGTGGGGGCAGTGTCATGGTGTGGTGCGGTATCTCCATCACTGGCAAAACAAGGCATGTCATCATTAAAGGCCGTCTCAATGCAGTGAGATATCGGGATGAGATTTTGAAGCCAATGGCGATCCCATATCTCCACAATCTGGGACCTAACTCCATTCTCCAAGATGACAGCGCTCGCCCCCACAGAGCCGGGGTCATCACAGACTACCTCCAGAATGTTGGAGTAGAGAGAATGCAATGGCCTGCCAAGAGTCCAGACCTCAACCCAATTGAACACTTGTGGGATTAGCTTTGGTGTGCTATACCTGTTAGTGACCAACACAACCACGCTGGCTGACACTGCAAACGACACCTGGTTTGAAGAGAATCGAATGCTTCCACAGGCAACGTGTGAACCAGGTTGGATGACTAGCATTAGGAGTGTGAGTGGCGAGGTGGTGTGGAGCTGTGTATCGGATTCTTCCTCACCCGCTAACCTACCAGGAGGCTTCTGGCGGTGATCATTGAAAATTTAATCGAAGTTTAAAATTGCCAATATGTCTTGTTTAATGTCATTGTTACTGGACGGATGTTCAAATCATCCCAATCCACAAACAACTCAAAACAAGAGTCCATACCCAAAACAGGAGAACTGTACACTGTTTTAGCATTGGCAGAGAATTTTGGGCAATTAGTACATACATCAGCTGTGCTGCTCATTCCAGAAATGCATGATCCTTACAAGTTGGACATCATTGTAAAGGTAAATAAACAGGCTTTCCAACTATATAAAATACAATAACAACTGAGAAATAATCAAACTTTTTTTCTCTGAGTTTATATGTTTTACTGTTTTGTTGCACGTCACACATGTTAAATCAGTGTGAAGTAGTTTTATTTATGTAGTTTATTACGGTTTATGTATGGGACTTTTAACCTTCAACGAAGACCCTCAGTCAGCCCCCAACATTTGGAAAAACTGCAGTAAAGTATGGGAAAGAAGTGTGATTCTTACTCCTCCCCCGCGTGTTGTTGTTCCCCTGCACTGCTGCAGTCGGACATGGGAGGAGGCCTCCTGGGTGTGCTCTCTCCTGGGGAAAAGAAGCTGATGGGGAAGTCCTTCTACCTGGACAACATAAAGAGACGTCCAGCTGCCCTGCTGGTGGAGGCCATTTTCCACCTGGGAGGGGTAAGCTAACCAGCTAGCACCTGGGCCTGTGGCTTCTACAGGGTTCCCGAGCCATGCCACGGCTCCTTGAAATCTTTGAAAATGTATGAGTAAGGAACTGAAACTAGACGTATAGATGAGTCATTGAGCATGCTTGGATTTATATGTTGTGCAAGAATAGAAATGTTCTTTTTCAATGTTCATTTGTACGTAACATTAGTAAATAGGCTACAGAACAATTGAGAAGTGTTCACACATTCAAGCCTCTCTTTATTTGTTGTCTGAGCTTCTGTGAAGCCTGCTTATGTGTGCATGTGTTGTAACAGAAAGTTACCATGGTCCATGTCTCAAACTTTACCGTATTGGATCCTTCAATCCGAAGGAATTGGGCCTGATGTTTAAGAAAGTGTGGCAACCCTACTTCTTTGAACGCTAAGCTACCAGACTATGTTCTTCCAGCTGTGATTCAGTCATGTTATGCATTTACATTTCACATTTAGGGCATGTTGCAGACGCTTTTAAACCAAAGCGGACTTCACCAAGTACCATTATGTTGAATGGAGCAGGCAGCAATATACTCACTGTGGTCACTCCATTTATACCGCATACCCTGCATGGTTGCCAATCCTAGCACCCAGCTTAATACTATTCACATACTTGCTGCCACAATGTCACGTTCGGGGCTTGGTTCGGGGTCCTCCAAGGAAACAGGCAGGTAGTGGTTTAAAGTCTGGTTTATTACAAGATTGGTAAAATGACAAAGCAGATGGAATGTGCTAGCATGGTAGCGCGCCCCCCCCCCTCCTCCCGAGTCTGTGTGCTGATGGCTTACTTAACCTGTGGTGCACTGATTTAGCAATGCACCACAGGTGTGCAGCCCCCCCCAGAATCTAACTGGGCCAGGTGAGGCTGCAGCCCCCCCCCCCACAGTGCTTTAAATTGACTATCCTTGTGGCTGTAGTGCTACCAGTTACAGCGCTGTCAACCATTTCCTTTGGGCAGACAGTTACTGGAAGTAATCTTCAGTAACACCAGTATACAAACTGATTTAGGCGTTTATATCTACTCTTATAAAGCCACAACAATTAGACTAACATTTCATACACCCAAGTTGAGCCACCCTAGACCATGAGATTCCAAACAGGATTGGTATTCCAAGACATTGGAATACCAATCTGGCGAAGTGCAATATCCAAATCGCACGAAGTGCAATGTTTTGAGAAGGTTAAAATGTCCACCATTATCAGAGCTGCAGATATGCCCTGGCCTACACATGTTTTTCTCCAGATGTCAGAAAACATCATCACATCATGATTTTTCAGTGAAAATGAAAATTGTGATGCAAAAATCATTAATCCCACTAATAGTGAATTGTAGCGCGATATCTGTTTCTTTTACCGTCTCATTCATCCCTAATTCCAAACCAAACATGCAAAGGTTGTTGCAATCGGAATGGCTAATGCCAGGCTGTCTTTGTTCTCCCATCGTGCGCCCCTGACAGAAGGTGGAGAGTTTCCTCCACAAGGACGTGACCTTCGTGGTGAGCGGGAGCCAGGAGGCCTCGGTGGAGCAGAAGACCCCGCCCGTCAAGAAGAAGGAGGCGGAGATCGGGGGACGAGCGGGAACTACCCACTCCTCCAGCAGGGGCGGTGTCCAGGACGCCAGGGAGCGGCCGTGGCCGAACACGCCTCGGCCAACGGTCTGGTTACTCACCTGTGCTTCTTGTGATTTTTGGTTGGAGAACGTAGCAATGTTTCGGAATCATAAACTCTAAACACATTATAGACAATATAGATTGTCAATAATAAACAAATGTGCTCTTGTACAAGCATTATCATAAGGAAATGTCTTGAATTAAATAAGAAATGTGGACCCAATTTGCAAATAAAGAAGTTGGGTCTTTATTTTACGGGGGCATTTAATGGCCCCGGTCCTCCCAATTTCGAGAACAATTATACTTTTTGCGGGGGCAACATGCCCGAGCCGCGGTTAATCTCTGCCCCTGCTAGCTCGTGTGCGTCATATGTATGTTAATGTATTACCTTCTGGTTACCATCTTGTTTGACAACGTTGGAGTGCATTTGAATCATGCATGCAAAACACAGGACACAAAGACACACAGGCAGCACTACAGTACACCTTGTAGTGTCAAACATAGTAGAGGGGAAACGACCAGGCTCTGGCTACTAGTGTTTTTACATGACAGGAGTTTATACTGCACACGCCATCTTTATTCAGTCAAGCTCTCTCACAAATTATGTATGTCTTGTTCGTTCAATGTTACATTAATATAGTCGTCAAAACCAAAGACGTGTCTCATCACCAAGTCTGCTGCCAACCCAGGTTATTAAAGTTGCTGTGGGAACTAGTTTGCTCATGTTCTCATCTTCTTTCTTTTCAGTGTTTCGGGAGTCGTGGAATGGCCTTACTGGACAAAGCCATTCGCAACAATGTGAGTTAGTCCAGTAGTCACAGTGGGGATAGACATTTGACATCTGTATGGTTTGGTATGTGTTGCTATGTTGACACGGTGGAGTCACTGGCTGAACAGGCATTTTCTTTCATTTCCAGGAACGACTGCAGGGAAGTACGGTCTTGGACAACGCCCGCTCCTGGGGAGTGCAGATTCTCTATGTGGATGGTATCCTTTTCATTGACTGATGCTTCCAGTGTATTCTTGGTGTGTGTAGTGGGTCTCTGCTGACAGCAGGTGGCACCATCCTCTTGTGAGCGTGTACAGACTGTTGGGGATGTTGTTGTGGTCCCACCTAGAACCTTCTCCGTTAACATCAGTATTTTCTAGGTTTCCTCCTGATGGCTAAGAGTGGTACCAATACAATGATTCAATAAGTGAGTTTGTTTAAAGGACAATACCTGTCTGGGTGATCAACAGATGTTTCCGTGACGCTAGGAAATATAGCAGTTGGCAATATAATTTGTTAAAATTGCTGTCTTGACTTCCGACTTTGCCAAAGAGCATTTAGCGTGAGTGCACCTGCCACGGATGTAAACGATGGCAATATAGCACTTTTGTTCTTTAGAATTAATAAATGTGCGTTGGGCAGTATGGCTGTACAAGTGCTTAACTAAATGTTTCACCACAAAGACTGAAGTGCTGTATTGCTATTGCTTACGTTTGTGACGTGATATGCTCTTGGGCAGAATCGGCACAACTAAGTACATTTGCCAAATTATGTTTAACGGCTGTTTTAGTGAAGCCAGGCGAGAGGAGGTGCAATGGTTTGGTCCCTGGGACTGGTACGCTTGTTTAATACCAGGCTAAACAAGGGGTTATGTTAAAAATATATGGCTGTATCTGTGGAGAGCATGTTACATCCATTATTTTGTGGTGACTCTACAAACTAGACAATACAGTGACGCCCAAGCACAGGGTGGAACTCAGCAGGGATGCTTCTGTACGGATGCTCTGTATGGCGCAGGCATGCGTTTTACTTAACTTCTTCTAAGATATCCTTCTGTACCTCCAAAGACTGACGAGGGACAGCTTCAACACCAAGCAGAAGAAAGCAGAGGTACTTTTCTCACACACGCAATAAAAACACCAACACGCAGATATGAATGTATAGAGATCAGTGTGGCGTGGTGGGCTGTCAATGACCTCATTATCATCAACCGTTTCCTTTTCACTTTATTAGCTCAAGAACTACGTCAAAGCGTCTGCGCCCGTCGTAAAAGGTGAGTTTATACTTTATGCTTTTATTACCGGTACTATAAGAGTTGTTGTCATTGGCACTGTCTCAATTTACAATCATTTTATACATACAAGCATACAATCTCAATCTGTATGCTTATGCGATTGACTAATCTATGATGAATGACCTACAATGTTTGTCTGATGGTATCTGCCTTTTCGGTTCTTTAGCGGCGTGTCTGAAGTCCCCCTACCTAAAAGTGGAGGATGTCAGCAGGTGAGTTGGTTTCCTCTTTCAGGGCTCTTCCCGTTAGAGTCCCTGCCTCAGTTGCTTATGTTTGACATCTGAATCCAAGTGAAACTATACCCTTAAAAACCTCTATGTACACCATACCTTCCTCCCTCCCTCTGCCCCATCGCCGCCTTCCCTCCACATCCTCTTATGTAAAGGGATCCGGGCTCTGTTACCTTTAGCCTTTTAGTTGTTACTTTCCTGGGAGCCTAAGGTAGCGTATGCATAGAGCCGCAAAGCAGCTCGATACGGTGTGGCAGATGCTTTTATCCAGAGTGACTTCCGGTGGTGTACAGACACAGGTGGTGCAAGGATGCCCACAGGTAGACGGGAGGCAATGGCCGACGTGCGTGGCAGACTGTCCGCACACTTCACAAACGTGGCGTCATGGCAACTATAAATTATGCTTTACTCATTTGACCCAGATGACCATCTGCCTTGGATTAGGTCTGTTAAGTGTACCTGCATATTAGCAGCAGGCTAGAGGCTAGGCCCAGAGGCCAGAGAGGAAAGAGAGCGGTTTCTTGGGGCTAAACAACTACTACTAAGTAATATAGCACTGCAAAAGGCCTGGCCTTCAGATGCAGGAAAACATGTTTGTTCGGTACAGACTCAACACAAATGTCACATCATGACAGTTTTTTCAGTGAAAATAATTCGCTACTACTGAATTATATGGCAATATCTGTCAAAATAATTGCGGTTTGTATTTATTTATTTATTTTTATACCATAACGTACAGCCATGGTTATTTCTCCACCTTTCCACTGGAACAGGATGGCAGTTCGGTTATTAAGTCCTGGAGCGGACATATCGTGGCCAGGTTCGGTTCCTAATGACTGTAATGACAAAGGGCTTCGGTGACCCGGTGTCTCTTGTCCGCAGCACCCCCCTGCTGTGCGTGCGTTCACCCGGCAGCTTGTGTTTCGACCGGTGATTTTCCTACTTGGACTTAGCTTAGCGAGTTCAGGCAGCTAGTGTATCATCAGGAAGAGCGCTGAGTGAAGCCAGGCCCCCCAGGAGCCCAGCAGCTCCAGCACCGCAGGTGGGGACCGATACCGTTTCTAGTCCGCCACCGACGAGGCTTCGCACACCAGCCTGGTCGGTCAGGGAGGTCCCTGCCCCCTCTCATCACACAACCCCCACCCCCTCGGCCAAGGGTGCCTTTCAGTGGCCCTGTCATTTTAGCTAATGAGAGAGGCCCACCACTTTAGGCTGGCACCTGTGCCACAGGAAATCCAACCCCACGATATCTGAAACGGTTCAAGAGACTTGTTGGGTTCCATCTCCGATGCAATGCTTCATATGTTCATTAAACATGACTTTTATATTTCAATATATTTTGCATCAAAGCGTGAGTTTCATATTTCTGCTGTATGCAATTTTATGAATGTAATCCGTCAGTTGGTGTTATGTTCAGTCCAGAGAAGGCTTCTAGTTAGTTTGACTGCTGAGCATGCACACTAATGTTTGCATTATTGTTTGTGTAATTCAGGCCAGCTAGCATGTTTGCTTGTTAGCATGTTAACACGCTAATTGTCCCAGACAGCAATCACACATTTTCTTCTGAAAATGCCCCCTCTAGCTGTGTACATATGTAACTACACGCCGACCGCTGTATTAACATGATGACTGGTCATGCTCTACAGGAAGTACAAGCCGCTGTACGTCCAATCACTGACCTTCACCAGCTTCTGCTCCTTGGGCCGATTCGGCCCCTCTGAGCCCCTGCCTCCCCCCCGCCCCGAGAAGTGTCCGGAACCAGAGGAAAAGAGTAAAACCAAGTGAGTCATGCGCTTTTACCTGTTGAGAATCTAGGCACTCCTCGTCCAATAGTGTGAGCTTGGCTAGTCACCACACATTGATTAATTAGCCACCATTTGAAAGGGAACAAACAAAGGGGATTTGAATTTGTTTGCACACTCTTCAAAGGAAAACCAAACCCAAAAAAACACTTTAGATGGAACTTTATATGGTTAGTGATGGGCGGGGTTAAATAGTCGCACTATCATGGATTGTTGGTTTGCCATTATCAGAAGAGCAGAAGAGGACAAGATCTTGAAAACTTAACAACCCAAAAAACGTCTGCTTCGTCCCTATTGAGAAGTGTTGCATTTCACACGCATATGGTTGGCAGCCAAGATGGATTCCCTAAACAATCTGTAAAGAGATGCCCCGTTTAGACAGAAATTAGCCAGAAGCAGTCCAAATCCCTTAACTTGTCTCATACAGTGGCAGGCGCAGTCAACCAGAACAAATATTCCCACAGTGCATTTCACTCGCTAATAGCCGACAGATGGCTTTGCCTTTTCTAACAAGTTGGACTCTATAATAGCTGCAAATTTCACCTCACTTCATTTAATCTTCAACTATCAATATGTGTGCTTTCCTAGAGAGCCCCATAAAGTTTCCAGCGGAGCCCTGAACCTCCCCGAGCCCCCCGCGGCCCTCAGACCGTCCCCCTGGCGGGCGCTGAACAAGCTACAGGGCTACTGTGAATGCTGCCTGGAGGCCTTCAGCAACCAGGAGGAGGTGGGTGCTGGTCTGGACCCCTCTCTGGTGGGGGTCCGGTGGAGACCAATGTCTTTTGGTCCATCTTGCATCAACGGTGAAAACGGTGCAGAAAGCATAAGTGAACATGAAAGAAACGGGTATCTTCTGTTCTTTTAGTTTCTCTCATACTCTTTGCAACATTTTAACTGTTGTTTGTTATGTGCTTTTGGATCACATGGATGAACTTGTGTAGGCTGCCTCCTTGGCCATGGCTCACTTGTAAAAGAGATGTAAATCTCAATCTGATTCCTCTGATTGAACGAAGGATAAATAAAACTGCTTCTCACTGTGTGTGTCTTCACTCTGGTCCTCAGCACCTCGTGTCAGACAAGCACCGGCGGTTTCTGCAGGAGACCTCAAACTACAGCGTTCTGGACCAGCTGGTGGCCAGCCTGCTGCCGGGCTTTGACCCCGACCCGCCCCAGCACACCGACCCTTCCCTCGACAGGTGACACCACCCCACCAGACCCTCGATAAACCCTAAAATGGATGGGCTCCATTTTTATGCTTCTCATGTGAACAGCAGATGTTTCATTAATCTCGATTAGAACTTAATTCATAATTGAGGAAATACAACTTCAAACAAAAAAAATAAGATGGCGGCCCAGAGGCCAGGCCAGTGCAATATCCAAACTGGTTTCAAGGCTGACCATCACCACCAGGAGTTGAGTATATTTATTTGTGAATAATATCGTATCCAATGTCTTTTTATTTGTTTATTTCCCATCCAGGTTTCCTCCCTCAGCATGCACCCCTGGCCCCAGTGCCTCAGATCTGCTGACCCTGAGCGACGGTGAAACGGAGAAGGCCGTCAGCGCGCTGCTGAACCCGGACGCTGCCTTCGACACGGCCTTCCAAAGCCTCCACGCCAAACCTCCATCGCCCGCCCTGCCCCCCGACCCCCAGCCGATACCAGCGAACACCGCCTTGCATCCGCCCTCCACCCCCATCCTCGCTGCCCTATTGGCGGCCCCGCGTCCCCCCTCTCCGTATGCGGCACTTCCCTCGTCAGACCCCCCAACACTCACCCCCTGCTCGCCCCTCCGTCTGCCCCCTAAACTAGAGCCGCTCTCCCCCTGCCCGCACGTCTCGGATCAGCCCTCAGATCCGTACTCCCAGCCCCCGGTGCTCAGCCCCCAAGCCCCGGACTCCTGCTATGCTCCGGAACCCAGCGTCCTCTACACCGACCCGCCGGAGCTCAGCCCTGAGATCCCCACCTTGCCTCGTCAGACACCACGAGACGGGGACGTCTGTGGGTTGGAGGCCGACCACGAGGGGGGTCCTCCAGGGGTCACTGAACCAACGTGTTGTGATATCAGCCCGGCCCATGCCCGGCCGGCTCCGTGCCGAGCCTCAGACTCCAAAAAGCGAGGCCGGTCTGCCAGCCCCAGAGGGAGGCCAACAAAGAGGCGGAGGCTAGGCTTTTCTTTGGACCAGCTGTCCTATAGTAAACCAGAGAGTGACACGTGTGTAGACCTCCCTGCACATCCCGGCCCAGCTTGCACAAGTACAGACTTTCACGTGGATCCCACCTGCGTGGCGTCGGATCCACCAGGGGTCCTTCGTCTCGGTGAACCTCTGCGATACCGAGAGTCCCTTCCCCTCTCGGATTCTCCTTCCCGTGGACCAGTTCCTGCGGAAGGACTCCAAGATGCCACAAACACGACCTTTACCTCATTTGTTGTTCCAGACGCCAAGGTGCCCCCCCGGCCTGTTTTTATGGGCAGCCATTCAGGACCGGGCAACCAACCTCCCTCCCCCATCTCCACCAACACTCCAGACGGTTCCTTCTCCGTGCCCACCCCCCTCGGGTCCCACCATGGGCAGTCCAGCCAGTGCTCCCACTCCCGCTCCTCGGTGTACATCGAATCCGCCCTGGTGCCGGACCTGGCCTCCATCTCCCCGTTGTCCTCAGAGTCTGACTGGGACCACGAGCTCCTCTCCCGGCTAGCCCCGGCGGCTGCCGCCCCCGCGGACTCTCTCCTGCCGTCCGCCAGGGGGCGCTGTGGCCTGGACCAGGAGCTCCTCCATAGACCCTGCACCTGGACGCACAACAGCAGCTACGAGGCCCGCCTGCACTCAGTGCTCCAGCCGCACACCGGCAGGGTCCTGTAGAGCTGTGGTGCGTTGAGGTTCATCGTTGAGGACTCTTATGGAAGCATCGATGGAAGCATCGATTGGAGCTTTTTAGTTTGTATTTTTTTTGGGTGGGTTTCATGCCTGCACCCTTTTAGGTTCTCCAAAGCAGTCAATGCAAGTTAACAGTGAATGTACTAGATCATGTGGGGTAGCGATGAACCAAGAGTGTCTGGCCAATGTTTAGCAAAAAGGTGGACATCATAATCATCATTGGCGTCTAAACCCTTACTAGAGGAGAGTATCCATGACCACACACACACACACCCTTTGTTTCCCTCCTCTACATAAAGTACCCCCGGCCCATCGTGCTTTCAGCCACGCTCTGGAAGGCTATTGAGAATTTAATGAGCCTGTGCTCCGAGGAGCATTACTCAATTTGCCTAAGTGCTGCTCGCGCGCATCCAGCCTCCTACATCCCAGCACCGTTAGCCACGGTGCATGTGCAGCGCAGCGCAGCTGTTGCTGGAAACCCCCCCCGTCTGATTTAATGTCATCACAAACGGCTTTGTAGTGACCGATGGCAGTGAGGTGTATAGACGTAGGGGAGGGGCTGGTGCCAGGACCAGGATCAACATGCCCGCTTGCTCTCTGGCCACGGTGTGGGTGTAGTGGGGGTCGCTCCACACATGGAATTTTAGGGTGGAGCGACTCTTGAGTCGCTGCGATGGGAGACCCATCCAAGCTCTGAGTTTTGTTAGGCGAGAGACTGCCTTTAATGTCTCAGACTTGAGGCTGAAGATTGGGTACCCGGCGAGTATCTGTGATGATGAATCGATCTATTGCTGAAGTGCTTTTGGGGCAAGTGGACTCATTGTGAAGGACACTTCCATCAGTGGCCACGCTGTGAAGACCAAACTGCCTCCTTCTGCTCTGGACAGTGTAACACTTAGAGTTCATAAAAGATTCACCATGGCTTCCCTCTCCGTCTCTAATATAGAATAATATATGTAAAGAGTATAGAGAAGAACGGCAGCTGATTCATGGGGAGGGGGGGGCTACAATGTTTTATTGCTGTGAAATAAATTTTAAATATATTGCTGTGAAATTAAGTTTAAATAAATTGACAGTTTTTAGTCTTCTGCATTGACCTTTTCTAGTCTGTCTTCATCACCATAACGACACCCCTGCCTCTGACCATCTCTAAATGTAACTTTTCCATCTTTAATAACCTGACCTCAACTCTTGGTGGATAACTTAAACTTGACTTTCATTTCGAGATTAACTGGTAAATTTGTATTATGAACAACTTTAGTCTTTGTATCCCTGCAATCTACAATGCATTACTAAATAACATGGTATATGGAAAGGTGTCCAGGAAACCAGTAGGCCTATTAATGTCAATAACAATTTGCTCAGCTATATCTATTGAGTAGAGATTGAGAAATATGCCGATCGTTTAGTCAGTTTCTACAATTATTCACTTTTTTATTTTATTTTTTGCTGCCCAACCAACAAATAGATGTAGGCATGCATTTATTTATTGACATTACATAATTATTTTTTTTCAATTATTATTTCATGCTTCACAAGCTGGTTGCCGGGGTCGCGCGTGACAGGGTGGTCTTTGATCTCGCCAAGCGGACGCGTGCTGCTCCGCTCCGCTCCCTGCGCGCGGCGCGGCAACTCGCTCGCGCTCCTCCGCTATCATCAATTATTCCTCGCGCAGCCTCACTGTGGCCGTCGAGCGGGAGAATATCGGGACTCAAAGAAACATTAAAACGGCGCGATATCGCGTCACGTCACTCGACGGCGGTGTATCGTGTGGTGGTCGTGAGCGCGACACGTGATGAGGTGACAACCGGAATGTTCTCCCCGATTTATTGTGGAAGAAACAAACAAGCGGATAATTGTTAATTGAGCCGAAAAAAACGGGAGACTTTGCGGCCGCCCGTCAACAGCTGTCTGGCTTTTGAGCGGCGGGGTTTCATGCGGACCTCCGGGACCAGTGAGCATCATGCTGGCCGTGCGGTGCCTGCTGTTCGCCGCCGCGGTGGGTGCACGCTGCGCCGCGACAGGTAAGGAAAGCGGGGCTGGTGGAGAGAGTCTGCTCTTGACCCATGAAGGGGATTCTTAAAATCCAGGTTACTCGGTCAGCCGCGGTGTCACGTGGAGTGTGAAGGTCTGCTGCTGCTGCTGCTGCTGCTGCGTACTCGTATGTATTGAACAGCAGAGCCCTATTCACAGAAGGACGAACATAACATGAATCATGTGTCAGTTTGATCTAGGTATGGCAGTGCACCAGTATAGAATAGAATAGAACTTTATTAATCCCGAAGGAAATTCTTGTGCCAGGTTACATAGCGATACAGTACAATAAAACAATATGGAAAACAACAGAATGATACAAATAAACTAACAGATTTACACATTTACAGTTAAAATATACAAATATGAAGGCAAGGTAAGATATTCCGACGGCGAAAACAATTTGGCATAATTGAAGTGTAATATTATTGGACATGACATTAAGAATATTGCACATGATGATGAGAGGTAGTGTTCTAGATAATATTTATAGACAACATGATAATAATGTGTAGACACAAGTCCAGTAGATATACATGGTGGACATGGTGGTTACTTTACCCTGCTACTGACCATCTGAAAAAGAGGTTCATTCTTATTGGTCTGTTATGTTCACACACGGACGATCTGTATTTATTGAAGCGGGCCAATCTGTCTTATAGACGCCGGTAGGCCTACTTTTCTCCTGCCCTAACAGTCGTATTGATGTACAAATAAATGACACCTATTCAGGTCGTTTGGAAATACTCTTGTGAAGACGCGCAGTACGGAGTTGGCGACCGTAGTGATTTGAGTCCCTCTCCTCGTCGGTTGAGCTCCCCGCCAAATCCAGCGCGGCGGGTCGGCTTTCAGCAGCAGCGCCGCGCCGCGCAACAGCGACCCCTCCGGCGACTGAGCTCCTGTACACCTTTTATAATCGATCGCGATCGATCTCTCTGTATCGAGTTCTTTATGCCTGTTATCCACACGGACGGCCACTCAGTGAAGAATAGCCTATTATTTCCAAGTAACATTTGACGTTATGTAAAAACGTAAAAAATCACTGATGGTCGTCAGTTGATTTGATCATTTTTAAACACCAACTTAAAATATTTGGCCAGCCGTAGATTTGGACGGTGCTTTAAATCGAGTTAAAGGCGACTGGGGCCGTGAGAAGTGGCCGGGGTCCCCGCCCGGCGACGGGGAGGAGGTGCAGGTGGTTCAACCCAAGCGACTCCTCCAGCAGATCCACTCCCACGAGGAGCTGCTCCACTCACACCTGAGCACGCGGGTGCGCAATTCCACGGCGGGAGCTCAGGTGAGTGTCACCTTTTTACACTGAGAGCCCCTGAACACACACGGTCCTCTTCAAAGCTGAACTTCTAACCCAGAAAATACACATTTTATATACCTTACCATCAAATATTCAACATTATTTCAGAATATAATGCGTTACCCTTGTAAAGAAGATTGCATTTATTTTCTACAACTAAACACATATCCTCTGCATTGGACTAATCACATTATTTGCTTCAGTCAGTCAAATTCACCCGACACCATTTAGTACATTAGCGGGGGTCAAAGTTCAACCATTCTTCTGACATGGCATTCCTTCGTGGTCCTCTCGGGCTCTCGAGTCACATGATGACCACCGTAGGATGATCACATGTCTAACCTTTCATATCGCATCATGCACACCCCGAGCATATCGCCCTTCAACCCGCCGCATGATATTAGGTTAAGTGTCTCATCAGCATCTGGGCTCTACGGTTACCGTTTCCATCAGTGCTGCTGTCAGTCATGGGCAGCGGGTCTGACCTTCATCTGCCCTCGGACTCAAGGCCAGGCTAATATCTCCCTGACCTATGATAAGTGAGATGGACTGAGGCTTGCCTTACCCTTATATTACATATGATGATTTTGGCTGCCAACTTCACACCTGGCCAGGGACTACAGATGAAAACTAGCCTCCTGGCTAATTCTGGCATATTTACAGTACTGTTTATTAGTATGCACTGTCCCTGACAAATAAACAGAATAAATAAATAAAGAGAGAGTTGCAACTATCTGTCATTATCTAACGTCTAAATGTAACAATTTCTAACAGCCAATCATTTTGAAGTCAATTTAAGACATACATTCACATTTTCACATTTAGTACACCTGTGATAACTGAATGGATTCATACACGTGGCATTTTGATGCTTTTGTCCAAAGCGACTTACAATAAGTACATATGTTCAATGAGAGTGAAACAACAATATGTCGCTGGCAGTCCAGTGACATTTCAATAGAACAAATTTCAAGCAGGGATTGCCAGGTTAACCCCTTGCTGGTAAACAGCAAGATAGCTACTAAACAGCAAGATAGCTACTAAAGTCTTAGAGAGCAGTATAACCTAGCATATTGCTCGGTTGGACGAGTTTCAAGAACATCAGTCCATTGTGCTAACAAAAGCTCTCCATGATTAAAGCTATCTCTCCCTATTTATACCCCTCTCTCTCTCTCGTCTCTCTCTCTCTCTACTCCTCTCTCTCTCTCTCTCTCTCTCTCCTCTCTCTCTTCTCTCTCCTCTCTCTCTCTCTCTCTCTCTCTCTCTCTCCATCCCAGCCAAGTCCACTTGGCCCAGACCAGCTTCCTAGTGGAGGCATTCAGCACCAAGTTCATACTTGACCTTGAACTGCAAGCCAGTAAGTACACGTACACACACACACACACACACACACACACACACACCACACACACACACACACAGACACCCACAGAGTATGGTCCTAAAATCTCTCTCTTCTCTCGCTCTCTCTCTCTCTCTCTCCAGTGCCCTCTGTCCTCAGACTATGTGGAGAGGGACCAAGGCGATGATGAGCAGATCAGACCGGACCACCACACGGTAGGATGCTCTGAATGAAAGGCCCAATACACTCTGGTGCCTCCGGCCGTCAGGAGCTCCAACAGAAGCAGCTGGATAGAAAGACTTGGGGAGGTCAGATAGGATCATAGTATAGTTAGCGTAGCATCCATGTAGCGCCTGTACTGTGTAGTCTAGTGCCCGTGTGGTGTTAGCATAGCATCCATGTAGTGTTACTAGCGTTGTTGTAGCCTTCGTATAGCGCCATAGTAGCAGAAGTATAATGTAGCTTTTGCACGCTGCTTGCGTATCACCCACACTAGCGTTAGCCTAGCATCCATGTAGCTCCTTTATGCTGCTTGTGTAGCCCGTTAAGCATGCCGTGTGCGTAGCTCCTGTGTGCTTTTTTATGTAGCATCCATGTTGCATTACTATTGTTATATCGCTACGATTTTCCCATTATGCATTATAGAATAGTTCAACTATAGGAAAAAACGCATGGTAGAGCATGAATGCATTCAGTTAAGTTATGTTTGTGTCACACCTCTGTGATAAAGGCCTGTCTCCGTGAAGAGCTGTTTATTCAGTTCCTTTTGTCTTTTTCGCTGCCTTTCTCCATCTCTCTCCCTCGCTGAAAATAAATCAGCATCAAATGTTGCCATGACTACTAGCAGTCAGCAGAGAGGGCTGTCACAGACTGATGTGGAATACTTAACATGCGCATACGCACACATGCGCACGCACACATGCACACACGCACACACACACACACACACACACACACACACACACACACACACACACACACACACACACACACACACACACACACACACACACACACACACACACAGAGACAGACAATAGTAGTTGTCAATGAATACAATGCCAGAGACGGGTCAGTATTGTTGAAACAGAGTAGCAGGTTTTACCAATACCAGGATCGTGGTGGTGGGGAGGGTTTAGTGATTGTACTGGGGTACTGGGTGTACTGGTGTCAATTTTTTAATACCTATCTCTATGTTGGATAGAAGCACCAGCTAAATGACTAAATCGTAAATATATATACTGTTATTGACAAGAGGCGTAGCAGAAGTGTTATGACTGCTTACCAAGTCGTTTTTGGATCTAGCTATCGTCATTAATCACATATCGCCGTCGGTTTTGTAAGATTTCACGAGACATTGGTGGAAGAGGCAGGGGGAACAAATTGGTCTCTGACATAAAAACACCCACACGCTGACCGATGCCTCTGCAAGCGTTAGCATAAGCATTGGCGCTCGCACATCACTGAAATGTTAAGCGAGGGCCCCTTCGTTCCATCTATCAGTCGTCTCCCGCACATCCGTAACCACCTTTCATTCCCCTCTGATTTATGTAGTCTTATTGACCTTGTCATAAATGTGTCCTGCCTTTTTGTGCGCGTGGGCCCCATTTTTTTATTGGTCCCCGTGGGGCCCGGGATCTTCGTGTGATTAAGTGTCAGGGTGAGGTGGAGGGCGGAGTCACCTACAGAGCTTTTTTACACGTGCAGGGAGTGACCTTGTTTAGGTTTGGCATGTGGAAAACTCGAGAAGTGGGGGCAGGAATTAATTTGCGTGGTTTGCGTGGGAGGCTGGAAGTTTATACTTGAAAATAATTTTCAATATCTATATATATGGTATGTATACTGTATATATATATATATTATTTATTTGCATTCATATAGCACTTTGAGTGCCTTGAAAAGCATTATATAAATGCAACAAACTGGGCGTTATTTAAAGTATAAAATATTACGTTTTCATCCATCTACTACCACTAAAATATTAGCTAGTTAACTGTATGATCTTTAACTGACGAATCTTAATGTATATCATGCTAACCATTTGCCCCATTGTTGATTCTTAAATCATTGTCACTTCGATCGCTGAGAAGATTTAGCTTTGGAGTGCTGTCTATTTTTCTCTTAACGGCGGTGGTTGCTTCTCCTTTATATCAATCAATCACTCAAAGCAATCAATATTCACATGTCGTGTGGGTTTGAAACGGTAGATTCACATGATGTCATGCATGGCAACGTCTATGTTGAACTCAAACAATTAAGGAAATGCACATTTCTACGATACATATTATTTTTTGATGCACATGGGAAATGGAGTCTTCTGTCTGGGAAGCTCATCTCCCCCCCAACTCCCGGTAATGACGTTAGCAGACTGAGAGAGGTCATTACCTCCACGCTCAGTCCTGTCCAGTTAGTGTGTGTGTGTGTGTGCGCCCTGTCGGCCAATTAGATTTACCTCCACTTAGCTGCGTAACCTGGTACATTCTTTATTTATTTATTTTCTTCCTGCAGACCCCACTAAGTGCATCTTTTACTCTGCAGCAGAAACAGCCAAATGTGTCCGTCAAGTCAGTGCAGATGGTTGACTATCTGTTCCCAGCATCTATCACTTCACTAAATCTTAATTAAATATTACTTATCTTACTTGTGATAAAACATTAGGTTTCTATTCTTATTCATAACTATTTTAGCGGTGCTGCGTCATTGAGGAAAGGTCTCATTAAGTTAATTAAAGCTACGTGACATTCATGTGGTGAAATATCTGTCCTTAATGGCAGTTAGTGCTAATTATTTTCTAATTATTATATATTTTAGTCATTTTAGCAGAGTCTTGTCTCCAAAGCGAGTCGCAGTGAATTCAGATGCAGGTCAGGAAGCGAGTGAGTAGGTGTTACTGGAGGATACCTACAGGTAGACTACGGATGCTGGGGCGTTGAACCCAGTACCTTTCCAGCTGGGAGTCGACCACGCTAGTCACTACACTATCCCAGATCATTTGTCATACTAGGAAGAGGGGAAAAGACCAGTACCGTGTAACATAACATCACAGGGCTTTGAATGTTTTGGTTCAGAGTCTCTAGGGCAGGGCACGGGTCTCAAACCCGTGGCCCGGGGGCCAGAACCGGCCCTCGGACCTAAATAATCCG
>PIJE02000664.1:34631-42131 GCA_002895965.2 Coryphaenoides rupestris | reverse complement strand
GAGCAGAGAGAGAGAGAGAGAGAGAAGAGAGAGAGAGAGAGAGAGAGAGAGAGAGAGAGAGAGAGAGAGAGAGAGAGAGAGAGAGAGAGAGAGATGACCGTTTCTACCACCTGCTCCCCCTGCAAAAATCATTTTCTAACACTGTAGTGACTGTCCTCATAACCCTACAATTATTCACTTTATTCCTGTGTCCTGGCGTCAGAGGAGCCCAGCAGAAGCCACTTTAGTAGCGTGTATCAGTGGTGTGTGTGTGTGTGTGGCGATGGCTGCTTGAATCCTGTGTGCATTGATTGGCCACACGCACACAGAATCTGATCACTAATCAAGCCGGTGGCGGCCTAAACCAGCCACCAACCACACACACAGTCCAAAAGAAGAAAATAATACAATCCACAACACTAATACAACACTTTTCTTTATTATCATACTAATAACCATTTCTCATCGTACCAAATACGTCCACTAATATTACTTCTATTACTTATGGTACTGATAGGCTGCAGAAGTTGCTTGTGCTACACGCCATTGAAGTGGCTTTTCTGGGGCTCCTCCCACCAAGGACACAGTAGGCAGTTGGTGTTGAATAAACGGCTGTAATTCAGACTTTTGTAGAATGAATGGACAGAGCAGGTGGTGACATGCTAGCGCTCCTTCTTGAGTGTTTGTGGTGATAGCCGGTTTTAACCTGTGTGCACTAAATTTCCCAATGCACCACGAGTGTGCAGCTCCACCCAACCCCAGTATACATATCACCCTACTGGTACTTACAGTATCATACTCGTACAACTTCCACTACTTATCTTCTGCTAATACGACTAATACGTTCAAACTGTATCTCTTACATTTGGCCATCTGTTTCACTCTAAAGCTTTCAGACATTATTAAAATGGTCTGTATGTTTATACTGTTACACTTACTGCATTCAGACTTTAGTATATTGACCCCTGTTCTAATCACAGCTATGGTATATAATGATGCTCATTACTACGTTAATCAATGTGGCACTAACACTACACTGCACTCACCACATTTTCAGCAGGAAATGCACTTTCAAATTGTATGAGTACGCAATGCTCTTTTCGCCTCTTATATTCTGTTGTTTTTTGTTATATTTTATTGGGGGAATGATTGAGGTGCCGGGATATTCAGACACACCCTTTACACTTAGCAGGGTGGAGGTCATCCTGTTTAATAATGTTCCAGTCTCTCACACTCTCTCTCTCTCTGTCTATCTCTTTCATCACATCACGCCTAGACTATTGTAATTCCCTCTATACAGGGATTAGTCAGTCGTCCCTTTCCCGCTTGCAACTGGTCCAGAACGCTGCTGGCAGGCTCCTGACAGGTATCCGGAAGAGAGACCATATCACACCTATTCTGGCCTCTCTCCATTGGCTTCCAGTGCACTTTAGAATAGACTTTAAGGTCCTCCTGTTTGTTTTTAAAGCCTTGAATGGGCAGGCCCCATCTTATATATCAGATCTTTTAACCCCCTACTCCAACTCCAGGTCCCTCAGGTCGGCCAACTTAGGGCTCTTGGTTGTCCCAAGATCAAACCTTAAGCTTAGGGGTGACCGAGCCTTTGCTGTTGCAGCCCCTAGACTGTGGAATAGCATCCCCCTTTCTAAAACACACTTTTATTCTTTAGTGTTTCCTGATGTGGTCTGATCTGAGTTATGTCTGTTGTTTGTTTGATTTGTTGATTCGTGTATCTGCCTGTTTTTAGTGCCGTTATTGTGTAGCCTATTTATTGTGATTTTACATGCCTGCTCTGATTGTACAGCACTTTGGCCAACTTGCATTGTTTTTTAAATGTGCTTTAGAAATAAAATGTACTTACTACTTACTTACTTACTCTGTCTCGCTCTCTCTCACATACTCTCTCTCTCTGTCTCTCTGTCTCTCTCTCTCTCTCTCTCTCTCTCTCTCTCTCTCTCTCTCTCTCTCTCTCTCTCTCTCTCTCTCTCTCTCATATCACCTCCATCATCTCCTGCTCTCATATCATTGTGCCCTCTCTCGTCCTCTCATATAATCTTTTTTTATTCTCACTCTCTACTCTCCCTTCATCTCTACTCTCTCCCTCATTCTTTCGTTCCCTCTCTCCCCTCCTCCTCCCCCTCTGGACCCCCCGCCCTCTCTCCCCTGGCAGTGAGGCTGTTACTCTATCTGCATGGAAACTATTGAGTTGATACTCAATCTCCCCCCCACCAGGAGGAAAAACAAACATCCTCCTGGCTGGACTTATTTTAGATACATCATCTGAGAGTCAAGTAGAGAGAGATACGGGGAGGGAGAGAGAGATAGAGAGAGAGAGAGAGAGAGAGAAAGAGAGAGAGAGAGAGATATGTGAAGTGTACGCAGCAAGAAGTGAAGAAGAGAAGAGAAGAGAGTGTAATATAAGTGGGTGACACGGTTAGAGGTGTGTGTGTGTGTGCGTGTGTGTGTGTGTGTGTGTGTGTGTGTGTGTGTGTGTGTGGTGTGTGTGTGTGTGTGTGTGTGTGTGTGTGTGTGTGCGTGTGTGGTTCAGAAAGCCCTAATGGAGTGCATGCAGCAGGTCACAGGAGTGCTGCTGAAGCTAGGCGTGCTAGCAACACATGCAGAATACAATCACAGCCTCTGTGACTTTTTCTTTTTCTTCTAAAACCTTTATTTTTTTTAATGACTCACTGATTGTTGACAAATTATTCAAATTAAACAACATTTTGTACACTTTATCTTTTATTTCTTACACTTTTGCCGTTGTTTGGTGGCTGGCTGGCTTAATTGGCCTCACCTGGCCCCACATTGGGAGCCAGTGTAGCAAGGACGCTTGCCACAATTCCACATACGTGCCTTTAGTTCGGGGCTCCTCCACAAGACACAGGCAGGTTTGTGGTGTAAAGTCTGGTTTATTGTAAAGTTTGTCAAGATGGCAGACAGAGCAGACGGTGATTAGCACTCCTGAGTGTGTGTGCTGGAATTAACATGTGGTGCACTGATTAGCCAATGCACCACAGACTTGCACCTCCCCCCCCCCCCCCCCAGACTCTGGGGGGGGGGTCAGGTGAGGCCAGTTAAGCCAGCCAGCCAGTAAACACACACACTCCCACAATATCGTATGCACTAGGACTTTAACACCCTTCAGATGTACGAGTGTAATAGTTGGTATCAGAATCAACATTCCATCATTCAGGTGCAATGTTATGGGGGGGGAGTACTGGGTTCAGCATAACCTTTACATTATGCTGCCCTCGATTTACGAGGGAAATGCAGCTCCTCTATGTAGCTCTCACTGCGAATTACTAACGCGTCAAACGTCTCTGCAGGGTTACAGGGAGCATGTGGTGTACCGCATGGCGGACGGGGGCCTGCTCCACCACGCCTCCTCCTCCTCCTCCTCCTCAGGTAGGACATCCCGTCAGACTCGCTGTCGCCATGGCGACCTCGCATCCCTCCTCCGAGACATCCTCCTTCATCCCAGGGCAAACCTTCCTGTCATCATCTGTTACACCCCCCCCCTCCTTCTCCCCCTCTTCCTCCTTTCATCTCTCCATCGCCATCTCTCTTCTCTCTGTGTCTCTATCTCCATCCCTCCCACCCACCTTTTCTCTTGCGTTCCCTTCTATCTTTATTTAACTTGTCTTCCGTCTCAATTACTTTATCCGCCGTTCTCTCCATTGTTTTTCTTTCTATTACTCATTTTCTCTCTCTCTCTCTTTCTCTCTCTGTCTTTCTCACATCCTTACTCTCTCCATCTCCCTTACCCCCTCTATCTCTCCCCCTCTCCCTCTCTCTCTTTCCCTCAACCTCTCTCCCTTACCCTCTGTCTTTCTCTTTCACTCTCTTGTTCTCACTGTGTCCTTCCCTCTGTGTCCTTTCTCTCTTTCTTCCTCTCCCTTTGTCGTCTGGCCGTCGCTGTCCTAATCTCTCGCTCTCTTTTTCTCTCTCCCCCTATCCCCTCTCTCTCTATCTCTCTCTCTCCACCCCACCCTGTCCTTCATCAGGTCATTTCCCTCCACATCCCTGCCAAGCCTTCTAGTATGAATTCCTCCTCCCTTCTTCTCTCTCCTCTCCTGTGCCCTTCTCTCCTCTCCTCCCCTTCCCCTCTCCTCTCCCTCCCCTCCTCTGATTCCGTTTTAGTCTACCCCCTCCCTCCCTTCCTCCTTAATGACACTCCTTCTCCTCTTCTTCCTCTTCCTCTCAGTGATAGGGGTTTATTTTAAGAAAACTGTTGCCAAATGCTGCGTCGATGACATATGGGATAATACACACACACACACACACACAACACACACACACCACGGCACAACACACACACAACGCCACACACTCACTTGCCTTTGGCTGTCTCCTCTCTCCCCCCTACTCGTGTTGTGTGAGGACAGACGACCACAGTGAGGACCGTACGCCGGCAGTGAGACGGACGGCCCGAGAGACGGTGCCATGAAGCGGAGGGACGGGAGACGACGCCCCCTCAGGCCCTCCGGGACGGCTCCAAGAGACAGGTGGACACCCATGACCTTCATACTGTCAACCCTCAGCCGCCCGCTTACAGGACCCACACATATATAGAAGTGACACCGTCCAACCCCGAGACACACAAATATATAGAAGTACACCGTCAACCCCGAGACACACAAATATATAGAATTAAACTATCAACCCCGAGACACACAAATATATAGAACCAAATATATAGAACTGCACTGTCAACCCCCGAGACAGACACAAATATATAGAAGTACACTGTCAAACCCGACACACACAAATACAGTATATACAACCAAGTACACTGTCAGTACACCTCCTGAGACAGACACAAATATATAGAACTGTACTGTCAACTCTAACCGATACAAACACAAATATATAGAACTGTACTGTCAACCCCGAGAATATCACAAATATATAGAACTACATAACTTCAACAAATATCACAATATTTCTGCAACACCTTACTATTCTCAATGTCATATTTTATTTCATTGTTTTGGTGTTTACTCAAGGCTCACTGGTACATAAACAACAAAAAGAACAAATAAACAAGTCAATGTTTCACAAACAGCCAGTCTGGTGTAGAGTGGTGAAACCCGACCGGCGCCATATTTTTCATGGAGGTCGTTTTAGCGCGGAGTTCGCTTCCGCAGGCTAACGTTCACGCTAGCAGTATCGTGTGGACGTGTAACTGATACAAACTCTGCTGTATACCTTTTCACATACACAGCAATATGACAACTCAACTACTAGCCAAGTCTCTCTCAAGGACACGCACACACACACACGCACACACACACACACACACACACACACACACACACACACACACACACACACACACACACAGGAGTTTCAGCGGCACGTGTGTGTGTGTGGGAGATGGAGAGAGTGAGTGAGATAGAGAGTAATGGTCTCAACTGCTGTGTGCGTGCGTGCGTGCGTGCGGGAGTGTGTGTGTGTGTGTGTGTGTGTGTGTGTGTGTGTGTGTGTGTGTGTGTGTGTGTGTGTGTGTGTGTGTGTGGTGTGTGTGTGTGTGTGTGTGTGTGTGTGTGTGTGTGTGCGCGCGCGCGCGTGCGTGCGTGTGCGTGTTAAGAACATCGTGTATGTGTGTGTCTTTTTTTACCCTGAGTGAAGGTTATAGGGACAGCAGCTTCTCCAACTTTTTAGCACTCAGTCTGGTTTTCTGTCGCCCCCTGCAGGTGAAACGAGGGCAGCTCACTGTCCAGACAGAAACCAAGTACATTGAGCTGATGGTGGTGAATGACCATGACCTGGTAGGAACGAGGCGGACAATTGTTCTACCTGTTTACTTTGTTGTTTTTTGTTAAATGAAGGACAATCATGTTCTTGTCTCATACTCTCCTCTCTCTCTCTCGCTCTCTCTCTCTCTCTCTCTCTCTCTCTCTCTCTCTCTCTCTTTATACTTATCTCTTCCACTTTTTTGTCCTCTCCTATTCTCCTCTCCTATCCTGGCCTCATTTCTCTTCCCCTTTCATGTTTTCTTCTTCTCCTTCTCCCTTCTTTCATGTTCCGCTCCTCATCTCTGCTATCTTCATCTCTCCTCTCTCCTCTCCTCCTCTCCCCTACTCGTGCCTCCTCTCCTCTCTTCTCTGCTTCTCTCCTCCATTCTCCTTAACCCTCCTCTCTCCCCCTCTCTCTCTGCTCCTCTCCCCATCTCCTCCCTCCTCCTCTCCTCTCTCCTTTCCTCATCTCCTCTTTTAATGTCCTCCCTGCTCCTCTCTCCTCCTCTCCTCAACCCTCCTCCTCTCCCCCACCCTCCTCTGTCCTCCTGTCTCTATCCTCCTCTGCTCTCCCCCTCCTCTCCTCTCTTCCTCTCCTCATCTTCTCCCCTCTCCTCTCCTCTCCTCTCTTGTCTGCTTCTCTCCTCCTCCCCCCTCCTCTGCTCCCCACCCCTCGCTCCTCTCCTCCTCTACTCCTCAGTTTGTCCAGCTCCGTCGCTCCGTCTCTCAGACCAGGAACTTTGCCAAAGCTGTAGTCAACATGGCCGACGCAGTAAGTAACTGTAAAAAAAACAAAAAACATTGCAATATTACGACCCCCTCGTACATTATCCTGAGTCATCTCCCTCCACTTCCTCCTCGCCTCGCCCTCCATCCCCGCGGTGACAATGTCACTTTGTAACCACACACTAATGTGTGAGACGGCAGGGCACGCTGCCAAACACCAGGGTCACACCACGCGCTGATTTCTGATTGGCTCCCGGCCTCTGGTGATGTCACCTGTCGCTGATAGTGGGATACGATCAGGGAGGGATGTGTGTGCGTGTGTGTGTGTGTGTTGTATTGAGCCGTGAGGCTTTGATTTGCGATAATGGAAGAAGTGCTTGGAGGACTTTATTATGATTTCTATGGGGGCGTCTTGTGCGTTTATGGACAGGACATTGAGGACAGACAGGAAGGTGGGTTGAAAGAGAGACAGAATAACATCTATTAATGCTGTATATTTGGTTTTAATGAGTAAATGAGACAAGTCACAAGTCAAAACAAGTTCACTTTCTGCTTGTCTGTAAATGCTGATGTATATTTCAACTGAGAAGGAAAAAGTTTGAAAATGAAAAACGTTTGCAATGCTTCTGTTACGCCCGTACACAAAAAATCAGAGGCCAATGTGGTAAACCAAATGAAGAGACGGACTTAGAATGACGATAGTAAATCCAACGGGTCTTTATTATATGATCAGGGAAAATAACTAGTAGGGAAGTATGGTTACCTATATATATATATATATATAATATCTATATAAAACAATATATATATATATCTAAATAACTATCCAAATAATAATAACTATGCCTATATCTATGTATAATATATATATCCATCCATCCATCCATTCGCGTCCGCTTATCCGGGTTCGGGTCGCGGTGGCAGCCGGCTAAGCAGGGCCCCCCAGGCTTCCTTCTCCCCAGCCACACTCTCTAGTTCCTCCTGGGAGATCCCGAGGCGTTCCCAGGCCAGACGAGACAGCGAGTTCTGGGTCTGCCCCTCCTTCAGAACGTGCTGT
>PIJE02000664.1:0-33916 GCA_002895965.2 Coryphaenoides rupestris | reverse complement strand
TCTAGTGACGCGGGGGTAGTACGTTCTAGCACCGAGCATTGTTCAGGAAGGACTTAAGTAGCTGCTGTGTCTTGATTAAGATTCGCTACACCTGGTGCCCCACGTACTCGCCTCCGCAGGGCGTGTCTCGCTCGCTCGGAAGTCTCGGGAACGTTCGGGCTGGGATCCCGAGCCGCTGGTGATGACGTGGTGCGCACCACAACAGCTTTACTTGCCATATTCTAACCAGTGTATGCCTATGATTGTACTGTTCCTTCAGCAAGACTGGTTGGGCACGATAACAAACAGAATGGATCAAGTGAAATGCTTTTCTCTGTTGGGATCCTTTCCGTAATGCTGTCCATAACAATTTACTCTTCTGACAATCTGAGCCTGTCAGTGCCAAAAACAAACACTGTCCCTCCGTCTCTCTCTCTGCCAGATCTTCAAGGAACAGCTCAACACACGCATAGTGCTGGTCGCCATGGAGACGTGGTCGTCGCACAATATGGTCTCCGTGGGAGACGACCCCTTGGTGACCCTGCGCGACTTCATGAAGTACAGGAAGGAGAGCATTCGGGCGCGCAGCGACGCCGTGCAACTCTTCTCGTAAGTCGTCATGGAAACCCCGCCATTTCCTCAAGCGCAGTCGGGAAAAACTGTTGGTTGGTATTAAAGGTGCTATATGTAATATACAGTATGTATATGAGAAGAGCACAAGTACTCCATTGTGATAGTGACAAGCGGCGATGAGTCCGACACTGTAAGTTGATCATAATCCTAATGTATACGTCTGCAATGCATTTATTGATTGCAACTTATAACTTGGCTTGTCTGTCAATGTTAGCTGGATGCATGGCTGGCTGTATTTACAGTCACACGGATATAGCCTCATGTTAGTGTAATGTTCAGCTAATAACTATACACATAGATGCATATTTTTGGGTTGGTAGAATTTGTTAGAATCTCTATCAATCCAGTTCATCTGCTTCATCCCATTCCATCTATATAAATGCAGTACACTTTTGAATGCAATCCATTTGCTTCATTCCATGGCTGCAGCACGCTGTGTTTATGTGGCAATTTGTTTCATATCTGGCAACCCGGGGCACTGAGAACAGTGAATCACACAGACCAAAGCAAAAACACACTTTATGGCCCACCATGGACGTTACAAAAGAGAACACACTGACTGTATAATTGTATACATATAATTTTAGTCGGGGATTGTCACATAGAGCTGCACCTTTTAATAGATGGCTGAGACTTTATTTTTTTGGTTTACCAGCTAGCCTCGATCCTCCTGTTGGTGGAGCGTCAATGTGTTTGCATGTGTCTGTGTGTCTCTCTCTCTCTCTCTCTCTCCAGGGGCCGGACATTCCTCAACAGCCGGAGTGGGACGGCCTACATCGGTGGGATATGCTCGCTCACCCGGGGGGGCGGAGTCAATGAGGTCAGAGCCACCGCCAGTCAACTGTATGCGTTACTTCTGATTGGTGTTTGATGGACTAGTACCAAGTAGTTTATCTCAGAATGGTGTATGGATAGGTTTCTGGTTTAGTTTTAGACTTTATCAACTATTTAGTGACTATTTGAGAATGTAACACAACTCTTTTATCCAAAGCATTTCTAAGTCCAAAGAGCAGGTATGTTTAGGGATGTCTTCCGTTTGGTCATGGACTGGGATTGAACTCTCTTTAGACAAATGTACGTATTGTAAGTCGATATGGACATATGTTTGTGTATGTATACTGTATGTAACAGTTTTGCTAAATCTATCTCTATCTATGATGATATATATACAGTATGTACTGTATATGTAAGGGATAATCCACGAGTAGGTGTGTCCCATTCTTCAGCAATTGGTGTGTTTTCCTTCCCGCTCGTTCCTGCATCAGTTAAGCTTTGACAGCTATGATCTTCAATGTTGCTATGGTTACAAGTTGGCTAGCGGATGAATTTAGAAGTGATTCAACTTGAGCTGAACTATGTGTGCATTAACGCAATCAGCCAGCCAATCAGTATTCACCCAGTCCATGGTATACATACAGTATACATACAGTATATCCAAGTCTTTGTGTTCCAGTATGGTAACGTTGTATCTATATCTATCTACGTATTTGTGTTGCACTATGGTTGTATCTACATCTATATTGCTGCGTCTTTGTGTTCCAGTATGGTAACGTTGTATCTATATCTATATTTCTACGTCTGTGTGTTCCAGTATGGTAACTCTGTATCTATATGTATATTTCTACTTCTGTGTGTTCCAGTATGGTAACGCTGTATCTACATCTATATTTCTACGTCTGTTTGTTCCAGTATGGTAATGTGGGTTCGATGGCCATAACATTATGTCAGAGTCTGGGTCAGAACATCGGCATGATGTGGAACAAGCACAGATCCGCCGCAGGTGACCTTTAACCTTGTGCCTTCACATTTCTCTGCAGTCCACTATGGGACATTTAGCTATAGTAGACATGCACACACTAAACTGTCAAGTGCAAATGATTCCATTATCTTCATGTAGAGTAAACTCTTCAGCCCTGGTCACTGGCAGTCTTATTGAGTAACACCGCCATCTAGTGGTGAACAGTGCAGTTTTAATTTTTTTTTATATGAAAATGAAGATTGTCTAGTATTAATGATAAAGTGCTCAGAATGGCACTTCTGCTCTTATCCCAGCTATTATGCAGGCAACCTAGCAATTATGAAACTTGTTCTAGTAGCCTCAAAACTATGAATGCTTGAAACCTGCTCTATTCTTATCTTTATGTACCACAGTGATATATTTCTGTCTCCTTCAGCAAATGTACTCTTTGTAAGTGGCTTTGGATAAAAGCGTCTGCCAAATGCCCTCAATGTAAATGTAGTATTATTATTTGAAATCATGTTATGTCAGTTATTTACAACTTTGCCGAAATGTGCGTGAATGTGTGTGTGTGTTTGTGTGTGTGTGTGTGTGTGTGTGTGTGTGTGTGTGGTGTGTGTGTGTGTGTGTGTGTGTGTGTGTGTGTGTGTGTGTGTGTGTGTGTGTGCGTGTGCGCGCGCGGGTGGGCAGGGGACTGCCGATGTCCGGACCCCTGGCTGGGCTGCATCATGGAGGACACCGGGTGAGAGAGAAACCCTACACTCTGTATTGCACAAAGTGCCCTGTTATAAATAAAGTTGGATTGATTGAAGACACTGCTGCTGATGAATATGCCCTGGCTCCGCTCCCACTGGACCTGAGCATTATCATAAATATTTTACTCTCTATATACCTTTTATTTTATTTCCGTTCCTTGTGGCTGCGTTATGGTTGTTAAAGGTGCAGCACCCGAGTTGTAAAGACAAAGAAAGGCAACCACGCAAACCAATCAGGGAAGAGATGCCCTGATTGGTCAGAAATGGCCCGTCTCACACAGAGGCAGCTGTGCAGCCAATCAGAACGGATATTCTCACTAACGCATGTCACTCGCTAATAGCTGGCGGACGGCTCAAATAAAAGCTCTTAAATACTGTACTTTGTTGGTTTGATTTGGCTTCATGATTTAACCGTCAACAGTTTGTAACGATCCACATCGCTTCATTAAACGTTGTTTGTTTTATTGCCGTGTCACCATCATGTTATAATGACTGATTTCTATGAATTGTGACATTGATTTGCAATCCACTCCCTCATTGAGTGCTTTATTAGAGGCTGTTATCCAAGGCGACGTACCAGGGAGGATGAGAACGATCAATATTGGAGTTCCGTTGCTACTAAGACAACTGAAGAGCAAGCGGGCAGAGTGCAGAGAGTAGCCATTAGACCAGCGGCTGGTCGTTGTTTTAAAATGTATTTGTGCTAGTTGAGGCACAGTAGGAGCCTTGATTTGAATTATTGACACTCATTGTTAAATTGCTGTTTTATTATTTGTGTTGTTCCACTCTAGTTTTTTGCTGTGCCGTTGTGGGTCCCCTCCCTGTCATCTTAACTAATAAAGTTTATTCATTCAATGTGTTTTCTCCAGGTACTTCCTGCCCAGGAAGTTCTCCCGCTGCAGTATAGACGAGTATCTGCGCTTCCTCCAGGAGGGAGGGGGCAGCTGCCTCTTCAACAAGCCCACCAAGGTGAGCCCTTGGTCGGGCATGGAGTGAGCCCTTGGTTGCTGGGTGGACTCTGACTGCCATTGGCATTCAGAATTCTTCTTCCCTTCCGCGATCTTCGGTTACTGTTTTCAAAGTTGCCGTCAACAACAACAACAACAACAACAACCTCCAGGCTAGCAACCTACACACTGGAAACATCTTTTATTGTTTTATGTGGTGTTTCTTCTGCAGGGATTTAGACATTTTAATGCCAGGGCTCGCCTCCCCACATGCAAATGTTGCACCAGAACAAGTCCTATGTTACATTTGAGTCTTTCTTCTGTCATGGTCCATCCTGTTTCTGCGGTTAACAGCGGTGGTCACCTCTGGTTGTGTGTGTGTGCGTGCACCTGTGTGTGTGTGTGTGTGTGTGTGTGTGTGTGTGTGTGTGTGTGTGTTACAGCTGTTGGACCCTTCAGAGTGTGGTAATGGCTTCGTGGAGGTGGGAGAGGAGTGTGACTGTGGGTCCTACCTGGTGAGTCCAACACTACCACAGGTCTGTTTACTGTTGATGATGATGAGGATATTGGGAAAGGCTTCACCTCTCAAGCTCAGGTCTATAGAAGCCTGTCTGTTAGTACTGCAGTTTATGCTGCATGCCATGTGAGCACGTAGTTATTACCATGGCACATTCCTATTGGTTATGAGTAATATAGTTCCTCATTGGCCCTTGGATATTTAAGGGGAACCATCATGAAACTTAATTTCCACAACAAACCGCTAAAATCACGTCACTGGTACAACTTCTCCACAAATTTCCATTGGAAAAAGAGTTCTCTCTAAATAGCCAAGCGTGAGGACTCTCCTTTAATATACTACCTGTCCAGACAAATACACAAACATACTTGCACTCTATAATGATATTATTATTATATTCTGAAGTTATGAAGCGACCTCCCTGCAGCGTGCTGTGACCAGCGGAGGCACCCTGGGCCGTGTGTTTGTTTCCTCAGGAGTGCTCCCGGAGCGGCGGCGCCTGCTGCAAGAAGTGCACGCTTACCCACGATGCAATGTGCAGCAACGGCCTCTGCTGCCGAGACTGCAGGGTGAGAACACAGCGCTTAACATGTGCTTCATGAATGGCAGCATGTGTGACTGATTTATGTTGAATTTATTGAATTTTGTCGATTTTTCTTTATTTATTATGCCTTTTTTTTTAATTACTTTAATGAAATTAACATTTTACAATTAACGCAGTAAACAACTTAGGATGTGTAAAAGTGTATGCACACCCAAAGATCACCTGACAATCACCTATGCCTCTCTTTCTCTCTCTCTCTCTCTCTCGCTCTCATCCCTTTCCTTCCCTCTCCTCTCATCTCCTCTTCTTCTCTCTCCCCTCCCTTCCCGTCTCTCCTCTCCTCCCCTGCTCCTCTCCTCTGTCCTCCTGTGTGTTCAGTATGAGCTGAGGGGTGCGACGTGTCGTGAGTCGGTCAATGACTGTGATATCCCTGAGACCTGCATGGGAGACTCCAGCCAGGCGAGACACCAGCCAGCATGCACACATACAAACACATTTTTTAATCATGTATTTTATGAAGTGAAAACAGTGGGCGGTATTACACTGAAAGAACTGGGTGGAATGATTCTGAATTCAGTTTTGACAGTCTGTGGTCTTTGTTGCTTTGCAGATGATATTCTTGTATCTCACGCCCTTGTGTTTTCATCCCCCCAAAAATGAATCAAAGTATTTTAAATGCAAAAATCAACCAAATTATCTAGATACAAATGAATCTCCTTTTTTTCCACCCGGGTCAAATACTTAATACTTAATACTCAAACCGTAATGAAAATACATATTTCAAATACATGCAATTGAAAAAAAAAAGCCCATCGCTGGTGACAATGCCCAGAATCAGACACAGCACCAGATGTGGAATTCTGAACAGCACTGAACTTTCAATTTAAGTGTCATTGGACATGCGAATGACATTTGCGTTTCTCTTACAGTGTCCCCATAATGTGCACAAGTTGGATGGATACACGTGTGAGACTGGCCAGGTACGTGTGTACAGCTCAGGAGTTTGAGTAGATATATACGTATATACAGTAGGGCTTGCACAGAAAAGTCGACTAATCGACGCGTCGTTGACCACGTGAGTTCACACTTTAAGAATATTGCAATTTTTTTTTCTACATTTTTTTTACACTTTAAGATATTTGGCGGGACTTGGCACAAATGCGGTGGCTGGAAAATTAAGCGATTTCGAGCGGCTGTCTGTGTTTTTTACGTGCGTGTGTATGTGATGATGTCATCAACGACGCGTTGACGTTACGTCGACTTTATTTATAGAAAGGTCGACTTGAAAAAATCTGAAGTCGTGCAACCCCTAATATACAGTACATTTATACACCTCAGAGTTGCACGAATGTTATACACCGCTTAAGTTGAACGGTTCCTGAACTGCTCCTCTGTGCAGAACAGAGACAATGCTGTAATCTGATTCCTCTGAGGAATTTGAGTTAATCTACTGTAGTTCATCTGCTTTGACAATTGCCATGGTTTTGAAGCAACAAGTAGGAACTAGGAACTGTCTGTAGTTTGGCAAAACATGACCTCATGGCTGAGGTCATGAGGTCAACACCTTAAGGCCCATAGCGGTCCAGCGAAGCCTCTCTCCTGTCTTCAATAAACATCTGTTACCAATATGATATAATTGGGCAACATTACTTGACTTACTCATCGATTCTGCTGAAGAGCGCCATCTCGAACATAAACAACAGCAATACAACCCTTTGGTCTGAGTAAGGAGACTTTTTGTAAAGTACTTGTATGCAATTCACTGTTCAGTTATCCACTAAACATTACTGGTCGACACGTGATGTTCACGATTAGATGACTAGTCGACTAGTCATCAATGCACTTGCTAGTCAGCATCTTTCAGAGAAAATAATTTCTGCTGAGTTATGAATCGCCATACATTGAATTACACTGTGCTATTAATAACAGAGTTAACTAACGTTAAACAACGTGTAGTTTCCCAAAACATCGAATCATCTATCTAATTATGCTGTTACATTTAAGCAGGTTCACAGTTCTCCACAGCGCACACACTGCTCACCCTGTTCTCGTCGCTCCGGAAGATTTGCGTTATAATGTCAATGATCTCAGTGACCGGGATGTTCATGCTAAACGCTCTTCAGCTGAATCGGTACAAGGAAGTCATTTTGAGTTATTATCTACTGGTAACGGGTTTGTTTGAGTGAGCCAAGGGGGAGATGGTTACGATGGTTTGATCACCCATGCCGGTATTGTCCTTAAAGGAATTTCCCTATAAAGAAAATGTATCTATGAATAAATAACTTTTTTCAGTTTTAACCCCCATCTTGTGTCTCTCTTCTCCCTCAGGGCCGTTGCTATGGCGGTCGCTGTAAGACCAGAGACAGACAGTGTCGGACGCTGTGGGGCTACAGTATGTTAACGTTCGTCCTCTGCTTTACTTGACTACACCCCCGGGTTACAAAACAAAACCAAACACCACCATTTTGTCCACAGGGTGCCGAGTGCTGTGTGTGTGTGTGTGTGTGTGTGTGTGTGTGTGTGTGTGTGTGTGTGTGTGTGTGTGTGTGTGTGTGTGTGTGTGTGTGTGTGTGTGTGTGTGTGTGTGTGTGTGGTGTGTGTGTGTGTGTGTGTGTGTGTGTGTGTGTGTGTAACCCTAACCACTAGGGATGCACCCCTATCACATTTCTTGCCCCATAGACCCTGTATTCACCTAGCGGCCGTATTGGTTAGTTGGTTGAGGAAACCTTTCTTTCAAACCTTTCAAATCTTTGGAGAAACCCCATGATTTGCATGCATTGAGTTCTAGAATATTCTAGAAGGTTTATCCACCCAACTAACCAATATGGCCGCTCCGTGAATAAAGATGCTTAATTCGGTTACTATTTTCCGTCATTCGTGATGTCATCGACTGTGGTCGTTTTCTCTTCACATACAGTATATTGCGCAGGGTTCATCTCCCCAATACAATGTTATCCTCATCGGGCGTCCCTTTAACTTCACCGTCCAACTGCGGCTCATAAACATGTGTCCTCCGTTCCCCCGGTTCCAGACTCTGCGGACCGGTTCTGCTACGAGAAGTTCAACGCGGAGGGCTCGGACAGGGGCAACTGCGGCAGGGACCCCAGCGGCCACATGTGGCTGCCCTGCCAGAAACAGTGAGTTACCGCCCCACCAACACATCTGATGCAAAGAGGATGAGGGAACAGGACGTAGCTGTCGGTTTCTAGCTGTCATCTAGCCTCGTGAGACCATTCCGATCTCGCAAGTTCACATTCCGTTTCTCTCTGAAGATTTGTGTGTGGCCAGGCTTCAACTTATCCGTTTGGGGCTGAACCGCCAGTGGTTTCAAGATTCAAGAGGTTTAATTGTCACATACACATACAGGATGTGCAGTGAAATGAAAAAGTGGAGATGCACAGCGGAATGTGCAAAGAACAATACAATACAATACAAATAACACCAATAGCGAGAATTGGAGGATCAGAATATCCACAATATTTACAGCAAAAAGACCAGAAGAAATGAGGAATCTAAACAAATCCGCATATAAAAAGCAAGGCAAACAAATAGGCATATAACAGCAACCTGCTCACCCTCTCCACACCATTAATCCCCAGTGTTTTGTAGATCCTCTGTAATCCATCCATTCTCTTCCGCTTATCCGGGGCCGGGTTGCGGTGGCAGCCGGCTAAGCAGGGCTCCCGGCCAAAGAACTGTGAGCAAAGCTTAAAGGCCTCTCAAGGCTAACAGATACAAGTGAAGTAAATAGCCACGTAGGCCTACACAGCACGTAGGCCTACACAGCAACCTCAACAACGTGATGTCTTTTGATATGGATAATATTAGGGATGCACCGATACCGATACCAGTATCCAGTATCCGGTCCAATACTGTGCTCATGTACTCGTACTCGTACTCACCCCTCCGCGTCCAGACAGCAAATGAATTGCGCGAAGCCGCCGCTGGCTGATCAGGGCGGGATGTAAATGTAAAATTTTCTTTGTCTAAAATAAATCACTGCACTAAAATAAAATATATAATATAATATAAATAACATATTTAGGGTGTTTTTTACTCACTTTTTGTCTCTCCCACGAAGTTATTCCTCTCTCCTACAGCGTCCATTACATGCACAGCACATGGCCAATTATGCAAATTAGGCGATGACGTCATTTAGCTACTTCTAGCGACTTTTAGGACAGCCAATAGCTACTTTCCTTACTGAGGAGTTGGCAACACTGGCCTTGTATATTACAAACCTCTCGTTAGTTGAGCAGGCAGGTGTGAAAGTCAGAAAGTGACTGAAATGATATGTTATCATATTATGATAACATCATTTCAGTTGTTCTGCTACAGTTGTATGTTGGATGGTTCTGAAATTCACTGAATAGGTTACATTTCAGTGAAATGTGTGGCAGCGCCATTATATTTGTTTAATTTGTTCACAGTCAGAAAGTGAGGAACATCTGATGAAAATTGAAAATAAAACATGTTTTCAAAGTCATCGTTAGAACTGTAATGGTTTTATTAAGTACTCGTATCGGTATTCGGTATCGGCAAGTACCCAAATGTAAGTACTTGTACTTGTACTCGGTCTGAAAAAAAGTGGTATCGGTGCATCCCTAGATAATATAATATTTTCTACGGCAAATATGCCATTAACTCTGCTGCCCCCTAGTGGTGCTTTGAGCATTAGTGTGTGCATGACACACTGGCTTCAGCACCGTCACACTCACGCCCTGGGAGACATTTTCTGAGTTTAATTGCCAATGTCCACCAGTTTAGTGGTAAAGGGTTAAGGCATCAGCGAGATGCCTTAACCCTGCCTGTCTTCCTGCCTCTCTCTCACTCTTTACCACTCTTTATCTCTCTCTCTTTATCTCTCTCTCTCTCTCTCTCACTCTCTCTACCAGGGACGTCCTGTGTGGCTTCCTGATGTGCACCAACCTGACCTCCAGGCCTCGCTTCGGGGAGCAGCAGGGGGAACTCACCAGCCTGACCGTCTACCACCAGAACAGATACCTGGACTGTCGGTAAGACCACCAGAACCTGAAGGAACCTCTTACTGGTCTCAGTGGTGAGGCCGGTGTTCCAGGTGAGACCACCTTGTGAAAAGCTGCAACACAATGTATCTAATTACAGATCGACGTCATTCGGTCAACTGATCGCGACCGATCACATAAATTGACCAAAGATATATGCCTTTTTTTTTAATGCTACACTTCTCAATTCAGCGGAAATGACTCATTTTTGCCAGCCAAGGTTCTTTAATGGCTTTTGCAGATTTTTGCAGATTTTGCTGTCCAACGCCGTTTCACATAGTGGTCACATGATCGACAGCACAATCTCTATAAAGACCTGCAGGCATCGGCCATGTTGTATTGGTGCCTTAAAAACCATGAGCCAAGATCAACATTTTATCAGCATTTTAACATGAACACAATAAATGTGCATATGAATATACTAGAGCATCAGCATCAGATAATCTGATAGAATATATAGAGTTTGACCTAGTTGAGAACCACTTGAGATGTGCTGCATGTGCTGGATGGCAGCTGTGTGCTGATGTGTGTTTGCATGTCGGGGGTTTTATGAGTTGAATGATGTCATCCCCACACTGGCTGCGACCTGACAAGTGCATGACACATTCCCCCAGTGTTGATGGGGCCAACGTTGATTTGAGCTGGTGTTGGTTGGTAGGCCAATCCTAATCTAAGTGCAGCTCCGGTGTGAATGTAACACACATAGACTAGCATAAAATGCAGGTTAAACTTACTTTTGATGTGTGAACACTCATAAAAACGACCACAGACTTTTTTTTTGCACCGATCTTGTTTAGATTTGGACGATGTATTCTTCAAGTTTTATTTTTAGTCTTTCTTGCATCCCTAATGATAACTACCAACAACCGTTGCACAGTGCAATTGTAAACAGCGCTGAAGAGGGTGCTGTGCTTAAACATCATCACCTTCATTTAGGGTTGGGCGATCTGGCCAAAAATATAATCACAATTTTATTTCCCATATTGATTGATTTTTTTTTTCGATTGTTTTATAACAATATATAATTTGATAATGCTGCCAGTTTGAAGAGTATCCTGATCATGACAAATGAAGAAGACACCAGAGGGTTCATGAGTTAAACTTTAGAACAGTTTATTAACAAAGATAATGCAAACATTCTGTAATAGCCTTAATAAAACACACCTTTCAAATTATTTAAATGTAAATAAAACTGAAAGCTGGGCAGCAAACATCTCACATGTTTTTTGAGGTAGACAAAAATAGTAAAACAAGTGGCTCAAATGCCCTGTGCAACTTTAAGATAAAATAAAATACAAAATATGAATTATGAAGTGGTTACATCAGAGGTGGGCAAACTACTGCCCGCTGCATTGTTTAATCTGGCCCGTCAGGCATTTACATTAACAACAGTCCTATAATAGGACTCAACTTAACAAATTAATAGTGTGGTGTAGAGGGCTGCATTGGGATTGGGTCCCACCGGGTCCCGCGGGACCCAACGCAAATCTCGCGGGAGCGGGCGGTTTGAACTTTGCTGCGGGCGGGAACGGGCGGCTAAAAAAAACACTGCGGGATCGGGATAGTCTAGGCTAGCCGACAATGGAGATCACTGTTAATTAATTACGTAGGGCTTTGACGAAATAGAAGCGCTTTCCCTAACAGCGCGTCAAAATACATGCAGGCCAGGGAAACGAAACAAACAACCCCATGAATCTCTTTATTAATAGCCTATAAAATTACGTGTTTTCTCCTGCGGGACGGGAGAAGACACAAAATCAATGCATCTCTATTATTGTGCGGGCAGAAATTCTCAGAGTTTTGCGGTCGCGGGCGGGAGTGGACATACACACTGCGGGAGCGGGCGGGAGTGTAACACGCACCCTGCGGTCGCGGGCGGTAATGGTCAGAAATTCAGTGGGAGCGGGATGAAGAAAACAGTCGCGCGCAGGGCTCTAGTGTGGTGTCTCGGTAGCACAGCGGCTAGAGTTCTCGGTTGTCAGTTCTGCACTCGTGTGTTAAAGTCCTGCTTGGAGCATGACTGGTGGGATTTGAACCCAGGCCTACAGAGCTGAAGGTAAGAACTCTTTCCGCTGTGCCACCGAGACAGCACACTATGAAGTGTTACTTTTAAGTCAACGCCCTAACCCTAACCCAAAGTCCATCGTATTGTCATGTCAACTCCAAGGTCATGTGACAACTTCAAGGTCATGTGTTCAAGTCACGATGGAAATCTCTTGTCCTTTTCCAACTTAACAATGCAGCATAAGTGTAATGTCAAATGCCACCTCCAACCGCTTCATAGTGTGGTGTCTCGGTGGCACAGTGGAGAGAGTTCTTACTTGCAGTCCTGGGTTCAAATCCTGTGGAAAGCCTTCTCTTATGTTTAAGTCCCGTCAACGGTAAAGTTAAATATGCCCAAGTAGGCATCTTGGTGGTGCTGCGGTCTGTGCTATAGGTTAGCACTCTGGAGACTCAGGTTCGAGTCAGCGCACATATGACCACCAAGAAATGAACGCCAGCAGCTCTCGCCAACCGAGAGCTTGCGACTTGACTTTTTTTAAAGCATGAATCATTAAAAGTGACTTGACTCACTTGACTTTCTTGGATAGTAGTTGGATAATTTGTAGTTGGTTCCTCCCCCCCCCCCGAATTTATCCTTTTTAATTAATTTACCCCCCCCCTCCCCTAGGCAAGTTTCAAGCGAATAGGAGAGAATGAACAAAATATAGCCCTGTATATACAGTATATACTGTATGTATATATATATATATATATATATATACTTTTAAGGTACAGTGTCGTAAACTCTGGTATGAACTCCATCTATCTTTGTTATTTCATATTACATCAAACGTGAACTTCAATATAATTCTAGTGTGTTTGCAATTCCTCATGCGAGTGCTTCAACAAACACTCGAGAAACAAGATTATAGATTATATTTTCTGTTACTTGCAGGATAAATACATACATGTGTTATTTACTGCGTTAATAAAGGCCTTCCTACGGTAAGGGCTGAACAGAATGAGAATTGAACACGTTAATTAGAAACTAACTTATATGCAACTTATCCACACTTCAGTTCGTAACATCTCTTATGCATTACACCTCAAGCGTTCGCCCTACCAATGCTAAAACATCATATTTTCAGATCCAAATTATTATTTGTTGCAGAGAGACAGCGTATGAGCACAGAACGCATCAAACAAAACAACTGGAATAATAATAATAATAATAATAATAATAAAAAGGAATATACTGGCTTTACATCTCTTAAATGAAATATGTAAACACTATAAACCAGTCATTATGCAACACATTTTATCTTGTGCACATCATTTAACACCATTATAGGTTTTTTGCCAGAAAGCCATCATATCTTTCACAATGAAGTACGATCCTGCATTATTTATATCCTCGCTTCTTTTTGAACGTCTTTCATACGGGAAATGGCAGCAAATGAGACACAATGGATGCTTGTTTGGGCCCCGCTGCTACTTGAAGGCTTCCTTGGCTCCGCCCCCATGTGTCGTCACTGGGCGCTACCGTTTCAGGAGCTATAGGTTGCTCGTGTTTCCCGTCTCGGTCGACACCATCTGATGACATGTAGATGCAGACGGTCGTCTTCTGTGTCTTGTTGTTTTTAAAGGAACCAAACCAGTTCCATATCATAGACTTTGCGAAACGCTTTTTGTGGACAATTTTGTCACTTTGGAACTCGCGTTCCTCGCCTGTGTCACTCATGTTGTTGTCCTTTCTTTGCGTCAATTCGAGATCGATTAATTGCCCAGCCCTACCTTCATTCACCTTCAAGCGGAGTAGCCCTGTTGTAGTGGAGATGCAAATACCAGCCACGCTGCAGGCTAACACATCGAATCAAACTGAGTCAAGCCAAGCCAGCACATGTTTCTGGACAAGGGCCATACATGTGAGTCAGAGACAGCCTTTAACTCCACTGGCTCCAACTCAAAAAGACTGCAAGCCCCATGCAGTGAAAGTATGAGATGGTGATGATAGGAGACGGAAGGCTAGACTGCAGACGCTGGGAGAGGAGGAGTCTGGTGATAATAGAGGAGACAAGATGGAACAAGATGAAATAACGTGAGATGAGTTGTCACATTCCTCCAATGTTCCCCCCGGAGCTACACTTGACCTTTCAGGCACTAAACGGTGCAGATAGTTGACTCACTCCTTATTATGGGATGTCTGCATAATCAATGGTAAATGGAATGCATTTATGTAGTGCTTTTATCCAAAGCGCTTTCCAGTTGGCTCGTAGTGCACTACGGGACACACTGCAGATGCAGACATTATTAATCAATAGAGGAATGCTCTGAACGTCGGGAACTGGCAGACGATATTAAATATGGTTGGATTAAGAAATACCACTACTACCTGTCTGAACCATCAGGGAGATGACACACATCCTCGCGCAATCGGGCTTTGGAGACGTGGGTTCAATTCCTGGCATGTGCGGCCTCCGCATGGCTCTCCCCTTCTCCCTCTCTCTCTCTCCCTCAGCCCCCCCGGCCCCCCTCTCTGTCTCCTCACCTGTGCTTCCCCGATAACACTTTTGACCTCTGTGCCCTCCTCAGTGGTGGCCACGTGGTGCTGGAGGACGGCTCGGACCTGGGCTACGTGGAGGACGGGACGCCGTGCGGGCCCAACATGATGTGTTTGTACCGACACTGCCTGGCCGTCAACACCTTCAACCTCACCATGTGCCCCGGCTCCTCCCCCTCCGGGATCTGCTCCCAACACGGGGTCCGTTGCCGTGTCGTCCACGCCTGTTTTGTTTGGGTTTTTGTTTTGGGTTTCACATCATGTTAGTTAGCATGTTTGCTGGCGCTGCGGACGGCCATTTTTATGTCGTCTCCGAGTCTCTATATATTTCCGTGGAAAGTCGAAACCAGTTAAAAACTAGTTTCAAATTCAGATTACATTTGAATTTGGCATTGCTTTGTCAATCCAGAGGGAAGTTTAGAGTTTACAGACACTAGTTTTTTCAGAACTTTTTTTCAGGATGATGGTCTGTAGACTAAAGAGATATTAAATTAAAGGGAAGCTATGCCCTGATTGGTCCGAAATGAGCGGGAGCTGTCTAAAATCAAATGAGTCTCACACAGAGGCAGCCGCGCAGTTAACCAGAACACATATTCTCACAGAGCATTTCACTCAATCATAGCGATGGCACTTCTAACAAATGACCCTCCAATGATAGCGCTTCAATCTACAGCACCTTTAACTGAACTCAAACGACCTGTGTCCCGTGTTTTTCGCTGCCTCTCTGCAGACGTGCAGTAATGAGGTGAAGTGCATCTGTGACACGGACTACACTGGCAAGGACTGCAGCGTGTTCGACCCGGTCCTCCTGCCCACCCCCATGGACGGCGCTGAGAAGTACAAAGGTATCCTGAACCCACTTTCTCTGCCTCCAGGGCCGCTGTTTCTAATATACCTGTATGTAGAAGTGGAGGAGGAATAACACGATCTCACATTAATTACCAGATTATATTCCACAGTTTATTCAACATTATCATCACCTTGGTAATGAAGATCAGCTTATCCCCGCCATAGAAGACTAGTAGAAAAGGTTTTTCACTATAAATTATTTTCTGTAAGTGTGTGACACGTAAAGCTCTTTCCACAATGTCTGCAAAGTCTCCGATTGGTTCATTCATGTCTGAATGGGCGACGCTCCTCGTCTGACCAATCAACACTGGTTAGGGGAAAATCTGTGTTCCGATTCTGACCAATGAAAATGTTCTAATCTTACCAATGAAAATCCTATTCGCAAGTCACTTCACAACACCTTGAATATCTGCATAATTATATGCCGACAAGTTCAGACGAAACCTCACCATGCTTTGACCTGGTCCAAAGACAGTGATTTAGCCAGAGAGGCGGAGAAAAGAACATTTTGCCAGCCTTTAGACAGCTTTTAACTCCATTCGATATTTTATATCCATTTACCATTTCGTCATTGAGCAGACACTTTTATCCAAAGCAAGAGTCTGCTGAATTGAATTCAGAGACATGATGCTCATGGATGCCTACATGTTTAAACTGCAGACAATGGGGTTCAAACCCAGGACCTTTCGAAGGAACCTTTCTGGAAGTCACACACCTTAACCACTACACAAAAAAGCATATGCTAAAGATACACTATGTAGCTTTTCACTGCATTTTTGCCCTTTTGTTCAAATGTATACAAGTCACTAAATGTCTGGAGAATAAAAGCAACCCATCCACGACTCCAACTTTTTATTGCCGTTCTCTTCGTGTCAACGTTGTCGTCTAGCCAAAGAGCCCATGCTCTCTGGTGTTAGCTCTGGTGCTAGCTCTGCTGCTAGCTCTGGTACTACCTCAGGTGCTAGTTCTGGTGCTAGTTCTGGTGCTAGCTCTGGTACTACCTCTGGTGCTAGTTCTGGTGCTAGTCCTGGTGCCAGTTCTGGTGCTAGTTCTGATGCTAGGAGAGGGCGCTAGTAAAGTCCCATCAAAGCCATGGTGTTTTTGACCCTCCCTCTGGTATCCACCCCTCCAGGGCCCAGCGGCACCAACATCATCATCGGCTCTATCGCCGGGGCCATCCTGCTGGGGGCCATCGTCCTCGGAGGGACCGGCTGGGGCTTCAAGTAAGACCGCTGGCACGCTGCTTCTTTTAATAATAATAAAGTATAATAATAATATAATAATAACTAATAATGATTAGTGTGCTACCTGTGCTACCTCGCTGGTAGTATAGCTATCTGGCTGCTCACATGAAAGATTGGGAAGACATTGGGGAAAGTCTTGGGGCAGTTGTTCCTTAGACCATGTCAGGGCCCTGTGTCCACATGGCAGCTCTTTCTGGCAGAAATGCGCTGGAGTGGCGCTGGGAAGAACTGGGCTGAAGCACTTCTGCACTGGAGAAAAAAACTCCAGCCTCTCTGTGCTTTGTTCAGGGAGTGATCATTTGTTATTCTAGCTGGCATCACTCACTCATCACTCATCCTCTTCGCCCCCGTTGGGGCTAAAGGCCGCAACAAGATTATGCCACCTGTTTTTGTAATTCTTGTTCCAGTTTCAGTAACAGCTTTTTTTTTAAAGGATGTGGTAGTTGACCCCACATCTAAACCCCCAACCTGGAGGACCAGGGGATCATTCTTAGTCTGGCCCCTACCCTTCCACCTGTTGGGCATGGGTGACCCTACCAGGAGTACTAAACTCCAGCCGACTTAGCTCTAGGGGTCACAGGAACTGGCAAACCACCCCACCACGATAAGGTGAAGATCCCAATGAGGCAGATAGCCGGCATTCATGAGTGATGCATGCAGCAAGATATGCTGCAATATAGTGAGGAATTGGAACCCGGCCCCCAATGTATGTGTATTTCTGGAAATGTATCCCTGTGTTACGGACCCCTCCCAGATGGTAGGTCCAGGGGTATAGAGGAGGGGACCACGCAACAGAAAGGTGTCTGTGTGAGCTAACAAGAGCAGGTGCGGAGGTAGCACTGCACCCTACCTATAAAACAGACAAACCAAAGGGGTAAAAGGCACAAACCTCCGTGGTGTTTATTTGCACATAAACGACCAAAATGATAACACCACAGTAACCAAACAATCAGACAGGGGAGGGACAAGCTAAGGGGAGGACGCCAAAACCAAACGGGACCAAAAGAACAAAAGAAAGATAATCCCCGCCCTAGATCCAATTCCCTATCGCTTCCTTACTCTAATAATACAGATTCCAATCATCTCCCTAACGCTTCCTAGTTGTCCCGCCTAGGCTAGTCCCAAAAATACAAAGGGTGGCCCCCGCCTGGGGAAACTAACCTAGTGTGTTTAGACAATCATTACCTGCGTGATGTATGTCAGCCCGCGGGTGTCTTAACTACCATCCTCGCCCTCCCTAGGGCAGCCTACGAGGAGTAACAAGGTAGGGAGGATTAATACAAACAGCAGGACGAACAATCAACGCAAAAAACAGGAAAGCAAACCAACAATAGTCACTTAAACACAAAGACAGCAATGATCTGGCTTAACAAAGGCAAAATGCTACCCTATCCCGGAGGGCAGGAGGGTTTAAATAACACCGACGCGCCCCTGCTGATTGGCCAAATAACGAAATTGGTAGAGGCGACGCCATTGGTGGAGGGACGTAACAGGAGCAGGACTGCAACGACGATGAACAGGGCTGCAAACGATGATTGACAGGGGCAGGGAACCAATCCTGGAGACAACAAAAAGAGGGAAAACAGACAACACATACAGCACAACATATGTAGGCCTACGAAAAGTAACATGGAACGTAACACCCTGTGTCCCCCAAAAGCGTTGAAAATATCGTAACTGTTCAACTAAAGTGCCCGGAGCGTGCTGCCATATACCCTCTGTCCTCATTGGGAACAATGAAAATGCTGGTGCTCATAAAAAGACGCTATGTGGACACAAGGCCGTCATTGGGTCTCTCCCTTACAGGGTCCCTGGTTTCATGAGCTTTGGTTCCGGTTTAACCAGCAGGGTAACTGGTTTTTAATACTGCCGCTCAGTTCCGTAACATAACTAATTTGAAACAATTGGGATCGGAATGCTTACGAATACCAGTGATGGTGGTGACATAAGCTTGCCTTGATTCATTGAGGACAATACATTTGATGCTGATTTGATAGAGTAATGAATAGAATATTGTTGCTATTTATTCTATGTATTTATTTATTTCCAACAGCGATTGAGTTCTTCTGAGATGATTTAGTCCCGTTCACCTGCTTTGCTGCAGTCTGTCCCCCCTTCTGAATGCTTGCTCTGCGTCTGTCTCCATTGTTCAATAACAAAATGGCTGTGGATCCTAACTCCCAACTCTTTTGTCCTCCCATTCGTCGCCCCATCGCCCGTCTGCTGTTCCTCCGGCTCTCCCTGCCTGTCCTTGGGGAACCAGAAACATCCGCAGGGGAAGGTATGAGTCCACTCAACAAGAGACGTTCTGAACAACACTAAGTGTCTGAAACTTCACAGCTCACCCCTTTACCCCTCCTCACGTCCCATCATGAATCAACCATTGACACATGCATGCCACTTGTGTGTCGGTGAATGTTTGTATCCAAAAGCGTCTTACAATGACTGCATACATAACGGAACCCCAGTGGGAGGCGAACCCTGAACCCTAGAGCCATGCTCTCTACCAGGTCAGCTAGACAGGACCCACCTACCTTACACTCGCCCATTCACTTCTCCAATGTCTATTTCCTACATAGTTTAACCACACATACACAAACACAGTACGTTCTTTATTAATGCTCCACCTATTTGGACGCAGTATTTGTTTTTTCATAGATGCATTGCTTTTAAATGTCGTTATCAGACGGCCATATTTAGAAATTGTTGAAATAGCACGTAGATTTATATTAGACATTCACTTGTAGATGGATTTTAACTCAATGGTTGATTTTTGTGCTCCACCGAACCCCTTTTATTAATGAATTAGGATTGATTGATTACTTTATCGATGCAGTCACACTTTAAGTTTGTTATTTGTAATCATTTGTAATCGTTTAATATAAGAATAAATAAAGATGAGTAATGCCTGTTTTCGTTTTGTTTTAATGTTTCATGAGTTAGCGAGGTGTCTCTTTCAAATGCCTGTTTTTAACCATTCTGAACTTTCTTAACCTTAACCTCTCTACTTTTTCCTGCTTTTTTCCCATCCCGTTGTCCTCTCCTTCCAGATCGGGTGGAGGGTGATCTGTAAATCTCTCTGAGGACTCTCTTCTCAGCCCAACACGTCTTCCACTGACCTTAAACCCACCTTTTATACCTACCTTGGCCCTGACCCTTATATTAAACCTTAATCTTACCTTTGCTTTGACTTGAACCTAAACTTGAACTTAACCTTTTAATTTACCTTAACTTAACCTTTAACCTTACCGTCACGTCCACCTAAATGTACCTTACGTAACTTTAACTTTAACCTTACCTTAACATTTAACCTTCTGTCTAACCTAAACATTAACTTCACTTTAACCAAACCACACACACACACCTTTCCTACTTCCTACTTAGAATATAATTAACTTGGTCAGAATGTCATGAACTCATAACTCTCTCCCTCTCTGGAAACACTTTCTGTGCATGCAAAAGGTTAAACAACACATTCCGGTTATATACTGTAAATCAGGGAAACTCCTTCTTTAATCAACTGTATATTTCTATTAACTGCCTTTTTGTATTTTTCATCTGGTGTGTTTTCCTGAAACAAAAAACACACCAGTTGAATGTGTGTTACCAATGACTGCATCTAAACCCACAACATGTGTCTCCTTCCACCTTGCTCTGCCAACTGTTTCCCTAAGCCCTTAAAAGCCCTCTAGGTGATCAGGATTTAGTAAGAAGCATCTAGGTATTTATTAATACTCTATGTAGAATGGTCTCAAACTGCTTGATGCACACCCATCACTTATTCATATATTACATGTACGTTAATATCGGATGCACTCATGAATGATTACTTATACCTGGAAGGATTGAAAAGGAAATGTGCAGTCTTGAGCCTTTGTTTTTCAGAAAATAGTTTTGTGTGTAGTTTAACATATTGAACATTCATTTTAGCTTGATTGACAGCTCTCTTGGCTCGTGTAACAATTGTTTTGGCGATAGGTTGACTTTTGCACAGACACAAAGAATGCCTTCCAACACCAGTGTGCAGCATATATTATCTATCCAAGCTGAGTACATGTATACAATACATACATGCATATATGTAAGGCAAGCTTCAAATGCTGCACTGAATGTAGAAATGAACACTAGATGTTTGATCTCTCTATAAGAGAGATCAAACATCTAGTGTTCATTTGAGATTTGTTTTAATTACACTTATTGAATAATTTCTCTACCCTATAGACTTGAATCAAGCTTGTAAGATCAGGATCCCTTGAATTAAATAAATATTGCCATTTCTCACGCTAAATACTCCCATGGCTTTAACAGTCAGTATTGGGATACTGGATAAAGACAAGTATACACATTGTGGTGCATTACAGCTACAACACGAATGCCTTTGAAAAGGTGCTACAGAGTTGGAAAAACAACTTAACAGTCAGAGTACTTTTTTTTTTTACAACGGTGTCTTGTTTTTGTAAAACCACCATGGTACATCCCATAAAGCTATCGATTTGGTTCTGTTTTCATTTTTTAAAACGGTTATTAATGAACCAGTGCTGATCTGGTTTCACTAGTCACGTCTATCCTGGTTAAAGCCCAGGTTGATGCCACTGCCCCATAGGCTTGATCTGACTTGGCCAACATGGATGGCTTTAGCAATCTCGACTGTAATGTTTAGGAAAACTTGGAATTACTGCCCATTTTGTTTATTCCAAATGAAGTCCCAAAACAAATGTAGTTTTTCCATGTTTTTTGGGCCTATAATATGGCGGTAGGAATCTCTCGCAAAACTCGCAATAACATAACCAACAACGTACCAAATTTACACAAATACCTTCACCACTACTTTCTTTTTTATGTATATACTAACTATAACACTAACTGGCTCATACAACACAAAGAGCACTTAAGTGATATACTTTGGAATAGCTTAAGCACTATGACTATCTTCCTTAGCTAACATACAGTGTAGCCAACTCAACTCGGTGAACTTGGTTCCATTTACAAATAGCGTTACAACTGATTACAGAATAAGTTGTCGTGAATGCATTCCCAACCTAATGTATTTTTATTGCCTAAATGTCAATATATGAGCACTAATGTTGAAAAGAGAGCAAAGACGAGAAAGAAATGTATGTATGGTTGTATAGAAATGTACATTTATGTAATTCCATTTACACATTGTGTGTAAAGTAAAATGAACAATGAGGCCTCGTTGTAGGCCTGTTGTCTGTTTTGAACAGAATCTTATTTTCAGATTCTAATTTATTTTGTTGACATTCTGCATATGGAATAACGGCTCGAGAACAGATTATGATGTGAATCTGAAATGACGAACTAACTTGGTAGAGAAGTAACAGAAAAATAAAATACAAATAAAATCAAAATGAGCTCTCCCTAGTTTTTTTGTATAATAATTTGGTGCTATTTTGAATGTGCTTAGAAGTTAGAAGTTTCTCTGTTTGTAGACGAGGGCTAAACAGCGCCCCCATCCCCCTGAGAGGACGAGTCGTGTACTACAGATGCGACACAAAAGTTCCGACTGTTAATTGTGTAACCTTTTAGAACACACATAGGTTTTCTATCGGGGCAGGTTATCCGCCCTACGTGTAGGCTATATAACTATGGAACGGGAGCATCTAAACAAAACCCAATTAAACACTTAGCTGATAAAAAGCCTCTAGATCTGACACTGAATCAACACTGAAGTAACTCCAGCTGTGTTGACAGATCAAACATCACGATGGGGAGGGAGTGACTCAAACGTGACTGGCCGACGTCGCATTTTAAACGAAAGGAACAAATCAAAGCTGTGTTTAAACAGTGCGTGTGTGTGTGTGTTTACCGACGAAGAGTGGATCGCAGCTGATTCCTGCTGCCGCTAAACACCGGATCTGCAGCGCAGCGGTGACGCTTTCCGACACTTGGTGCAGCAGCAGCAGCATCATCCTGGAGGTTGTCCACGTCTACAACATTCCTGCCCCGAAGCACAGCCCCCTTTATCCTGCCCAGTCTGCAGTCCCCTCCGCCCGGCCGCCTGCGTTCCTCCTCACTCCCCTCCACATCGATGCGATCCTGACGCGTTCAGTCCCGTTCAACTCGACCCAACTCGTTCCTTTCATTTCATTTGGACTCTGCGTCTTGTTATTTGCGGTGCAACATGTTCGCCCCGCTGTGCGTCGTGATGTGCGTGCTCGCCGCGCTGCTGAGCGTGCGGTGCAACCCCAGCCCGGTCGGGGATGTCGTCGTGGAGCGCTATTCGACACCCGCGGCGTGTCCCAGGGAGGTGAAGAACGGGGATTATGTCCGATATCACTACAACGTGACTCTGCTCGACGGCAAGACCTTCGACTCCAGGTGAGAATAAGTCGACGTGCACGCATGGATAGGGGGCCCAGTGTGCGGGGGTTTTTAGGGGCAATCTAATCTGAGGGCCCATTCCCTAGAAAGTTAGAACGTCATGCGCGCAATGTGAACCAATGGTGAGATGCAGGGCTGCTGCTCTGGGTGCATTACGCTACTTTTGCATTGAAAGTTCTATATAATAGTTGTAGCCCAGAGGAGGAGGAGGAGGAGGAGGAGGAGGGGGGGGTGGTGGTGGGGGTGGTGGGTGGGGGGGGGGGGGGGGGCATGATTTGTATATGTGGCACTCTCCAGGATGTCTCCTTTTCCATTTTGTATGAAGGGGAGAGAAAAAAAAACCTGGGGGGCTTCGATGTTGCCAGAAGTGAAGTGGGCTGCATAAGAGTCCTTGTATATTTATCTTGATTTCCTCCCTGCAACTACGCACACACGCACAGCCATCAGAAGGGAGTACCCAAGGTGGGCCTGATCGGGGAAGGCCGTCTGATCGCGGGCATCGAGAAGGGCGTCACGGGCATGTGCGTGAACGAACGCAGGAGGGTCACCGTCCCCCCGCACCTGGCGTACGGGAGCGCCGGTGCAGGTAATAGTTTCAAGTTTCAAGTATTTTATTGTCACTTCACAGTTTACACAAGTATAAGCAGTGAGTGAAAATCTTATGTGCAAAACGACCCGACAGCCGACCGCAGTTATAAAATAATACAAATAGAATAGAAATAGAGTAGAAAACTATATTAACAAGTTACAAAAAATCTAAATAAAATAAAACTGTATAAGATAAAGTATACAAAAATATTAAGGGGAGCAATACAAATATAAATCAATGTAATAAAATATACATTGTTATATTTTGACATTCACAGAATACTTCCTCAGACACTCACACTAGAACAACACTAGTAACCCGATCCATGACCATCACCTTGGCTTTTGTGTGTTTTTCTAAAGCGGACATTTCAGTCGGAGTTCTAGATTTGATTTTTTTTTTTCTTCGTTTCAGGTGACGTGGTCCCTCCGGAGGCGACCCTGGTGTTCGACGTGCACCTGCTGGACCTGTGGAACAAGGCCGACCTGGTGGTCACCAAGACCGTCTCGACCCCCAAGGACTGCGGCCGCTCGGTCATGCGCACTGACTTCGCGCGCTACCACTTCAACGGCACGCTGCTCGACGGCACGCAGTTCGACTCCAGGTGGATTGGATTCACCTGACGGCTTATTAACGGGCCTTGTGTCAAAGGCCTTTACGTTTTTTAGGGACCATTTATTAAATGCTGCAAATGTAAAACATCAATCCAATTCAAGCAATCGACAACAATTTAAGCAGTATAATAATCTAATAGTATTGTAATTATTATTATTATATTTAATTATATAATTATAATTTTGGTGACCTTTTTAATTGTTCTACATAGTTGTCCAAATCATGATCTTTCAAATAAGTAGTAGTCCCAATGTTACGAATGAAATGAATGATGTTTTAACATGTTTTGTCCAACTGCCAAAGTGAAGTGACCGCTCTTCTCTCTCTCTGTGTCTTGTACTGTGTTGCCCAGGTGGGTTGTCCCGCTAAGTGTGTGAAGTGTGTTTTACTTTGCGCTTCTGTGAGCCCCCACGTAGCTACGCCCGCGAGCAGACCCACGACTCCCTGGTGGGGGAGGGCTGGCTGATCAAGGGCCTGGATGAGGGCCTGCTGGGCATGTGCGTGGGAGAGATCCGCAACATCCTCATCCCACCCTTCAAGGGCTATGGAGAAAAGGGACTGGGTAGGTTACTAGAGGGGGTGTGTTGAGCTTCATTCTCAATGTCTGTAGCGTAACCTGTAGGCATCCCTAACCCCGCTATCTGCTGCTTGATTAAATTAATCTGAATTCACTAAGTTGCTGCTAAATGGTAAATGGATTGCCTTTGCAATATTGTAAAGCGCTTTACAGTGTTGCCTCACATTCACCCATTCATACACCGATTGCGGTGTCAACCATGCAAGGTAACAACCAACACGTCAGGAGCAGTTAGGGTTAGGTGGCGTCTTGCTCAATTTGACACTTGGCTGTCAAATTGTTGGCATGTTAGGCGGAGCCCGGGGATCGAAGCAGCAACCTTCCAATTGCCAGAAAACTGTTCTTACCTCCTGAGCTACTGCTGCCCTAAATAGTAAATGTTGTAGAAAATATTGGTCAGTGTGTAGAGAGACAGTCAACATTGGGGTATGATGAGTAGACTCCCTCAATCAAAGTGATTTATTTTCCCAGGACACAAGTGCCTGTCATTAAAGGGCTCCTATAAAGTTTACCACCAGGTGTGAGTGGGTTTAGCCATTACAAGCCGTTTCAGAAGTGTCACGTGACTACCCCCGAAAATGACATCACAAGTGGGCGTGTTCACCCAACAGATGTATGATGGACAGGGAGGGGTAGACTGATCTCCCACTCCCACTTGTGATGTCACCAGAGGGTCATCACATGATGATTTAGAATTGGGCGGGGGGGGGGAGGGGATACGTTTCAAGGATGGTTAAACCTCAGCTGGGACACTGGGGTGGAATAGAAACGTAGTTTGAGATAAACATATTGCATTTAAATATGATATATAATTAGTAGTATATAACAGTGTAAAAAGTAATTGTAATGGTATGTAGAGGATTAAGTACATGTCATTTTCAATGTAAAATGCGTCCCTTTCCCCCCGTGGGCCTCCAGGCCAGGAGGTTCCTCCCAGGCCACCCTGGTGTACAACGTCCTGCTGGTGGACATCCACAATGCCAAGGACAACATCACAGTGGGAGAACCAGTGGTGCCAGAGTCCTGCACGCGCAGGTCTGTGGTCGGGGACTACATGCGCTACCACTACAACGGCACCTTCCTCAACGGCCGCACCTTCGACACCAGGTACACTGAGGTCAAACATGGCTTTAAAAATACCACTAGGAGAGGACAGCCAATAACAAACCGCAGTTTTAGCCAAGTGTTATGTAGAATGACTCAGTATCGTACTGAAGGATGCCTAAACGTGAGGCTAAGGATATCAGAGATTGAACAAGACCACACTGCCGTAGCGCACGTTACATGTATTGGACATGTTGCCAAGAAGTCAATGTCATATTTCACAAGATTTTCATTATGGTTTCCATCCCCAATGTTCACTACAAGCGAACTTAGTTAGGCATCCTTAATCAGAATCTTTATTGCCTCATGTGTGTTAATGTAACCCAATAGTGTCCATGAACATTAAACGAGTATAGAAAATAAAAAAATATATAAAAAATAAGCAATAAAAAGGTGCAATTTAAAGAAAAGATGTGCGTTAATGTAACGCAGTAGTGTCCATGGGGGGGTGGGAGTCAGTGGGGTTAAACGTTAATATAACGTGTAGTATAGTGTCCATAGGGGGGGGTGGGGGTCCCGGGTCTTGTTAATGAGGCCAGTTGCCGTGGAGAAAGACGTGCATCTGAATTCACTGGAAGTCACTTTGGGTAAAGGCGTCTCCCAAGTGACTTCCTGCTACCGATATGAAGAGATAGAAATATGAATGGTCAATAATTCTTCTGTCCTTGTGCCGTGCCCTACAGAGGCAACTATGAGAACCACCAGGAGGCCCAGCTGGGAGCAGACAAGGTGATCGACGGCCTGGACCAGGGTCTGACGGGCATGTGTGTCGGGGAGAGGAGGGTGGTCACCGTGCCGCCTCACCTGGGGCACGGCGAGAAAGGAGGTGAGGCCAAACACTCTCCACCGCTGCAGGCCGTGCTCTAGCGAATGCAAATTGCAGTAAACATTTTGTTGAAAATGAATAGTGAGTGATTGGCTGTTTTTCCAACTCCATGAGCTGAGCTCCATACAGAACTAACCCCCTGTCTGTCTCTGTCTCTCTCTGTGTCTTGGTGTCTCTCAGCCACTGGTGTGCCGGGCAGTGCGGTGTTGGTGTTTGAGCTGGAGCTGGTGAACCTGGAGAAGGGTGTTCCTCCTGGCTACCTGTTTGTGTGGCTGGGAGACAGCCCTGCCGAGCTCTTTGACTCCCTGGACATGAACAAGAACAAGGAGGTTCCCCAGGAGGAGGTGAGGTCCCGCCCCGCCTGCGCTCTCCTCTCCAGTCTGTCTGATGACAGGGTTGGTTGTTCTTGGTCAGGTCAGCGGGGAGGCGGAGGGTGGAGAGATGGGCATGTGTGGCACATGACTCTGGGCCTCGTTAAGTTACAACAAAATATTTGGATTCAACCCTCTGTCTGGATCTGACCATTGGTGTAATCATGGGTAGAAATATTCTTCATGTGAAGGTTAGATGTTGGTAATGCACTCAGAATGGCACGTCTGCTCTTATCCCAGCTATTATACAGGCAACCTAGTCTCCAACAAATGTACTCTTTGTAAGTCGCTTTGGATAAAAGCGTCATGTAAATGTAAATGTAATAAACCATTGACCTGCTTTGAGATGGTGCACCAGTTATAATGGCACAGTTACCAAGATAAACTTTAAATAACTAGGGAGATGAAGTTAAAGCCATTTGGTGGAGGTTGTTAACCAAAGCCAGTCTTATGATCACTGGAGTGCATAATTTTTTTGCCATGGTCCGCACCAATGGGAATTGAACCCTGGCAGTGTTAATGTTATGCTCGACTCGATCAGTTTTCGATAGTTTTCTTGAGCCATTCCAATAAGGGATAAATCCCATGATGACAACCTATGTTTTTCAAGAAAGCCCTTTTCATCTCATCCTTAAAATGTTCTTTTTTTCAGTTTGGAGAGTTCATCATGCTGCAGGTGGCGGAGGGCAAAGGTCGTATGAAGCCCGGAATGGACCCCGAGTCGATCATGCGCTGACATGTTCAAGAACCAGGACCGGAACCAGGACGGTTCTGATCACGCCGATGAGCTGAAGCTGAAGGTGGAGGGGACCAGGAACGTGAGGCGGCCAAACACATCGGAGCTGTGATGCGTGGAAACCAAACTAGAAACTGAGAAGAAGATGAGAAAAACCAACGGAAGAAGAAAAAAAATCGACAAAACAACGTGCGTATCCTCTCTCAGGGACGAAGCCAAACGGCCTTTGAAACATTTTGACAGACTTTTATTTGATTGTTTGCCGTAAAGCACCATTCTTTTTTTTTTTTGTGCACTTTTTTTATAACAAGAAAATAGTGCAAAGGTTTTTTCTTTTGGAACAGTTTTTGTGTTGTGTGATTGTTTGTGTGTTGAAACAGAGTTTTAAAAGTAAGTGTATAAGACTTAAATTAATCTACCAAACAAGCACCTTTTCGGTTTTTTCCCTGATATTTGTAATTAAGTGTTTCTGAAATGTTTCTAAAAATGTTTTTAAGAAAAATTGTGTTGTTTTTTTATTGCCAGTTGAGGGTGAAAGGATTTCACTATCCCGATAAGAAGAAACATTTAGCAACTAGCTTTGAAGAATCGCTCGTTCTGTTCCATTTTGTCTGCATGGTTACATTGTGGTTCTTTAGTTTTGTTTGCTTTTAGTGTGACCGTTACTGCATCCCATAATATTCCAGGTTACACACAGGATTGGTTTTCAACAATTTCTTTAATACTCTTGTATTACTGGTACAAGGTTAGAATTGGCAAAGATTATTAGTACATCCCGAGGAGTTAAAGCCGTTTCACACCAGTGCGATGTGCAAATTTTCTACTATGAACACTGGGTCCAGTGCCAGTTACTGTATCTGCATTGCGGTGTTCAATTTTCGTAAAAAAAAAAGGTGGAAGAAGTACTAAAATATTCTACTCAAGAAAAGTCGTTTTGCCTTCAGAACTTAATTCTTCATGGCATAGATTCAACAAGGTGCTGGAAACTGAGATTTTGGTCCATATTGACATGATAGCATCATGCAGTTGCTGCAGATTTGTCTGCACATCCATGATACGAATCTCCCGTTCCACCACATCCTAAAGGTGCTCTATTGGATTGAGATCTGGTGATTGTGGAGGCCATTTGAGTATAGTGAACTCATTATCATGTTCAAGAAACCAGTTTGAGATGATTTGAGCTTTGTGACATGGCGCGTTATCCTGCTGTCATAAAGGGATGGACATGGTCAGCAACAATACTCAGGTAGGCTGTGGCGTTTAAACGATGCTCAATTGGTACTAAGGGGCCCAAAGTGTGCCAAGAAAATATCCCCCACACCATTACACCACCACCACCAGCCTGAACCATTGATACAAGGCAGGATGGATCCATGCTTTCATGTTGTTTACGCCAAATTCTGAGCCCACCATCTGCAACTACACAGCTGTGGAGTTGCAAACAAGAAATAATATAAAACGTTTACTTCTAAAATTAGCATAGAAGGATGTGTTGCATTGCCCCCCTTCAGACTAGACATCAATTTGTTCATGTGAATGGGCGTGCAAAATACTGGTGGTCACATGCAAGGGAGCATTCACACCTGTTCACCTGTCACCTGCCATCACCTGAGAGGTACACCACTAACTAGAAATACAGTCCACTAAGTGTGTACTGGATGTGGACACCCCATTCCCCCCCACCCCCACCCCAGGATTCACTTTGATCTGGCTTGGTTGCCATGGTGATTCGATGTGCATCAACGCCAGCAACAACAAAAACATCTCAATAAAAGTTACATCAATTGAACCTTTAATGTATGAGAGTTAACTCACTGTTCCAAACATCATGTCACACATAAGTGTTGTTTTGAAGACTTTCTTCATTTTCAGTTCCCCACCACTAACATTTGTTGTCATTTGGACCAGTGATGATTCAGAAGAATATTTTACAGGTTTTCTCAAAACTTTCACTGTACAGAGAAATCTATCCAACAGACCCTTTTTATGGTCCAAAAATGTTCCTGCATGTCAAACAATGGCTGTATCCGAAGATTCAGAAATGTTCCTCCATCAGGGAGGCTGGGCTGGCGGAGTGTTTAACTTTGACGAGCAATTTGGATGGGAGAAGGAGTACCAACTAGTGCTGGGCGATTAATCGATCTCGAATCGAGATCACGATACATGTCGATCTCGATCTATCAGCCTTCGTTGTTTTTTTCGATCTGGATAGATCTGACAGCAGTGTCATGATGCACCGGAAATAAACGCGACGGAAATAAATTTGGCGCAGTCAAAATAACGCGACGACAGCCAATCAGTCTGCAGTGTTTTGTCTCGACACGCCCATTTATACCACGGCACGAGGCGTTGTTTACCAACAGCGACGCAAAGAAAGGACAACAGACTGAGTGACACTGTGAGGAACGAGAGTTACTAAGCGACCAAATTGTCGACAAAAAGCGTTTCGCAAAGTCTATGATATGGAACTGGTTTGGTTGCTTTAAAAACAACAAGACACAGAAAACGACCGTCTGCATCTACATGTCATCAGATGGTGTTGACCGAGACGGGAAACACGAGCAACCTATTGAAGCTCCTGAAACGGTAGCGCCCAGTGACGACACATGGGGGCGGAGCCAAGAAAGCCTTCAAGTAGCAGCGGGGCCCAAACAAGCATCCATTGTGTCTCATTTGCTACCATTTCCCGTATGAAAGACGTTCAAAAAGAAGCGAGGATATAAATAATGCAGGATCGTACTTCATTGTGAAAGATATGATGCCTTTCTGGCAAAAAACCTATAATGGTGTTAAATGATGTGCACAAGATAAAATGTGTTGCATGTTTATAGTGTTTCATTTAAAAGATGTAAAGCCAGTATATTCCTTTTTATTATTATTATTATTATTATTATTATTATTATTCCAGTTGTTTTGTTTGATGCGTTACGTGCTCATACGCTGTCTCTCTGCAACAAATAATAATTAGGATCTGAAAATATGATGTTTTAGCGTTGGTAGGGCGAACGCTTGAGGTGTAATGCATAAGAGATGTTACTAACTGGTGTGGATAAGTTGCATATAAATTCGTTTCTAATTAACGTGTTCAATTCTCATTCTGTTCAGCCCGTAGGAAGGGGTGAACAGCGCACTATTACTTTTAAGTCAATGCCCTAACACTAACACTGACCCTAAGTCCTGTTAATCATGTTGTCATGTCCTGATGGTGCAGTGGAGAGAGTGCATTATCAACTCCAAGGTCATGTGTTCAAGTCACGATGGAAATCTCTTGTCCTTTTCCAACTTAACAATGAAGCATAAGTGTAATGTCAAATACCACCTCCGACCGCTTCATAGTGGTGGTGCTGTGGTCTGCTCTGGAGGTTAGCACTCTGGAGACTCAGGTTTGAGTCAGCACACATATGGCCAGCAAGAAGTGAACGCCAGCAGAACCCCCCCATACCCCCCTCAGAGGGGCTGGGGGGTTACACCTAAAGGGCTCTTGCAGCTTTTTTTTTTTTTATCATTAAAGTGACTTTCCCCCCCACCCCCCCCAATTTATCCCTGTAAATTAATTTAATTACCCCTCCCCTAGGCAAATAAAACACTTGAGCATAAAGAGAAGTTTCAAGCAAATAGGAGAATTAATTAAGCGAAATTAATGAACAGAGATACACATTTTTTTTGGGGGGTGGGGGGGGGGGTGGGAACCCAACTACAAAGAAACCAACTACTTTAAGAAAGTCAAGTAAGTCAAGTCACTTTAATGATTAAAAAAAAGAGTCGCAAGCCCCTCCCCCCAGCCCCTCTGAGGGGGGATGGGGGGGCTCTGCTGGCGTTCACTTCCTGGTGGTCGGATGTGCGCTGACTCAAACCTGAGTCTCCAGAGTGCTAACCTCCAGAGCAGACCGGCCGTACCTCTGATGTAACCACTTCATAATTCATATTTTGTATTTTATTTTATCTTAAAGTTGCACAGGGCATTTGAGCCACTTGTTTTACTATTTTTGTCTCCCTCGAAAAATATGTGAGATGTTTGCTGCCCAGCTTTCAGTTTTATTTACATTTAAATAATTTGAAAGGTGTGTTTTATTAAGGCTATTACAGCATGTTTGCAGTGTTTAATATTGACAATATTTTTGTTAATAAACTGTTCTAAAGTTTAACTAATGAACCCTCTGGTGTCTTCTTCATTTGTCATAATCAGGATACTCTTCAAACTGGCAACATTAGCAAATTATATATTGTTATAAAACAATCGAAAAAAAATCGATAGAAAAATCAATCAATATGGGAAATAAAATCGTGATTATATTTTCGCCCAGCCACCACTTTTTTTTTAAGCCTGAGTACCGGTAATGCACATATGTGTGACAATTTTGAAGGCCATCTCCTCCACATGAAAATACTGTACAATTCATGCGCCATGGCTCAAAATAACAGAACACAATGGGCCACATGGTTACAACAATAATAACACATGGCAGGGTCAGATTTGGGCCAGATGTGGGCCAGGGTGCTGGGCTTACATGGGCGTCAAAGTCCATGTAGTTGGAGATGCCATGGACGTTGGGGTGGAACACCTGGCTCTGATGGACCACCTCCTCCAAGATGTCCCCCACTCCCGCCGAGAAGATGAGCAGAGGCACCTGGATCTCAGCCAGGCGGTCAGGGAGGGCTACTCCTCGTAGCCCTCCCTGGAGACACACGCACACACACACACACACACACACACACACACACACACACACACACACACACACACACACACACACACACCACACCACAACATATTATTAAATTAATCGATGTCACGTCCAGGACTTTGTGTACAAACCCGTAGCCCTCGAACGGCCAGCAACAAATGATATTTCAGCAGCCACCCCACGCATAAACATTGCTGCTGTTCTCTAATTTAGCCATCAAGTTGTAATCAGGCTTTAATCTACAATTCATTAAAATACTCTGACCAATAGCATTTTAAAGGGAAAAGCTTGTCTATTACCAGTTTGATTTTATGTAATTTCAATGCTGTTTTCAATCTATGAAATAAGTTTTTAGTCATACAAATAATCAACATCTACATAACTAATCAGTGCATATGTTTTTTGTTATAATTATAAAAGCAAACAAAATGTCAGAAAAAGACAAAATAAAGACAAAGCAGCACCAGCATTAAAGAACAATTGTGCAATTCTTGAAGCAGAGACACGGAGAGAGGTAAATGGTAAATAGATTGCATTTATATATCGCTTTTATCCAAAGCGCTTACAGTTGCCTCACATTCACCCATTCATACACCGACGGCGGTGTCAACCATGCAAGGTAACAACCAACACGTCAGGAGCAGTTAGGGTTAGGTGGTGTCTTGCTCAGGGACACCTCGACACTTGGCTAGGTGGAGCCCGGGGATCGAACCAGCAACCTTCCTGTTGCCAGACAACCGCTCTTACCTCCAGAGTGGTTTATAATTGCCTGAACAAAAGAATTTGTAATCGTGATTCAACTTAATCCACTTGTCAGTTAAAGCCATGGCAATGGCAATATATGTTTTTTCTAAATAGATAGATAGATAGATAGATAGATACTTTATTTATTCCCTTGGGGAAAGTCAAGGTATCCCGTAGCTCAAGTCAAACAACAACAATACAGTTGACAATAAATAAAAGGACAAACAATAGACGTACATTCTATCAGGTTATTATAATAAATAATGAATTGCACATTGTCCCGGGTAGTGTACCACAGAAGCAGAAGCGAGGGAGGGGGATGAGCCCTTGCCCTAGACCGAGGTGTTGTAGTCTTATGGCCGACGTGGGGATGAAGGATCTCCTGTGCCACTCCGTGTGTGAGCACAGAGAGATGAGCCGTCTGCTGTGGCTACTGCTCTGCCAGGGTGTGGTAGAGAGGGTGGCTGACATTGTCCATGATGGCCAGGGCGTAGTAGAGAGGGTGGCTGACATTGTCCATGATGGCCAGGGCGTAGTAGAGAGGGTGGCTATTG